>BLKR01001207.1:0-323033 GCA_011170035.1 Teleogryllus occipitalis | reverse complement strand
AAACTGAAAGTAATAACTTTACAGCTATTTGACTGTAAGATATATGTAAAATATCGTTTCAAATTTAAGTGTCATTCAATAACTTGTAATAAGAATCTTCTCAATTTACAATTGGTTATTACCAAGTAATAACATGAAATTAAAATTTCAATATTGTTAATTACTAGAATACAATTTGTACTAAAATTTAAACTTGTAACCAAATTTTTTATAAAAATTGATCAATGATACAATTGTGGATAATTGCAATTATTTAAGTATTATTCTAATCAAATATTCCTATTATAAAAGATGAAACCTTTTTACTCGAACTTGAAAATAAGTATTGAGAGTAAAAAGGTTCTATCTGTAAAACTAGGGTCTTGGTTTCTACCAAAGTTACAATGTTTTATGATTAATTATCAGGTTACATTTTCATACTTTCATGTTAAATACACTGACAAAGTTTGAATAGAATTAATTAAATAAATTTTGTTGTAGAGAGGGCCAAATCTTTGAAATGCTCTCCTGTAAAATTTACTGCGGTGCAGATAGAACCTTTTTACTTTAAGGTCGAGAAATATCAATTTTGGAAAATATCGGCTGAACGGTTTAAAAGCTTAAGTTGTCCACAGACGGACTGACAGTTGTTAGGTCGATAGATTGATTGGTAGTGATTCCGGGCGCGCCAATTCCTAAGGTTATTAGTCCCGAAAGTGTAGTACATATTTTTGCTTGGGAGATAGCTGTGATCTTCCCGCCCTGGATGGCTAAATCAAGCGCCGATCTACAGTCGACTAGCGGGATTTTCCCCAACCAGGTGCCTCCCACCAGAGGGGTATCCTTCTAGCCGGGATAAGCTGTAAGCTCCCGACCAGTCTCCCGGCATGTGTAGTAATAAGGTACATGTAAGTATGTGTAAGAAAAGGGTAGATAGGACAAGGAATTGGAAGAAAAGATAGCACGCAGTCCATTTGGTAGGGTACTGCCCCAGCATTTGCCTGGTGTTGATCAGAGAAACCACGGAAAGCTGCCGATCAAAGCAGCCAGCTGGTAGAATTCTTTTCCACATAGCAATACGACTCGACCTATCTATCCGGCTAGTGTCGAAAATACTGCTATCGTTCTGACTCGACCCTAGCACCTCCCGGTTAGTGGCACTACAATGACATTAGTTGATGCCCAGACCAACCTCTCTGCGCTGAAATAGTACCCGCCATTTAACCACATCGACCACGATGATGGGCACTTCCATAAGAGTCATTAGAGCTTGGTATTTTAGTTCTAGCATTAGGCAGCCGAAAAATTGACAAAATGTGCAAAAATATCCTTGGGGCAAAAAAATATGGCAATTAAGAAGGAATAACTGGGCGCGGAAAATTATTTTTGGGGATTAAAAACACTTTTGCCTGTTTATGTAGCAATGTAACAGAAAAGTTGAAATGAAAATAATCGTTTGAAAGTCTTAAATCCTCGAGTTCATTCAATTCGATTGGGGAATCCTCTTCGCAAGATATGAGAAAAATCAATGTTAAAATATCCGCATACAAAAATAGATACAAAAGAGCAATTGCTGGCTTTGTTTAGTTATCTCCAGATTTTCGATAACGTGCTATAGCTCTCTGTGTTGGAAGCCTGAAGATGCAACGTAAGATAATTTTGAGCGGACGAGGATGTATGGTAGATATTTAAAAACGTGTTCAACTGAATTTACATTTAACTTTTCAACGAGGTAAAATCGATATCATCTTTAAAGTTAATACAAGAATCTCCTTATGCAGGGCCCTTATTTGATCCCCTTGCTCTACAATAATAGGCAGCAAGTTAAAAGTGGGAATTTTGAAATACTAAGTTCATTACGATATAATCTATGTTCTGTGAAACAAAGAACAAGAAAAGGAGAAAGACCGAAAAATTGAGAAAATGTGAAAAATTGTAGTTGGGCAGCGATAGATGGGAGCTGGGAAGAGGTGGGGCAAATTCGAAAAATCAATGGTAATTGGATTGAATATTCACTTTCCAATACTTTGAAATATTGATATAAATTCCACTTTCAAGTATTCTTTTGTTGTTGTTTTTTGTAATATCTTTCACGCCGTTATTATTTGTATTACCGACGATTTCTATACATTATTGAATTTGCGAGTACAATTATTCAAGTAATTTTTTATGATTTTTCACGAAAACGGAAAATTTGTTGGTGAAAATGAGCTTCGAAGTATTTTCAGTAACGCTCAAACAGTTATTCTTCAAAAAAGGCTCCAAATTTTTCACTGAAAACTTCAATATTCGATGAGGATTTACTCTTCTATAATTTTTTTAAAATTGTGATTCAGTTCTACCATTAGGAGACCGAAAAATTGAGAAAATGTGAAAAAAATGTAGGTGAGCGGCGACAGGGACAGCTGGGAAGAGGATGCAGTAAACCTATAAGCTAGCCCAGACCAAAGAAATTAGGGATCGATATATTCCGAGAAAGTCTGTGACATTCAGCAGCACCACTAGTTTGTGATTGTAGTTATCCTTTTTGATAACATTTTTTATGAAGTTCTATAATTTTTTATGAAAAATGCTGTGTATAACAGCATTTGTGCCCACGTAACGGGCACACTGTACCGGCCAACATTGTTGTGGCCCACTGTGGCCGCTGTAGTGTCGCGCCGTGAGCACGACCAGTTGGGAAATGAGAGGTTCGGGAAGACGCCACCAGGCGCAGGACAAGCGGCGGCGTCTGTCTGTGGTCACCGGGCCGTGTCGGCCAAACGATCGCAGGAGCCTTTCCCCTCCTTGCCCCGCCATGGAGGCGGGGAGTAGAAGACTCGCCCTGATGCCTCAGGGGGCATATTTAAAGGGCCTCGCCCGGGCGGTGGGCAGTGTGGAACAGTTCGAGAGTGACGAGTAAGTGCCTAGGAGTAGTGGTGATTGCGATCAAGTGCTTGTGTCTACGGTGAGTTTTTCTTCTGGCGGACTGGGACCCGGACTGTATAACGGCTTTGATTTGGATTGTGGTTTTCTGGAAATAAAATTGGTGAAAGAACTGTTGTTGTTTCAATCTTGTACATAACAAAAAATATGTGCTAAATTTAACCTGTGTTGACGTAATCTTGTCAATTACTTATTTTTGTATACACCTGAAGATGCATCTAACACGCTAAACGTTGTGTTGGACATTATAGACTTTAAATAATCGTGTGCTTGGCAAATAATATTCCCATCTCACTTTTATTATTATTTTATTATTACGATTTTTTTCAATGTGGCAGCCCTAGGAGCAGAATTAGCACATAGAACAAGATTCTTCTGTTGAATAAACTATGGAGTGTGGTCCTTACACATACTTCCATATCCTCCTGAAACTTCTGAGAATGATTATATAACATTACCTCTGCACCCTAGATCTCTGTTGTCAGTAAATTGTTTTATTAGGCAACCAGCTTGTTGTTCATTCAAACTATCATGGTTTCGTGATGCAGCGACTCATCCAATTGTCAGATGTAGGAACGGATTGTCGAATGCAGGAACGGATATATTCGAGAAGAACTCGAATATGTGCCCCGACCACAGTCCAGACCCGAAACAGAAATTCCCAAATTATCGTCTAGGGCGGTCCGCCAGTTCAAACGTGGAGCGCTGGCAACGTCATCGCCTGAGCTTTGCAGCGGACCAGGTCGAGCGAAACGCGCTCCGACCAACGAGAAAATTCGAAGATAAGAGTAGGAACCAAACCTTCCCATTGGCTCCTGTAGAAAAACCGAGGGAAATCTCAACAAGATTTTTTTTCCGTTAGAAGAACGGGTGTCTAGTTGAAATCCTCGAGAGAGACGGTTCGTCGAAAGTCGCGTAGCAGAAGGCTAGTTGAAATCTTTGTGAGAGACGGTTCGATGAAAGTTCTGTAAGAAAAGTACAGTGGAAATTTTCGTACGTAACGGATCGTCGAAATACTCGTGGGAGGACGGACTATGATTATGCTTTTAATACCGTACGATGGTTGAAAAACGTGCTGTGGTGAGGAGAATTGCAGTAATTTCCGATGAGTAATTAAGGGCTCATTTCGGCATACCACGGACAAATTCTACGCAGCCGCTGCGCCGTATCGCACAGGCGAGAACCCTGGGCAACTTCCAATCTTCAACGTGGTCAGAGAAGTCTTAGTGTTGAAACTGAAAACGTGCGTATGGGAGAGGCCGTTTTGTTTTATCGACCGAGAAGAATTGGACTTGGACGTGGGCGGACGGAAGCAACTGAAAGCGAAGGGTTTAGCCGCAACCGAGAAGAGGCGAGCACTCCGCTGGATTTTCCCGAGGCCGCGCAGAGCTTCGTCGCCACTCTCGCTGCTGGCACGCGTCGCCGAGGCCGACCGCGTCGAGTCACGCGAGGTCGCTGCCCGCCGATACCGCGGCGTTCATGCTGCCCATGCTCCGCCAAGGTTATTCTACAAGTCTCCCATTGCAGAAGCGTGAGTACCCGTGCGTGGAAAAGGCCTCAAAGACAAAACACAGACATTGAACTAATTAATTTGAAATCGCTTCGCTCGTGGCACATAGAGAAGTCGCTTGCCTTTCACCACTGAGATCCGGATTTGATTCCCGTCGAATCTCATGTGAAATTTGTTCCAACAAAACGAGTTTGGCTGCTTCGCAAGGGCTAGTCCAACCCCTGTGAAGTGTCCTGAACCCTACCCCTATCCTTATTCCTTCCCAATTCTGGCCGCTGGGTAGTGACGCAGGAGCGCGTGGTGGGAGGCGCGTACGCGGAGATGCTACCTGGCGGTCCTCTTGACAACGGACTGCGACTTGACGTGACATGACTTAAAAGATAATGAAGGATTACTCCCGCGCAAAATAATGGAGGATTACTCCCCAGCGCGAAGCGCTCAACGCCCCTTAAGGGGCTTGGAGACGCGTTGCGTCAATATGTAGACGCAACAAATTAAAAAAATCATAATTGTAATTTAAAAATCAATTAATAATTTGTGTTCTTCAAGCAAGGGTTTTTGTCGTGAATGAATGCAAGTAAAATTATTTCTTGAACAAAGATTCGTATGGCTGATTTGAATTCTAAATTATTTAAACGTCTAATTTAATTAACCAGTGTTTAAGAAGTGTAAATAGTTTATTGTAGAATAATTAGAACTTAGTATTTCGTAATCAGGAGAGGGTATTCTCACACCAGCTGGTTCAATAGCGCAAAGTTATGAACTCGATCTTAAAGCATAATTAAGCTTGTACAAATCAAAGAAAGGGCAGTTGCAGTTGTATTTAATGTCCCGTTGAGAACGCGAAGCTCGTGTTCAAGAGTAGGTCTTGGAAAAGAGTAACCCTTTTATTGTATGTGTGTGTCAACTTGTGTTAAGAATATATTGTTATGTATACCAGAGCCACAATCGTTTTCTTCAGTATTCTTCCTAAAATGCGATCCCAACATAAGTCACCTACAGACAATTAGATTAGAACAGCTCGACAGGTCTCGCGTCGGGACGGCAGTGAATTGTTGGACGACGCCAGTAACGCCCACGCGGAGCAGGATTCCCTTAGGGCTAACGACACCTGATCAAAACAGAGTTGCAATAGGCACGGCGCGTCGTACGAACACTGACGACGTGTGTTCCATTGCAATATTATATATATATACACACACACATTCAGTATTTTTTTCAGTTTCCATGACTTTCTGATTCAATTAATACCATTTTTATTTTACTTATTTGGACCTAATTAAACATTAGTACATATTTTTACATATTATGCTATTAATGCACATTTCTTACATCTTTCTTACATTTTAATATACAGGTGTGTGTAAAGTAACTAGGTACTTTTAATACTCGATAAAATTATAAAATATTAATTATTTTACGTCAAACAAAACCATAATATGAAGTATTTATTAGGATTTCATATTGCCTGCCTCACTTAGTTCAACCATTTACCGCTGGAAGTATCACGCATGGATCTCACGACTGGCCAGCAAGAAGTCCAGATTTCAGTCCGAGTGATTTTTTCTTTTAGAGCTACACTAAGGAGGAATTCCAAACCTTGCACATTGGAGGAAATGGATGCACTGATTCAAAAAGAAATGGCCAACATCCCAATCAATTTCCTTCAGGAAAGAATCGTTTGTATCAGTGAAAGGTTGAGGAAGCTGGTAGACAACACCGGCGCCTAAGTTGAAATTTAATATATTATTTTGCTTTCTTAAGTAACAGAGGTTGTGTATACGTATTTCTAATAAATTAAAATAAATCTTGCAGAATTACAACAGATTTTTTAATATCTGTTTACTTTACGCTAACCTGTATTTATATGTCGAAACGGAATATTTCAGATACGAGTTTGCAAATAAATGGTCCAGGAATCTTTCTGTGAAACAAAGTAAAATAATTCCGTACTTCTAGGACCTCCGGACCATCTCCGTGCCAAACTTAACCCCTGCTTCTTGGAAACTTTTCATTTATTTATTTGTTTATTTATTTAACGTCAATAACAATTAAAAACTGTGTGGCGTACTATGGGGAGAAGTGTATTCTGCGCACGTTTTCTTAAATTCTAGGATGGGATCCCTACCCTAACTGAATTTTGAATACAGATGGAAATGAGCATTTTTGGAAAAATTTGATAATAAAAATTCACACCAGTGTAAAAAAAACTATTTACAAAGTACACATTTTGTTTTTTATCCCTCATCGTGCCCTTCGTGAAGAATCGATTCCCTGTCGTTAGAACATGGAGAACGATAATTTGAATAACTATATTACCCACCGAACTCTAGAAGACGTGTACAGTTAGTGAAGTTACATATCTGTCCAGAAGCAAAATAAGGGGCAATCTCCGCATTGACTCGACGGATCAGGGAAACTGGACAAAATACTGACCGAGATGGGGGTCATTGACCCAGAAGTTGAGGTAGAGTACTTGTTACAGGTTGTACTGCGCACTCGGGATCAAGGGTGAATAGATATGCTTGGCTAAACGGAAGTACTTGCTACCACTCAGCTAACTGCTGATGTTTAAAAGAGTCCGTCTATCGAGATCTTCCACACTAGTTGAAAACCTGTGCGAGTAAATCGCAGGGGAAGTTCAAAGCTGAATCCTTTTGCTTATCCGGATATTTATTTACCATAATCATATATTCAGACGGGAAAAGGAATGCATTCTCTCTATAGTGTATCCTCTCCCTAGTCTGTCCTGGCGTGACCTGCCCTGCCCTGCCCTACCTGCCAACTGCTCAAGCCCACCCTGATCCTTGCAAATGTGTGCCTTGCATGACCCCGATACTATCCGCCTTACCGCCAGGTTGTACATGATATCGACATTTCAAAACAACATTTTTTTCCATATTATTGTTTATATAACACACAAAAATGCAAATTACCCATGCAGACATCGGGGACTTCCAGCTTTCAAACATCTTATTTGATGAGATTGAGTAGTTCATCTGGAAAAGGGACGTATACTTAACACGTTTTAGAAATAATATACACGATTCCCTACAGGACATTGGACACTGCCTTAACGCGCTTCCTGCATCCCGACTATATATATATATATACACACACACCTATGTCAGGGATACAAATTTCAAAACTTATTCATGAAATCACGCGCTGTCGGGTTAAATGAAGATATTCCTTTAGAATGTGATGCAATCGATATGTGGAAATTGTTTTCAATACGCTGTTTAATTACATAGTTGCAGTGAGTGGGTATTTCCGGGCGCGTCAACTACTATTATTTAGATCATTATTCCCGTCAGTGTAGTGCAAGTTATGTCGTGTGTGCTGTCGCGGTGTTCTTCCCCTGCTAGAATGTGATATCGGACATCAACCTACGTCTCGGATTGCGGGTTCATCCCTCCTCCAAGTTTCTCCCCTGGGGGAACTACCCAACCAGAACAAGATTCAAGTGCGCGACTGGTATTTCAACACACATGGTGAGGTAGTGAATTTAAGTGTGTGCATGTTTAAGGGGGAAAGGAGGGGCAAGGATGAGGAAGGAAAGATCGCAGGCCGTTTGTGGCCCATTATTTATGGTACTGATCCGACATTTGCCTGATATTTTAAGAAGAAACAGCGAAAAACTGCCGATCAGAGCAGTAGGCCGCTAGAATTCCTTCCAAACTACTTGAATTCGATCAGTTACTGTCGAAATCTCCACCGTCGTGATACGAAGTTGAATATGAACAATGATCAAGAACAAGCGTGATGTGAACAAGGATCATCCCTGTCAATGATGCTACAGGGGCAACGTCAACAATATTGGATTGAGGAGGGAGCCTGAACTCCCCCTCCGATCGTTACTGACTAAGCACTAGGACTTTTCACGTGTTCCTCATAAACAACATTGTATATTCTACGTACTTATTATATACTATTAAACTCATATCCTTTGGTGACGACTAGTGTCCAATTACTTCTGCAGAAGTAGAATGTTTTTCATCCGCTCCGAATCCATTTAAAGCGGTGACATTTTGGTTCGAAAATTTGAAAATGCTCGTATGGGGAAATTTTTAACGGTTTCATTAACTTTTATTTTACATATTTTCTCATCTTTCTTATTATATATTATAAAATATTACAATAAATTCCGTTCCCTCGTCATACGACATGAACTGCGACATTAGCTGTAGCAATGATGAGAAGAGGAAGAAGAAAAAGAAAAAGAAAAGGAGAAGAAGAAGAAGAAGAAAACTGTCACTCAAACACACTGTGCTGTACCTTAAGATCACAATTTTGCATTGAGGTGAAATTCAAATAAAAAATATGTTACTTGGTTTTTAAATTTCTTATTTTTCTTCTTTCACTTCATGGGTTTAGGAAAGGCCAGGGGCGTGCGATAACTACGTTGAATACCCCAGCTTCTAGCAGCCAACCAGATCCCCCCCCCGCACCCCGCCCCATACAAAGTAGTCGCGCAACAAGAGATTTTAACACAGCCGTGAAACAATATTTAGAAAATAAATACAAATCCTACATGCAATACATCACTCTTTCACAAGATATATTTTCATGAAAGAAAAATTTAATTGAGTAACTTACAGAACAGGACAGTGAAGTCTGTTTCCTACAAATGTTACTCTAATTAACGGAATGATCCATTCTTCTTTCATGACTAGCAAAATGTTGCAGGTTTTTTTTTTTTTTCGAAAAATAAATGTGTCATGTCCTCCTGCAGTATTGATTCAATGGAGAGGAAGGCTAAATTGGATAATATGTACCGTCACTTGTTCTGTTTCGAGCATCGGGTTTTTATTTTTTTCAGAGCTGAAAACGATTTTTCACTTACGCTGTTGACACAGTAATAGTACATATCAATGATACAAGACGCGTAAGTCGTGGGAAATATGTGGATAGCGACATGGAGTTCAAAGATTTCAGCAATTCATATGGGCTATTTTCATGAAACTCTTCGGTGCTACAGTACAGGCTGATACAGTGATAAAGTAAGTTCATTGCCTGATCTTACTTCATCAAAACTACTCCCATAAGCCCCAAACAAGCTAAAAGTTTCTTCTGGGGAAACTGTTTCTTATATGAATTATACTTGCCTATATCATTTGATATCAATTCCATGAAATGCAAATTTCCAAAGTCTTGCAATGGAATCTCTGATTGTTCACATTATCAAAAATTTTGTAAGATATTCGCCTCAAAATATTATCAATTATACCCTCACTGGAATACATATCACACACAATATTATTTCTGAATGCCCATTAGATTACACAGAGCATGTATTACTACACTGCGTAGTTACTACAAATCCTCACGAAATTACGAGAAAACACGACAATACATAATAAACTGTGCCATGGATCACCACTACATCACGCCCCGCACTGATTCGCTAAGAAGAATCTTAAGCTGTGATACTAAAAAATTCGGGGATTTTACGGTTTTGATCACGTGCATCAAAACTCGTGTTCCTCAGAACAATTAATAATATCTGAACTGAACTTTTTTGTTCACTCTCATTACAACGAGAGGGAAATATGTGCCCTATAATAATTTTATATGTTATAAACATTTCGACAAACGATACGATAAATTATACTAACAAAACATGCCAAGTAAAATAATTTTGCTTTGTGGTAGCACTGGCTGTAATGCGAGATGCATGGTTTGCTATCATCTCTTCTTTTTTTTCAACGCTTTCATTTCATTTTAACACTTGCTTGCATCTTTAAAAAAAGGAAATTAAATATTTCACGGAAAAGCAATTCTTGGATAACACAAGGGATTAGGACATCTTGTAAAAACAAGTGAATTCTTTCTTTCATTTCTAAAGGTCAATACGTATCAATATCTACTTATATACACTTATCTACTTTAAAAAATACAAAACCTTGTTACGAAAAGTCATTAGGCAGGCTAAAATCATGATACACGATCAGGATATTGTGAACTCAAATAACAAAACAAAAGCAATGTGGAATATAATAAAATATACTACTAAATCAACTAGAAACCCCGTAGATAATGTTGTTTTAAAATATAACGTATGACGTGCTATGGGGAAAAGTGAATTGTGCGCACATTTTCAAAATTCTGTGATCCCTACACTAAGTCATATACTACTTGAATTTTAAAAAAAAGCTCCCATGTAATAAAATCTATTTTCAAGGATAAATAAGCAATAAATTTTGGCTCTTGTCCATGTTGTCCTTCGGAATAATACTTCCTGGCGCGACAACATGGAAACATTAATTTGAATAATTGTATTTCCCACTGAATTCCAGAAGACGTGCGCAGAAAATGAAGTTACATTTATATCCAGAAGCAAAACAAGGGGCCATCTCAGCATTTGCTCAATGGATCAGGGAAACTGGACGAAAAACCTGATCGAGATGGGGGTCATTGACCCGGAGGCTGTATAACAATAGTTGTTACAGGTTGTTTGTACAAATTTATACAGTCCAAATGGTAAATAATGCATTATGTATCATTGTTAAAATTAATGTTACTTTTCTTGTGATGCTCAATATGGTCTCTAATTGTATAGAAACAGTTATGCAGCAGAAACGATTTCACTTGGGATTTAAACTTTTCTATCGAATTTAATCGTTTAATGTCATCTGGCAAAGGGTTGTAAAATAATGTACATATATTGTATGTGAATTTTTTGTATTGAGCTGTTGATACTGTCTCCTGATGAATATGATTTCTACGTCGAGTGTTATGGTAATAGATATCGGCATTTTCTGTAAATATATTCCAGCCCTTAAGCAAGTCATTTTTGACAAAAACAACTGATTCGTAAATAAACAGACAAGATAATGGTAGAATTCCTAGATTAATGAAGAGAGGCTTACATGAATCACGTGGGTGGGATTTGGTTATTATTCGTACAATTCGTTTTTGTAATCTAAAAGTCTGGGAGCTATAAGATGTATTTCCCCAGAATATTATGCCATATCTCAGGCAGGAGAGAACATTCGCGAAATATACACAACTAGCAGTATGAAGGCTGACTGAATTTGCAAGAATTCTGAACGCGTAGCATAATGAACTTCATTTTGTGTTCAATTCATTTAAATGGACGTTCCATTTAAGGTTAGACTGAATTGAGAGACCTAAAAATTTTGTTGCAGTCAATAGCACACCGTTCATTTTCAATGGAGCACAGAATTGTTTATTTGTAATGGAAAACTGCATTTAAACCGTTTTCTTTTCGTTTTGGAATTTTGTTTGGAATACTTCAGGGAAGAAATTAAAAAATGTGGGATTATAGCGTGATGAAGCGCTTCTTGAATTGAACACCATATCAGTCGTTCAAATAGGATGAATAGGCGCGTCGTAGAGTGAAATTTGATAAAATAGAATGTCCCCCCTCCCCCATGCCCCTCCGTCCCCACCGCCGCCGCCGTCACATGCGCCCCCGCAGCAATCTCCTGATCTGCACGACTGCAAAGGAGCTCGGAGCTTCTCTGCATGAGCAGCTCGCTGGGGCGAGGCAGGCAAGCGGGCGGTTCTCTTGTGGCCCGACTGGGATCAGAAAGACAATGCTTTCGCTATTTTGCGCGTCACAACAATAGTTTTACATTTTCGTATACGTATTTATACGGCGATTTTACAGAGCTGCGTTTGAAGTGAATCCCCCAAAATTTTAGGCACATTGTTCGTTTCTGAAACTTCTTCCTACGAAATTCTCAAAATAATCGGAAAACTAAAAAATAAATATTCGTCCGGTTTAGATGAATTCCCGGATTCGTTGTTAAAGACCTGTGCGTTTGCCATTATACACCCGTAAACTCATAAATTTAATGCATCCTTATGCACCGGAACGTTTCCAGATATTTTCAAAACAGCTAAGATTAAGCCGCTCTTCAGAAAAGGCAACAAAAATGAAATTCGAAATTATCGGCCTATTTCTCTTCTATCAGGTTTTTCAAAAATATTAGAGACTTTTTTTACGTACGAATAGGAAATCAAAATCAACGGAAACAGCCACATTTTCGTTTTCTAAAGATGTCACCTCATCACTGGGTCACAACGAAGCACCTATTCGATCTCCCTAAAGCTTTTGACGTCATTGATCATGACATTTTACTTTCAAAATTACATTCATATGGAATCCGTGGTACTGCTCTAGATTGGTTATGTTCGTGCCTTAAACGATCTCAGAGTGTGCAAATACCTTACTGGAATGATGGAACGTTATGTACACACTTCAAGATTCTTTGCCAATTGCACGTGGAGTTCTTCAAGGATCGATTTTAGGCCCTATTCTCTTCTTACTATAAGTAAACGATATGCCCTCGACGATTCGAAACGGAAGAACAGTTCTCTTTGCAGATGATACGAACATTCTTTGCAACAAAGAAACCGTAAATAGTACAGTATCAGATTTTCAAATTGGTTCCGAAACAACACATTAATAGTAAACGAAAAGAAAAAGATTTTAATGCAGTTTTCCATTTCAAATAAACAATTCTGTGCTCCTCTGAAAATGAACGGTGTACCGTTGACTGATATTAAGGCAGCAAAATATTTAGGTCTCTCAATTCAGTCAAATATTCAGTTAAATCGAACGTCCATTTAAATGAACACAAAATTAAGTACATTATGCTCAGCGTTCAGAATTCTTTCAAATTCAGTCCGCCTTCATACTACTTGTTGTGTATTTATTGCGAATGTTCATTCCCGCCTGAGATATGGCATAATATTCTGGAGAAACACAACACTTCGCCAGATGACATTAAACGATTAAATTCGATAGAAAAGTTTAAATCCCATGTGAAATCGTTTCTGCTGCATAACTGTTTACAGAGACTATACTGAACATCACAAGGAAAGTAACATTAATTTTAATGCATTATTTACCATTTAACTCTATAAATGTAAACAACCTGCAACAAGTATTGTACCGCAGCCTCCGGGTCAATGACTCCCATCTCGATCAGGTTTTTCGTCATTTACCTGATTCATTGAGAAAATGCTGAGGTTGCCCCTTGTTTTGCTTCTGGATATAAATGTAACTTCATTATCTGTGAACGTCTTCTAAAATTCATTTGGAAATATAGTTATTCAAAATATAATTTCCATGTTATCGCGGAAGGAAGTACTATTCCTTGACGAAGGACATGATGGATAAGAGCCAAAAATGTATTGCTGATTAGTCCTTGAAAATATGTTTTATTACATCGGAGCGTTTTTCCCTTTTTTGTATTCAAAATTCAAGTAGTATATGGCTTAGAGTAGGGATCACAGAATTTTGAAAACGTGCACAGAATTTTTTCCCCGTAGCACGTCATACACAGTTTTTAACTGTTTTTTATGTTAAATAAATATGAATAAATGAATAAATGAATAAATGAATAAATGAATAAATGAATAAATGAATAAATAAATAAATAAATAAATAAATAAATAAATAAATAAATAAATAAATAAATAAATAAATAAATAAATAAATAAATAAATAAATAAATAAATAAATAAATAAATAAATAAATAAATAAATAAATAAATAAATAAATAAATAAATAAATAAATAAATAAATAAATAAATAAATAAATAAATAAATAAATAAATAAATAAATAAATAAATAAATAAATAAATAAATAAATAAATAAATAAATAAATAAATAAATAAATAAATAAATAAATAAATAAATAAATAAATAAATAAATAAATAAATAAATAAATAAATAAATAAATAAATAAATAAATAAATAAATAAATAAATAAATAAATAAATAAATAAATAAATAAATAAATAAATAAATAAATAAATAAATAAATAAATAAATAAATAAATAAATAAATAAATAAATAAATAAATAAATAAATAAATAAATAAATAAACTGTTAGGGTGTCATCCAATCGGAAGGCTGAATGCCACCATTATGTCACTGTAGTCACGTGTAAGTTCTCCATTGGACGGCACCGGAACAGCTGAAATGTCAAACGCAGCTCTGCAAAAACCGCAGCATATATACGGAGAAAATACGTAGTTTAGAGAAAGTTATGTTATGCTGCAGAAAATCGATTTCCGGATTGCAGTGGAAATGCATGTTTTGGGGCCCCCTAATAGCGAAAAAGTGATCGCCCCCTAAATAAAAAGAAGTCCGTCGGTCTGTCTAATCATCTTTGAACAACACTATTCGGGTTTTCTCCACCCTCTTCCCAGCTGCTATCGTTTGCCATTTAAAGATATTTTTTTCACATTTTTTCAATTTTTTGGTCCCACAATGATAGAACTGAAACATGACTTTAGACATACTACACAAGAGTAAAACCTAGTCATATATAAACATTTCCGTTGAAAAATTTTAAGGAATTGGCGTTTGAGTGTTTCTGAAAATGCAGAACTGCGAGCTATATTTCTCAGAATACTTTTGAGTTTTCTAGGAACTTTACGAGACATTATTTAAAGCACGAGTACTCGCAAATGCAATTGTGTATTCAAGTCCGCGGTAATGTAAATATTAAGGACATGAGAAAATGCCACAAAAATTACAATTATGCAAGTTTTGAAAAAACACAAGAATACAGCAATACGTTGTTTATGTCATTTTATACAGGGCAATTAGCAGTATTTTACCAAAAATTTAAAGAAAAAATTGGAGCCAGTTTTGAGAAATTTTTGTTTTCGATATTTTTTTTAATACACATATTTCTTGCAATATTGCGCGAAAACTACTAAAAGTTTCAAAGAAGAGTGCATGACGTCAATGAAAAAACTAATTTGGGAGAACAAATTTCATTTGAAGAAAAAATCTCTATTTTCAATATTGTTGTTGTGAGGAGACGCCGAAGAAAATTTAACTTTTCTAACTTCCAAAAATTGAAAGTCAACTGTAAACATCGAACCTATGGAATCTTAAGAAGCGCATTTCAATTTATTCTTTTAACAAATTTGAAGAAAAAAATTGCAGCCATTTTGGGGAAAATTTAAAAATATGTCCCAGGGGCTTCTTTTAAGTATTCCGAAAGTTTAAAGAATCTTTTTCAAACTCCCTAAGCTTTGAGACAGGCCAGATCGGCCGGGGAACATTAATTTTCGAAAAAGTTCTAGGAATAGTTTAGGCGCTGGTGTTGTTCACAGATGGTTTGACAGACCGACGGACTTCTTTTTTCAGGGGGGCACTTTTTCGGTATTAGAGGGCCTCAAAACATGCATTTCCGTTGAAATCCGGAAATCAATTTCTCGCAGCATTACATAACTTTCTCTATACTACGTTTATTTCTCCGTATATACGTACGTATACGAGAAAGTAAAACTATTGTTGTGACGCGCAAAATAGCGAAAGCATTATCTTTCTGATCCCAGTCGGGCTATATTTCTCTTCAATAAAATCTCTTAAATTCTAATCAAATACCGTTTACTGGGCGAAAATCGGACCATTTGTTCAGACATTATTAGTGAAATAAATTCCTCTACGACAGTGCTGCGATCTATTGAATTTTCCTACAAGTATTTTTCGGTACATTTAGCCTTAATATGGGGAGATTGTACTATAAATACAGCCTATTAGTCCTGTCGATAGGTACTGAAAAAGGGGGGTTGCTGGAAAAAAGTCATACAAACTATTTCTTTAGGTATGCTGTATGTACCCAGGCACTGGATAAAACCCCAAGTTTTCGACCTCCCAGACTCTGCGCTAACTCTGGAGACCTGAAAAACTGGTATTTTTCTGACTTTCCCCCCCTTTTTTTTTTGCCTACAACTCTTCAACCTGAAGTCCTAAAGAAAAATGATTGCATTCAATTTTAAAGAGGATAAAATTTCCTACAACTTTTGTATGAAATACTTTTTTAAAAAAAATCAATTACCAAGCAAACAACACCTTTTCAAAAAAATGCCATTTTTTCATTTCTCTAAAATGTGTGCAAAGTACACATATTTATGATATTATGAGCAACCTATAATACATATTATTCTTACTAGATGCAGTACTATTATTCATCTCACCATCGTTGTAAACCTCACCCAAAAAATGTACCCATTGTCGAAAATATTAATATATATAAAAATTATGCATATGTATATATGTGTGTATTGGTGTTCAAGTTTAACGCTTCAATGCGGGAACAATGCCATTTCAACAAAACTTGGTATACATTATTACTGGAGAATTGCAATGGGGAAAATAATACTAAAGGGGTAAGACACTCATAGAAGAGTGAATGGGGAGTGTTCAAAAAAAAAAAAAAAAATTATGCCACCCGCAATGCAATTACTCAATATAATGTGAACTGAGCTGACACAGCGGCTGTGATGGGCAAGACTGTTTAATACATGATTGTGATAAGTAAATACAGCCAACTTTAAAGGTAATAAAATGTCCTATTTCTGTATACTATATATATTTTTTGAAACGTAACACTAACCGAGTTACAGACCCATAATAGAACTGCACAAAAAAGCTGTAGATTATTATGCAGTAAAGGGGGTCACTCACCACCTAACTACTGGGGCCAGCTCCTTACCATGTATTTCGCCTTTTCATTTGTAGCGTTTTTGTACACTTAGTGAATGTCTGTTTATACCAATTTTATAGACGAATTTTTTAGGTTGTCTATGAGTAATAACTATGGAACGGATTTCCATGTAATTACATATTTTTACAGGAACTAGATAGCTGCATTCAATAATATTTTTTAGAGTTTACAAGACATTCTGAATGAATTGGAACTTTTTTTATTTTGCATATTTTGGTATATTTACAAATTTTTATATTTACTACATATTTTGTTATATTTTAATATAATTATACATCCAAAAGGAACTTTTCAGATGCGCATGATATGTTAAGGAATCATCTTTCTTAAAAATCAAATGTAATGCGACTGGGGTTCTATGACCACCATATCTTTGCCATAATTGTCAAACCTACTCCCCCTTCCTTGCTTACTACATACTCAGAGTCAAGAATGAGTAGATTTCTGTGAACAAAAGTAATTTCAACTACATGTTTACTCATGTTTCAAATGGCTCATTCATTACTCAATCGAAAACTAACAAATATTTTTACAGAAAATTATCTTACTGCATCATTCGATTGGGGAGGGGGGTATTCCCTTTAACCCCCTACCCTGAGATCTATCACTGGCTACACGATACTACTATTTACTGGAACACTTGCTCCTTGAAAACATTGTAATATACAGTATGAATGTATTTTATATTTTGAATAAAATTATTATGTATGGTGAAATCTAGTGCAGAATTACTTCTGTAGAGGTAGAACCTACTTTCAGCCCTCCAAATGCTTGTTGAGAACAGATTGGCGATGTTCTATGTTCGGAAAATGCTTGTAGAGAACATTTAAACACAATAATGATTTTTTTTTTTTTCTATTTTTTCTTACGTGTTTTGGAAAAAATAAGTACATATGTACATATTTTGCATTTTTTATTACACTAAATTTCGTTCCCTAGTAATAACCGTGTGTTTACTTTGTTAATTTTACTGCTGCCCTAATGTTTGTAATTACCCATACATTAGTGTCGAACATGCTGCGATGTTTAGTGCTATAATCTTACTTTTGAATGCTATAAGAATTTGATAAAATGTGAAATTGTTGTGAAAAACCAAAGACGTTCAATATTTCAGAAATTAATAATAACAAAACTTCTCTTTCAATAGTTATCATAAAGATTGTAGCAATTTACTGTTAACTATGCTTGTCAGAAAAGTCACAATTGTAAATACTCCAATATACTGCTACAAAGTCTGATAGTGTTATTCTCATACATAAAGTTGTGGATTTACTGATCTTCCTAACAGAACTAGCTTCTTATCAAGACATGTATTTCTGGAAGACAGGACAAATCCAATTAAAATCATTCAAATAAGACTGAGAGCTTATGCTTTTGGACAATTACCCTGAAACTGATGAAGCTGGGCATTTTATTCGTCGACCAAAATTTCGCTGAAGAGAGAGTCGCTGAATTTCGCTGAAAAGGGAGAAATCTTTTTTATGTTGAAGAAAGTAATTAATTTAATGTTACACTTGAATTAGAAAGATCAGGATAGCATTTTCTGAATGTGCAATGTTATATCATTTTCTAGTATATTACATTTCATTTCACTTAACACAACTTTCATTTTCTTCTCTATTGTTTTCCTCTCTACCCACTTATAATTTCTTATCAAACAGAAAATTAGTAGTGAAAAAATAGATTGTAAAATACATTGTGTATTTATTTTATTTGTGTAGTTCTACATAAGAGAGATCCATAAAACTAAATATAAATTCCAGTCAACCATACACTGCCTGTCTGTTAGAAAAAAAATTCTCAAAACTATACATCTTATCTCTCACTGGCAAGAGACACTTTTCATTGGCATTCTGATTCCTGTTTCTGTCACATATCTGTTCATTCTTGTCACTGTAATGTAAATACCCCAACCACCTCTTCTTGGCTAATGTGAACTTCAATCGGCCCTAGCCTTAAATATATACTAAAGTAGGGCATTTAATTCCCTTTAAAATTAGGTGTATTTATTAACCACAATCATATATTAAACAGCCTTGCCCATAATGGAAACTGTGTCAGTTCAGTTCACATTATACAAAATATGTGCATTGCAGGTGGCATAATGATTTTTTTTTAATATCGCTACCTTCCCATCCACTCTTCTAGTGGTGTCTTAACACTTCGGTATTGTTGCAATTCTCCAGTAATAATGTATACCGTGTTTTGTTGAAATGGCATTGTTTCCACATTAAAGAGTTAAGCTGGAACACCAATACACACATATATACATATACATAATTTTTTGTATACTAATATTTTCGACAATAGGTACACGTTTTGGACAAGGTTTACAATGATGGCGATATAAATAATAGTACTGCATATAGTAAGATTTATATGTATTATGCGTTGTTTATAATATCATAAATATGTGCATTTTTGCACATATTTTAAGAAATGAAAACATGGCATTTTTTTGAAAAGCTGTAGAACACTGGTAATTTACTTATAAAAAAAGTTTCATACAAAAACTGTAGGAAATTTTATCCTCTTTAAAACTGAATGGAATTACTTTTTTTAGGACTTAAGGTTGAAGAGTTATAGAGAAAACATAGAAAAAAAATCAGAAAAAATACCAGTTTTTCAGGCCTCCCAGAGTTAGCACAGGGTCTGTGAAGTCCAAAACTAAGGGTTGTAACTAGTGCCTCGGTACATACAGTATAAGAAAAAGTTTTTATGACCTCTTTCCCAGTAAAATGTGCCTACCGACTGGACTATATTTTAAATTTGTGATTTTTGATGTAGCTTTTCTAGATAATGCTAAATTAAAAAATTTTGATATTCTGCACACATAAAGACACAGCATTTGTTATCATTTTGACACTTTGTGGGGTTGATTACAAATAATTTTAATTTTACTTTTAGGCCTCCTTTTTCCAGCAATTTTTCCCAAAACTTTGTTTTAAATTTTTTTTGTCATTAAAGAATATTTTTATAAAAGGTGAGTTCATTGCCGATATTATTAAGAAAGTATTGTGAAAATTTTATTTAGTTGTGAATAACAGTTTCTGAGAAAAGGTACTTTAATTACAATATAAATACATTTTTGGAAAAATGCTAATTAAAGTGTCTACTTGTCGCTACTGCATTACGTCATTCTCTTTGATTCGATTTATTTAGTCAAAAAACAGTAAAAACCTGCATGTGACATATGGAGGAGAAGTACCATGTGCACACATTTTCTTGAGCATCAAAATCCCTTCCCAACATTTTTACGCTAGATGAAATACAAATAAATGTTAAAAAAGTATATAAAAATAATTTAATTATTAATAATTTAAATATTTAAATATATATTTATATTTCAAAGACTTATTTCCATCAGTAAACATACTGCAGATTTGATTTTTTTGCATTGCTAGCAAAATAGAAACACACCCTCAGCTATTCTCCTACCACTACAAGCAAAAGGAGAGCTCATCAAGATGTGCATAAAGTGAGGCTACATTTATGTCCAGAAGTAGAAATAAAATTTCTTCCCAAATAAGTATGGCACCAGATAACAAATTAAATGCAAAATTACCAGTAGTACCAATTTCTGAATATTTCAACAACTGAAAATAAACCACAATGTGATAAATAATGAATAAAACACTAATTTTGTTTGCAGTGTCTAAAAATGGTAGGGCATCGCTTAAGCTTAATAGGACAATTACATGATAATTGAAGGAGCTTACAGGTTCCAAAGAGGAAGAAAAAAGTGTATGTATCTGTAAAGAACAAAGTTTGAACACAATACAAAAATCAATAATTTGATTTTTTGCATTGTACAGTCTCCTACAGAATCTATCCTAGTATCCTCGGTAGTGGTCTCCTAAGTAAATCTCTTCTAATAGGTATGCTTTCTAACTTCATCCTACGTACACTGTCTCCTTTTTCAAAATCAATAAATGGCATATAATTTTCTAAATTAAATTCTCACAATTTTTCTATTATCTCATTTATAGTAAATGTGGTATCTGTTGTGAAGTGACCCTTTCTAAATTCCATTTGATTTTCACCCATGAGGCAATCAGCTTCTATCTTTAACAATTATATTCAGCCTTTGATTAAGTATTCTAGCATATATTTTATACCCACTACCCAACATGATGATTCCTCTATAATTATCACAATTTTCTCAAAATCACACAAAAATCAATAATTTCATTTTTCATAACAATCTCCTAAGTAAATCTCTTCTAATAAGTATGCTCCCTAATATCGCCCTATGTAACTGTTTTCAAAATCAATAAATGGCATATGAGTTTTTAAGTTGAAGTCCCACAATTTTTTTAACATTTTTTAAATTTAAGGTTGCATAAACTATGAGGTCATTAGTGACCACTATTGATTTAACTTTAGGGGTATCTCTATACTAAATGAAGTGATATGGTGATGTTGAGGGGTGAAAGGATGAACACTAATACAACCATGCCCACGGCGGGACTTTAATCTGCGATCCTTCAGCCTGAGATCCTAAGGCTGAGATCCTAAGGCCCAAGATCCTAAGACATTAGTGCTGCACTAATGCCTTAGCAATCTCAGCCACCCAGATCAGCTCCAACAATTTCCCTGTCATCTGTTCTGTAGTGAATGTGGAATCTGTTGTGGAGTGACCCTTTGTAAATCCCTTTTGATCTTCACCCATACGGCAATCAGTTTTTATCTTCAGCAATTATCTGCAACCTTTGATTAAAATCTTTTTGCATATATTTTATGCACACTGCCTAACATGATGATTCCTATATAA
The DNA here is from genome assembly GCA_011170035.1 of Teleogryllus occipitalis. NCBI lineage: Eukaryota > Metazoa > Arthropoda > Insecta > Orthoptera > Gryllidae > Teleogryllus > Teleogryllus occipitalis. Next base: position 301,334 of record BLKR01001207.1, on the reverse strand, counting down.
TTATCACAATTTTCTCTGTTACTACCTTTTTCTAAATTATGGCTATTTTTTCTTAATTTTGCCTTTAGCCAATTTTGTTGTATATTTAAATGTATGTATGATGAAATGTAAATACAAATATTTATAGAATTATCTTTGCTTATTGCAGGCTTTTGAATTAGTCTTATAGTTAAAAAAAGTGACATTTAAACATCACGGAGTTCTATAAACATCTCCTTCTTTAAACATTACAAGTGCCTGCAATAAAATGAGAATTTAAAACTTGAATGCAACTCCTTTGACTCGAAATTGTGGATTTTGTTTTCCACCTAAAAGTAGGTATGGGAAGTTTAAAACTTTTAATATAGTATTATTTAATAATTGGATTTAATGAAAACTTATTTGGTAATATAAATTTTATTAGATATTTTTGTTTTGTTTTTTAATCCATCCAAGAAGCAACACCTTTGACTAGTATCAAGGTACAGCACTATAAAAACAACAATCAACCATCTTGAGGTAATGCTTAAACTGGTTTTTAATTTGTGAGTAAGTAGCTAAAGAATACTTTAGTTAGCTGTAAAATTAATAATTAAAACAAAAAGGGCTGGTTTATTTTTTAAATTATTTATTAAAAAAGTTTATTAATGTAAAGTAACTTACTCTATGTAATGTGTGTGATGTGAAAAGTAGTTTTGCTTTTCTTCAGTAATACTCTACAACTCTCAACTAGAACAACTTGTTGCATGTCTTTATAGACACATCAACAATCAACAATCTCTGCTTTTAAGTCAAAACACTTTTCTCTACAATTATACTGTACTAATGAGTATCATATCCACAGTTGTGGAATAAAGTATTTACCTATCTTTACAATAACAAGTATTAAGCAAATGTAAAATGTTATTCTAAATTGATGGAGGAAACATTTATTTTCCAAGCATTATTGACTTACGATTAAAAAGTTTTAAATATATCGAAAAATACTTCTGAGAAGGATGAGCAATAAAAAATTTAAAACATTGTAAATTCTTGATATTTAACTTGTATTAAAACTAGAATTTACACTTGAGATTTACACATACAGTGCTATTCTGGCTAAAGTTAAAAGGATACAGATATTGTTTTTTGTACAATTGATATCACATATGCATAATGTAGACCTAATGTTTTCATTATAATATTTTTTTAACTTCTTCAAATCAAACTCACAATAAATAATATTTTTTGTATTTAAATAGATAAAGAAAAGTATATTTAAATGTGAAAAAATCACAATTTTGCCAAACATTTCAACCTGAACTAGCCAATTGTTTTCAGATCAAATACATCTTCATCAAATTATGAATAATTTTTAAAATGATGTTGGTAGGATGAATATTTAAAATGATAATGGTATGACAGAACCTAGCTTCTAGGTACTACACAGTTCCTCTCAAAATTGACTACTAATAAAATATTTCCTTTGAAAAACAATTTTATGTTCAAATTATCCTTTGTATACAGGGATGATGAATGAACATCGATGTTTTATTTAGATTGATATTTTTTCCAGAAACATCAATGGTGTCACAGTGAAAAATACACAAAAACTTCAAGATGTAAATAAAATTTTCAATATTCCATTTTTTCTTGTAGATTCCTCAAGCTTAACAGGCACCCCACTGTCATTTGTCTGTTTGCTGTGCTATTGATCCTCACTCTGAACAAAACAGTTTGCTATTTGCAACCTTCCTTCACAGTTGTCAGGTTCAGGGTTGTACCCTTAAATTGGGGGGCTCTATTCTCCTTTAGTGAAAATTCTGGGGGGAATTTTTGTAGAGTTTGTTGTTGGATTTTTCTTTTACAAAGTTTGATTTTATTATACTTTTACAAAATATTGAGCTTAATATGTTTCATACCAATAGTAAACAATCAATGAGATTAAATAAACTGACTCAGTTTCTGCAGTTCATACCTTAGGTGCACAAGGATAAATATGAAACCAATTATTTAAAATCAAATTTTAATAACAACGAATCACCTCGAAAAGAGAATCTTAAAATATTACGAGCCAAAAATTGTACTTTCTAAGAAATAAAATTACAAACCATTTAAAATGACTTTTAACTGTTTTGGTTACAGAATTCATTCCAGAAGAATTTTGAAATGGGCTGTTTATAATTATTCATAGTAGGCTGTTTATAATTATTCATAATAGGCTGTTTATAATTATTCATAGTAGCCTCTAGAGTAGTTCATGGCCAGCACTTTAGCATTCTGCTAGGTGATCCTGGAATCAATTCCCAGCCAGGCAAAAATGAAGCTGTAGCTTTCTAACGCAAATTGCCTCAGTTTCTGTAGTTGTGTGATGAAAGAAAAAGCACAGGCCAACTAAGTACAAGTAGGTAGTGTTGGGAATAAATGATGCTCCCCACCTGTCTTCCTTACTCCCTGACCTGGATAATAAATACAAAAACAGGACACTGGCCTGAGAAACACCACTAGCTGGCAAATGTTGGATTTATCTGACCCTAAAATGCCAAATACATACATAATTATTATTAATAAATTTTTAAACATCCACTATTTTTAATAATATGAGTGTACAAACTCACACATGCATTCATACATAGATACACACACAAATATATACATATACATACAGATATAGATGGATGGATAGATAAATGTAAAATCGATGTTTTCATCAACATCGAAAACCCATTGGCAATGTATTGAAATACGAGCAATGATGACAATTTTTTTCGAAACATCGATACTTCGACGTTTCGATAAAATTTGTCTGTACTTTGAGTATAAAATATTTGGTTCCTGAAACTTGTTTTATATTTGGCCAAACTTCATTAATGTTCCAGTTGTTGAGGGGGGTATTTCTGATTATCTCATTACGTCCCGAACCTCGACAAGAACAGAAAAGGAGAATGTGGGTTTACGGAACACACTTTTTTCTCATTTTGTAATTTGAAAACTACCTTTCAAAAAACAAAAAAGATAAAGGCATGAGACTATCCACAAATTGTTTTATTTTATATCTATGAACTAACTGTTGGTCCCCAGAAACTGAGGTACCTAGTAATGTGAGACATTGCTCAAAACTAGACTTAAGTAAATTATATGAGAATTCAAACTGAAACATTATTTTTCCAAATTTAAATACTAAGAGAATTATATTTTATGTATAACAATGAATGACATAGGAGAAATGTACATTTAAAGATTGATTCTAATATTTAAAAAAAAAAAAAAAATTGTCTGAAACTCATCGAGATCTTTCCACATTCAACGAATTGCTTTAGGCGAAGAGCTATATTTCTTCCTAGGCATCGTTGCCAACCTGCGGACATAAAATTATTGAGATTGTAATATGAGATGTACTTTGCATTCTACGTCTCATGCCGCTATTGGCTTAACAGTACATGGCCTTCATTTTTGCAGTATATGAATTTACAGAGTGGGGGCAAACTGTCGAAAATGAAAACCATTTACCCTCCTCTACTGACTACTATATAGCAATACATTTTATCTTACGTGATTAATGATCAATTACACTAAATCTGGTGTTGCAAAATTTGTTGACCACTTCAAAAAGCAACTCCAAGAATAGTCCCGACGAAATGAAGGAAAACATGAAGGAGCTTGCTGAAACGAACCTCCTTTGGCGTTTAAATACTCGCAGTAGGGAAGAACTATCAAAATGTAGCGCGACCAAAATAGCAGAAATTCCAGTGACCCATTTTCCAACTGTGACCCATATACCCACCTTCTCCACTAGTGTTTACTTCATTTCGGATAGTCATTCAGGATAGTTTTCTGATTTCGTTTACGCAAAGGAAATAGATTTGTGAACAGGTTTCCAGTTCATAATCGTTATTCGCGCCTTTGCTTCAAAGATGCACTTTGGCAACATTGCGTTGCAGGCAATCAACATTTCAACTTGGAAATAAATGGAACATCTCAAAGTCATGTAATACATCTTCCAATAACGAAATTACTCTATTTAAACTCAAATACTAATAACTATTAGAATTTCAGTGACGAAAACGTATTACGGGTTTGCAATGTTCGTCAAGAAAACACATTGAGGCTTTTGAAAAGTAAGATGGAAATAAATTATGATGCTTAGTAACCTACGTATAATATACAGTACATACACCGGTGATAAACGAGCTAGTAATAGGACATTCAGCAATAAATTATTATGGCAATAGGTTTGTTTTCTCCTTTTTTTATTCAAATCCCTTAATTTTTCCGGTTGTTTATATGAATAATATCAGAGTTCCAATATTGCAGAATGAAAGACGAGATTTAATAGCTCGACTTCTTTAGGGACCAAACAAATGTAGTCAAATAAACATTTTCCATTTTAACTAAAACATGCTTTAATATATACTCCACAGTTATCATAAAAATAGGGGGATTGGACGAATATCAGAGTTTTCATTGAAAGAAAATATACGGAACAATTCATCATTTATATATGAATATATAAAACATATTCATAGTCATAACTATTTTTCATTATTTTTTCCCTTTCTATAATTGAAGGGTGGGCAGAAAAATGTAAATTTTAAAATATCAAATATACTCTAATAATTTGCTAATTTGAAAGTAATGGCAATGTCCCAGAAAAATATTTGGTAGCATTCAAAATAATAAACCGTCCCATTAAAGAGATACCGTATATTTATACTAAATTAATTAAAAAATTTAGAATAACTTGCGGTTTTCTGATTAAACAATGTCTATGTAATCCACATTGTTTAGAATACTGTTACACAGCTGAGACACAAACCAAATAAGAGAAACCACCGTCAATGAATTCATCACTTCACTCTCTGTCTCCATGTAGTAAAATCACATCATCTTAAAGTGTTCGAGTCCTTCACCTTTTATAAAGTATTCTCACTCACCTTTCTTGGAGGAGGTTGCATGTTTCAATTGTACTGCACCCCAGCCCGAAGCCCTTCCCTAACCCTTGTGGCCTCAAAGCACACCCAACGTATTCTGTAGCCCACGCTCAGCTTGACTTGCGCCGAACACTCATGATATTGATTCCTCCAGACTACATTAGTCGAAGGCTGTTCCGCTGAACTGTGCCCCTCCATATATTGATGTACCAAAAATGGGTTACGAATTCAAAGCTGCTCGTTAGTGTATACCATTATAACATCGAGAGTAGCGTTATTCAAAATGTTCTAATACTTTTAAAATATACATTTTTAATCAATCATTATAAAACGTATGTTCTTTGCACTGAGGTAAATCTCAATACGTGTCCCGAAAATAAATTAAAATAATACAGAAAAATTACACGCAAACGCCTAAAATTGTATTCTAATAGCGTAATTCTCGAAAGTACAATGGGCAAAATCCTTAAAGAATAATGAGCGACTATTACAAAGGCGCAGATTACAATAAAATAGTTTATCAAATTGAATACTAGTAATCAAAATAGTTTGTTATGTGGATTTGTTCAAGATTTACATCGCTGAAGTCAACTGACAAAAAAATATAAAACGTAGAATTGACATCATGATACAAGATTTTTTGGCATCCTAATCAATCCCAGTTATTCATATGGACTCGAAATTGAGAAATGTACTAGTAAACATATTGGAATTTGGTGTTGCCTTCTTTCATGAGTTCCTCTTACATACCTATTTTCTAGAATAATGAACAAGTTATTAAATGTCCAAAAAAGCCATATATCCGTTGTTTTAAAAATTACTGGAAGTGTAGAAATTCCTACTTGTAATTTGAAAGTTGAGACATGGATATAATTATTACAATCAGTTTCGAATTTACCCCTTCTAGATTAAACTCTTTGGCTTAAGAACAGATGGGACAACTCCTCTAAACAACACTAAAATAAACCAATAACTACTTTCGCAAAGTTAAATTTTAGTTTTAACGTAATATAAAACTACTCCATTTATGCAATATTTCAAAATATATCGATCTCATTTTTGAAGTATTATGTACTGAAAAATATCCTTGCTTTTTTCATTTTTGTAAATGATCAATAAACCATTAAATGACATTTTTTACATTTCACGACATAAATTTGCCAACCATTAAATTATTTCCTATTCTTTCGGTTGCATTTTCACCCAGTTTGAAAAAAAATATCAGCACTAATTTTATTTAATTTTTGATTTCTCGTTTTACCACGTACGTATTACACAAAGTATTCCTGTGGCAAAAACAGGCGATTTTTCGACGACAAACTCGTACTGGAAGGCCCAGGCATCGAAAAATTGGCTACATCTTGTTCTTATATGTAATAAATTACTTCCTCTAACACGTTGTGAAGTCAGAAAATGTGATTGATGGCAAAACGTCTATCTGCCCGACCGTCTATCTCTCGTCAACAATAGCTACTAAATCGTTCAGACAACTTTAAAAAAATATATTCCACGATTAATTTACTCAAAATTAATCTTGGAATCGTGAACCTCAAAGTATGAAACATTTTAATTTTTGAAGTACTTTACATGAAACCTCAAGAACATTTTCAATTTTTCTCAAAAATGCTTCCAATTTTTTTATTCAACTTTGTCCTCGTACAGCGCGGAGAACGCTTAAAAAACGGCGCAGGTGTCATTTTCGTCGAAATCTCTGAATTTTCAAATATTGTAGATTTTCAAAATATTTTCGGCGTCTTCCTACAACTGCGTAATTGAAGACAGAGTTCTTTCCTGAATGAAATCAGAAACAGATCATGAAATAAGACCAGGTACAATTTTTCGGAAGTATGGGTTTTTGCATAAAATGTAGGATATTATTAACAAATTATTTTCTGAAAACGGCCCTAATTTTTTCTTTACATTTTCCCTCAAATGTAGCAGTAGACGGTAAAGAAAATGGTGCTGATCTCATTTCCGGCGAACTCTCTATATTTCCGAAATTTGCAAAAAATTAACTTTGCAAATATACAATATTGATGATAGTTTTTTACATTTCGCTTCCTCTTACGAAGTAGAGAGAAAGTTATGAAATGCTGCGCGAAAAAAATGGCGAATTTACGGCAGAAAAACACTTATTACAGGGCCCTGGTAACGAAAAAGTTGATAAATCCAGTTGATAAATTTAGAAAAAAAATCCTTTAACACGTGGTGTAGCCAAAATTCATGTTCTGTGGGTCGTAGATACCGAAAAAACGAAAGACGGCAAAACGTCTGTCCGTCCGTCTGTGAACGCTAGCTGCTAAACCGTTAAGCCGCTTTTCTCCAAAACTGATATGATCGTATCGATCTGAATGATGTCACGTACCGTTGAATTTGAAACCGATATTTTAATTTTGTGGGGTACTTTACATGACCCCTGGGACATTTTCAAAATTTACAAAAAAAATGGATTCAAATGGTTTTGATTAAACTTAGTTATTGGATAGTGTCAAGGACGTTTAAGAGGTTTAGGTCTCGTGTTCCTTGAAAACTGATTTTTCGAAAATTACAAAAGTTCAAACATTTTCGGCGTCTTTCTACAACTAAATTATTAAATATAGAGATTTTCCCTTAACAAAATCTGTTCCTTAAAGATAGATTTTGAAATAAGGTCATGCACAATTTTTCGAAAATTTGAGTACAGTTTCTTGGGGTGACTGTACTAGGAAACGGTGTTTTTGTATTTGAGAAACCCAATTTATATATATATATATATATATATATATATATATATATATATATATATATATATATATATATTTCCTTAAAATGTATTACTATTATTTTTATTTTGATCATCATATTCAATATGTACCACACCGGCTAATTAGAGGCATAAAATACATTTCATATTTTCAATTTCATATATACCAAATAATTAGCACAAAATATTATTTTCTGCAATAAGTTATCAGGTTTCTGAATAAAATAACATTAATGTATCGCAAATATTGTTTTTTAGTGGTTAAACAATATTTCCTTTTTTGGCGCATTCAGCGCGTCGCGCGAGTAATTACGTTACTGTAAAAAACGAGGGTAATTAAAGTTTAATTATAATATGATCGATTGCCTTAATGGAATTTAGTGTGATCCATGTAGGTACATTTATTGTAATATCTAAACTAAAGGAATTAATGAAATTGAATGATCTTTCTCGCAAGATTCGACCAGAAAATCAATGTTAAAATCTCCGCATACAACAACGGATTCAAAAGAGCGATTACTGACAATCGCCAGATCTGTATCTCTCTGTGTTGGAGGTCTCTACATACAAAGTAATATCACTTTTAGTGATCGAAGATGTCCAACAGAAATTTCGAAAACATTTTCAACAGAATACACATTTAATTCCGGTAAGGAGATAGACTCGTTATTATTGATAACGTAAATACAAGAACCCCCTTATGTAGGATCTTTATATGATTCCCTCTCACTACAATAAAAGCCTGCGAGATAAAAGTTGAGTATAAAGAGTTAGTGATAGATAAAAAAGGAAAAATTCTGTTTATGTTTATTTAATTATGTTTGGGAACGGATTTCAAATAGCATGGGGGTGGGGAATTAACCCAACGACTTTGCATTCGTACACTGCGAATAATAGATTCAATCTAAAAACCCAATTGCTAGGCCCATTGCTAGGGCAACGATAGACCCGTTGTGCAAGAAATTTGAAATGAGATCGCACTGATCTTGTGAGTTTTGGATCTTGTCAAACAGAGTGACAAGACTGGGCTTGAGAGGCGCAACAAACGTCATGTTAACGAAAATATACGCGTGGGAACCTTCTGCGAAGCAGAAAGAACAGGCGCCAAACGCCGTATGAAAAAAATGAACATACAAGAATCTTCTGCGGAGCCAAAAGGGCAGGCGCGCAACGCCATGTAAGGGAAAACTCAGTGGAAGGCAGGGAGGCAGACGCGAAGCTTCGGGGAGAAAAGCAATGAATGCATTATGGGAATGATTTGACGTATAATACAATCAAGCTACTTAATAGAATTTAATAAAGAAGTTACAAGTTAAATACTTTATTATTAACAAATGGATGACACAAACTGAAGTAATTTAATACTGGCAATAATAAAGTGGAAATTTACCGCAAATAAGACAAATAAAATAAAGACATTTCAATTCGAGAAGTGGCATAAGCAAATGCAAACAATGACACATACAGAATGCAATTAAATAAACACTATACTGAAGATAGGGCAAAATATGACCAAATAACTAATCTATATACAAAATGTACAATACTGAAGTTTATGGGTCCTCAATGGGGAGAGGACAAAGACGATTAATATGTCGTATGAGAGCCCGCCTTTGTCTTGACTTGTATTGTCCGTACGCGACCATCACGCCCGGGAAAGAGCTGATTGAAAATGCTCATTCTCCATGCAAGAGGTGGGAGATTTTCATCTATTAATAACACAGGAGCATTCACCTTTACATTAGGAGAGGTGGAAGTCCATTTGGCACGTTGTTGGAGAGATTGCAAATATTCTCTTGACCACCTTTTCCAGATGGAGGCAAGTGCGTGCTGAGTATGATCCCAGTGGGACTTTTGAAACGAATTCAATGTCATTTTTTTATTTCCGAATATTTGTAGAATGATGATGTCACCTGTAAAATACATAAATATCATTAGAAAATGGAAAAGCAAACTATTTGAGTAAATTAATTCTAATATCAATGAATATCAAATATTTTAAAAGGCCAATTTTATTGTGTAAATAATACAAATTATAATATTAAATATGTGCAAATAACTGACTAGCAGAAAATTTGTTAAAAACTTTGTTAACTGAATTTACAAATGTCCTTTTATTATGAAAATTGATATTAATAAATCTATTATTTACCTATTTCAAATAATGACACGTTTGTCAATGAATTGCAATTTCCTTGTACGCAAGGCACATTTTCTGCCGCTATAAAATTATTGAAAATTGTATATTCAAAATTTTTGTCTTCTAAAACTTCTTGATTTATTTTTCAGTTTTCTTTCGACGCCAAACAAGCAGGCGCGTACCCTTCTTAATGAATTCGTGGAAACGGGGTCACCTGCTCTTCTCCTCAGGGTGGCGTTAGTGGGAGAGGGGAATAAGCGTTCTTCCCGTCAGTTTACCTGCTTGAAACCACCAGCCGCTATCCGACCCGCTCAGACATGGTTGCCAGTGCATTTCGCTCTGCCTTCTGTTGGTTGCGTTTTATACTGATCACCCGGTATATATATATTGTAACACACCCACCTACTACCTTCCAGCCGGTGGCGATAAAGCGTGAAACAATGAATGCTCGTGAAGCGAGCTTTGAATTCTCAGGAAGTAGGATATTTCGGGTATGAGAAAGGTCTGAACCCTTGACACAATGAATTAGGTAAAATTCTGGTAAAATGAGCATATATTCAGTGAGTAAACAAATTACACAGTGGCACAAATATACAATAAAGTATGCACTTTGCGTAGATGGTCACTGCAAAGAGAACAGAAAACAAAAAGAACACAACCACAAAAAAAATGTATAAGCGTCACCTCGACTGCCTGAATACTTCACTAAGTACTATTTACAATTCTTGTGCTTCTACCTCTTTCTGAATTATTTCGTATACCTCATTTAACCTTTGTTATTCTTAAGTTTTCTCCGTGCACGGCCCTTTAAGTGATTCTCTACAATTATTCTATCATAGACTGTTCACAGGTGTCAGCCTTAAGCTGCACATTTATTACAATGCTGTGAACTCAAACACAAAAATAAACGTGACACACACGTTACTTAAATCGTACCCTTTACAAATTATAGACAACTAATTATCCCTGACATAATACAATGAAAGCGTGACTTTCAAACAAGATCACTTTTGCACTACATGAAATATATTCACTCTAGAAAAGTTGTACAAGGTGTGGCATTCAAACGAATTTACTGGTGCGTACAGCGAATGAAATCTAAACTGCCGCTCATACGTTCGGAATGTTTCTCCCAGTAATTATTTGGAACTTTCACCTATTTTAGGACGCTTCGCCTTGTATTTAAAGCTACACGATTTCCCAACAAATTGCCGCATAGAAGTTGCGAGTTCTTTACCTCGACATCGCCTTCCCGCTTGCCATCAGTTAACCTTGGTGTTTTCGGTCGCTCGCAGTCCTCGCCGCGCAACTTGACTGGTTCGATGTTCCACGGTTACACCACTTCCTTCGATCTCAGGATTCCGCTACTCGTCCAAATTCCAGACCTTTCTCTCGATCTCTCCGGATTCCATCATCCACGTAATTGGTCCAAGTCCTTCTCGCCTAGCTTGAGTCTCCACTGGAGTCGTCCTTCTGCGTGCCGCGTACCCGTCGTTCGCGCTTCCAGCTTCGAATAACTAGCGTTATTGAATTGAATGCTTCTAGCACTCGGCCGACATACCACACATTGAGCGTGCGTGATCGTGGCGTACAAAATTAAATGCTGGATTTCGTTTAGAGTCCTTCTGCGCGAATTTATTTCAATTATGAAACTATTTCAGATTTAAAGCAATCACATCACTTGCTTTCTCGCGTAATGTTAGTGCTAACACTGTTCATGCACTTCACTTCTGAATTCTATCACTCGTATTACCGCGTTTCTCAAATCAGCTTTAACTAAGCAAGTAAAAATATACTCCTGCACTAACCAATTACTATCGCCAAAGAATTAGGTTGAATCGTCGCCGCTGTCGAAATTGAAAGAGGTGTCGCTGCCGTCGAAATTGAAAGAGAGCTCTCCCGAAGCGCGTCGCGGTATTTATGTGACTCCGCCTGGGGAAATTTCTGGAGGGGTGAATTTTCTCCTCCTTCGCGCCCTCTCAAGAAAAATATGATCCGTAACTTCGGACATCGGAGTGCGAAAACCTGCGGGTAGATGTCGCTTTCTCGGACCATCGCTCCGCCGCGTACTTTATTTCTCTGTGTTCTGGTCTTTTCTCGTGGCTTATGGTGGCGTTACGGGGTTGTATAATCCCGTGATGTCACAATATATATATATATATATATATATATATATATATATATATATGTATATATATTCTTAATTTAAAACATTGTATATTTTTTATGTAGAAAGTGCAATTCGTAATCAATGTCAATTTTACACCGTTATTTTTGGATGATGTTTTACGTGTTATGTTACTGTAAATATGAACGAATGATAATAAAAATATATAATAATATTTTACACAATATATTTTATCCATATTTCATGCAATCATACGCAGTAATTGCTTTCTGCGTCTACATTGAGAAGAATTCTTACTTCTATGTCTACGTCTCGCGCGGCGCAGTCGGTGTGCCGAAGAGGTATTAGAAAAACTTTAGCTAGCTTTCTCTTGCGACTTGCAACGGAGCAGTTGAAACACAAATTCAAACCCTTAAAGAAATTCAGAAGAAAAGTTAGCGTAAGAGAAAATGCAATATAATGGAAATATTATCGTCAGAAACCAAAAGAATGCGAGTGACGCACTCCGGGATATTTTGACCTAAAATAACAAAACAAAATCAATGTGGAATATAATAAAAATACGACCAAATCAACTTGAAACCTTGTAGAGAATGATGTTTTAAAACATGACGATAGAAATGTGAACGATCCGGCAAAAGTGGCTAGTCTCTTTAACCAATACTTTTCGAGAAATACTTCCGATATCATGTCTTCAGCCACAAAATTCAATATCAGATTTCCCAAAAAAATTTAGTCTCGATGTTCGTTTCCGAAACTTCTTCCTATGAAATTTTCAAAATAATCGGTAAGGTAGAAAATAAATATGCGGCCGGTTTAGATGAATTTCAGCATTGTTTGTTAAAGACCTGTGCGCCTGCCACTAGATACCCGTTAACTCACATATTTAATGCATCCTTATGCACCGGAACTTTTTCAGATATTTTCAAGAGAGCTAGGATTAGCCGCTTTTCAAAAAAGACAACCAAAATTAAATTCAAAATTATCGGACTATTTCTCTTCTGTCAGTTTTTCAAAAACATTAAAGAGACTTTTTGACGTACGAATGGAAATCTTTCTCAGTAAACACAACGTGCTTTCAGACTACCGACATGGATTTAGAAAATCAAAATCTACGGAAACAGCTATACTTCCCAAGATGTACATTTTTGAAATTCGAACCTAGTTAATTGAAACAAACAAGTCCGCAGCAAATATATTTATTGCAGATAACATTTAGCATATGTTGAAGGAAAATTTTGGCGTAGGGTATAAATTATGAAGGCTAATGTTTTAGGAGGAGATGTGTCTTTTCTTTGCGGAAGGGGTTCCCAAGATGTACATTTTTGTTATTCGAACCTGGTTAATTGAAACAAACCGGTCGGCGGCCATTTTTTTATTGTAGATTACATTTAGCATATGTTTAGGGCAAATTTTGGCGTTAAGTATAAATAATTACGCTAATGTTTTAAGAGGTGACGTAACATATCCTTGCGGAAGGGGCTCCCAAGATTTAACATTTTTGAAATTCGAACCTGCTTAATTGAAACAAACTTGTTCGCGGCATGTTCTTTTATTACAGATTACATTTTGCAAATTTGGCGTAGAGTATGAATTGTTACGGCCAATGGTTTAGGAGGAAGCGTGTCTTTTCCTTGCGCAGGGAGCTTTCAAGACTGGCATTTCTGGAGTTCGAACCTGGGTATTTTAAACTAACCGGTCCGTGGCAATTTTTTTTATTACAGATTACAGTTTGCAATGGTTAATATTTTCTAATATCAGGCCCAACGAAGACACCCTCTTTTAATTTTGCTTCAGACAATTGCGGAAACTTTACACAGAGATATTTGAAACACAGCCCATCTTTGCTAAGGGCTTCACAAAATGTTTCTTGAGGCCTAATGTGTGCAATGAAGGCAGCAGAATCTTACGATGATCTACCAGATATTTATTTATTTATTTTTATTTTACGTCAAAAAACGGTTCAAACTGCGTATGACGTGCTATGGGGAAAAGTGAATTGTGCGCACATTTTCAAAATTCTGTGATCCCTACACTAAGTCATGTACTACTTAAATTAAAAAAAAACTCCCATGTAATAAAATCTATTTTCAAGGATAAATAAGCAATAAATTTTGGCTCTTATCCATGTTGTCCTTCAGAATAATACTTCCTGGCGCGACAACATGGAAACATTAATTTGAATATTTGTATTTCCCACTGAATTCTGGAAGACGTGCACAGAAAATGAAGTTACATTTATATCCAGAAGCAAAACAAGGGGCCATCTCAGCATTTGCTCAATGGATCAGGGAAACTGGACGAAAAACCTGATCGAGATGGGGGTCATTGACCCGGAGGATGTATAACAATAGTTGTTACAGGTTGTTTGTACACATTTATACAGTCCAAATCGTATATAATGCATTATGTATCATTGTTAAAATTAATGTTACTTTTCTTGTGATGCTCAATATGGTCTCTAATTGTATAGAAACAGTTATGCAGCAGAAACGATTTCACTTGGGATTTAAACTTTTCTATCGAATTTAATCGTTTAATGTCATCTGGCAAAGTATTGTAAAATAATGTACATGTATTGTATGTGAATGTTTTGTATTGAGCTGTTGATACTGTCATTTGATGAATGATTTCTACGTCGAGTGTTATAGTAATAGACATCGGCATTTTTTGTAAATATATTCCAGCCTTTAAGCAAGTCATTTTTTAAAAAAAACACTGATTCGTAAATCAACAGACAAGGTAATGGTAAAATCACGTGGGTGGGATTTGGTTATTATTCGTACAATTCGTTTTTGTAATCTAAAAGTCTGGGAGCTATAAGATGTATTTCCCCAGAATATTATGCCATATCTCAGGCGGAAATGAACATTCGCGAAATATACACAACGAGCAGTATGAAGCCTGACTGAATTTGCAAGAATTCTGAACGCGTAGCATAATGAACTTAATTTTGTGTTCAATTCATTTAAATGGACGGTCCATTTAAGGTTTGACTGAATTGAGAGACCTAAAAGTTTTGTTGCCTTAACATCAATCAATGGTACACCGTTCATTTTCAATGGAGCAAAGAATTGTTTATTTGACATGGAAAACTGCATTAAAACCGTTTTCTTTTCGTTTACTATTAATTTGTTATTTCGGAACCAATTTGAAACATCTGATATTGCACTATTTTTTTTCCTAGGGCTTTTATCCAGCCGACAGCCAGTTGCCCTTTACATCCCGAAGGGACGCATATTTGACCATACACTAGACAAACACTCTTGCGGGCTCCTCTGATCTGGGGTCAGCAGAACGCAAGGCCCTCCGCGACAACACACACAAAGTCAAGGGACAAACAGCCATGCCCAAGGCGGGACTCGAACCCGCGACCCTTCGGACCGAAGCGCTGAGTTGGTACTCGCTCTTCGCCTCCTCGGCCATCCAGGTCGGCTATTGTACTATTTACGGTTTCTTCATTGCAAAGGATTGTCGTATCATCTGCAAAGAGAACCGTTTTTCTGTTTCGAATCGTCGAGGGCATATCGTTTACGTAAAGTAGGAACAGAATAGGGCCTAAAATCGATCCTTGAGGAACTCCACGTGCAATGGGCAAAGAGTCGGAAAGGTACGTACGTAATGTTCCATCATTCCAGTAAGGTATTTCAACTCTCTGAGATCGTTGTTTAACGTACGAACATAACCAATCTAGAGCAATACCACGGATTCCATATGAAGGTAATTTTGAAAGTAAAATGTCATGATCAATGACGTCAAAAGCTTTTGAGAGATCTAAAAATAATCCAATAGGTGCCTCGTTTTGATCCAATGATGAGACGACATCTTTAAGAAAAGAAAATATAGCTGTTTCCGTTGATTCTTTATATCCATGTTGGCAATCTGAAAGCGCGTCGTGTTTACTGATAAAGGTTTCCATTCGTACGTAAAAAAGTCTCTCTAATATTTTCGAAAAAACTGATAGAAGAGAAATGGGCCGATAATTTTCAATTTCATTTTTGTTGCCTTTTTTGAGGAGCGGCTTAACTTTAGCTGTTTTGAAAATATCTGGAAACGTTCCGGTGCATAACGATGAATTAAATATGTGAGTTAACGGGTGTATAATGGCATATGCACAGGTCTTTAACAAAGAATCCGGGAAATCATCTAAACCGGACGAATATTTATTTTTTAGTTTACCGATTATTTTGAGAAGTTCATAGGAAGAAGTTTCAGAAACGAACATCGTGTCTAAAATTTTGGGTGAACAGTCTATTATTGAATTTTGTGCCTGAAGACGCTTAGTGAGATCGGCAGTAATTCTCGGAAAGTATTGGTTAAAGAGACTAGCCACTGTTGCCGGATTGTTCACATTTATATCTTTATATCTTAAAACAACATTCTCTACAGGGTTTCTAGTTGATTTGGTCGTATTTTGATTGTATTTCACATTGCTTTTGTTTTGTTATTTGAGTTCAAAATATCCTGATCGTGTTTCATGATTTTAGCCTACCTTATGACTTTCGTAACAATGTTTTGTATTTTGTAAAGTAGATAAGGGAATCTTGAGATACGTAATGACGTTTAGAAATGAAAGAAAGAATTCACTTGTTTTTAAAAGATGTCCTAATCCCTTGTGTTATCCAAGAATTGCTTTTCCGTGAAATATTTAATTTTCTTTTTTGAAGAGGAAAGCAAGTGTTAAAATGAAATGAAAGAGTTGAAAAGAAATAATTGTATTTGTCGTTTGTATCAACAGCATTATAAACCGCTTACCATGACTCCTGCATCAAGTAATAAATGAATAATTTTATTTTACTTTTTGTAAACAATCTAGTCATACTTGTATTATTTATTGTGTCAGTGATCGCATTTCTTATAATGGTAAGAATTTGTGCATCGTGGTCACTGTATCCTAAATCTTTTGTTTCGACTTCATATCGAGTAGTAGTTTTGTTAATTATAATTTGATCAATTGCCTTCGAATTTTGTGTGATCCTTGTAGGCACATTAATTGTAATGTCTAAATTGAAGGAATTAATTAAATTGAGAAACTTTTCTCTCTCGCAAGATTCGACCAGAAAATCAATGTTAAAATCTCCGCATACAACAATGGATTCAAAAGAGCGATTGCAGACTTTGTTAAATGTTATCTCCAGGTTTTCTAAGAACAAAATATAATCTGCAGCTCTCTTTGTTGGAGGTCTGTAAATGCAAAGTATTATCACATTTAGCGAAGTAAGATGTACAACTGAAATTTCGAAAAAAAATTTCAACGGAATTTTCGGTTCCATTTAATTCCGCCAAGGAGATAGAATCAGTATTATTTCTAACGTAAATATAAGAACCCCCATATGTAGGACCTTTATGCGATTCTCTCTCTGCAATAAAAGCATACGAAGTAATAGTTTGGAATTTGAGAAATGCTAAGTTCATTAGGAGATAACCAATGTTCTGTAAAGCAAAGAACATCCATTTGATTTAGATAGCTCTGTAGAGCTGCGTCGATAAACTCAGTTTTATTTGAAAGGAATTGGACATTATGGTGCAGAATGTTTATTTTTTGCAAGTATCTACACGAATGTTTTTCTGCTGCATCTGACTGTAGTTGCTATATATTTACTCCATTTTTACCTCCAGTGCGTGGTGGAAGGTTGTAATGTACCCCAGCAGTGACAGGTTTGTAAGTAAATTGGGGCATCAGGTGTAGATGTATTGGTAATGGGAATGGGAGAAACGGGAGTAGCTTTAGAGGAGGAGGTAAGAGGGTTCGAAATAAAGGTGGGGGTGGAGAAGGTTCGGAAGGTGAAAGGGTTGGATTTTAGGCAGGAGACTGCGTAGGACTGGAGTTGATGATGTATTGTGTAAGCTTGTTACTGACTGCATGTTTTCCAGCAAGGTTCATGTGAAGACCATGCCGGGTGAAGTGTTTTGCTGAGAGGAAATTAATTTCAAAATGTGTGACATTTGTTTCTCTCAGTTGCAGTTTTAATTGTTGGTTTGCGAGCTTAATGTCGCTGAGTCGAGACTACAATGTTAGCATTTTGGGCGGCACATTGTAATTTATTTACATGTTGTTCAGGTGTAAACTTATCGCCCAAGTTAATGTCATTCTGCCCTCCTAATGTTCGCGTATTATGTTCTTTTCCCCCATCTTCCAAGACTTTCTTACAAACAAATTTCTTCTAGACCAATGCTGATCTCGCGCCTACTATTCCATTCTCATAGAAAACATGGGAATGTAGTAAAACAACTTTGCTGGCGAAGAAGCATGCATGCTATTTTTAAGTCATCACATATCATCCATCCATGAGCGGAGTAGTTTATTTTCTCTAAAACTACACTGAGGTTTTCGTAACTTTCCTTCATGTGTACAGAATAAGCAACAGGTAATGTAATGAATCATTACAAGTGACGATAAATGTAAACGAAAGTAAATATGACAATAAAAACAGTGGAGTTAGGAACGAATATAAAGACTTGAACATTTAAACAGTAATAAAAGAGAATGTGAATGTAATCAACAACGGGGAAAATAAACATGGTAACAGATTTAAGTAACATAATGGACACGTGAGCAAATTCCGTGGGAGAATGAAAATTAATTAATAAAATGTTTAGACAAGAACCAATGGGAATTTAGATAATATTCGAGTTATCGAATGAGATGCGCGGTAGAAACGTTTTAGGGGCTAGAGCGCAATATTCTAAAATCAGTCGACAAGCGCGCGAGGAGACGAGCAGTGGTGTTTGGAAGTAGAAGCGAGGCAAGGGTGATTTTTTCGTTGTTAATGAAGTGAAGTCGGAACCTTTGATTTTGACGCGATAGCGGTCACCGCGGATGTTTGCGTTAACAATTAGGAAGGAATGTCCTGTAAGTTATTAGGAAATTTCGGAAGTAAATTTGAAAATCTGAGTGCGCGTAGAAAACACGGGCATTTTGTGTGGAAAAATCGCATGATGGAGATAGGAGCCGGGAGCGACGGTCAAGAGCGCTGATTTGCTGCAACGGGAAAGTAAACAATGGGAATCCTGTCCAAAAAATTGAAATAATGTGGGAAGATCAAGTCCTGTGTAATTTGATGAATTAAGTTAATATTTTTAAGGAGTCAATGGCCATGCATGCATTTAGAAAGGGAGATAGAAAACTACAAAATAAAACAAAAATGAGTAATATTTTATAAGAGTAATATTTTGTTAATGTTAAGTACGTTAATGTTAGTATGCGTCTGTTGACTACAGACCGAGGAGCCTGCACTTAATTTTCTACAATTTCAAATGAGTTTTACAAAAAATGATGACTGGTATGTATTAATTCGAAGAGAAATTGTGGTGTAAATAAGTATTACGGAACCGTTACTAAGGACGAGAAAGTATGTGCTGTTTAACACCACTAGTTTGGATGAAATAAATATATTCTAAACTAGTGGTTCTAAAACAGCACGTACTTTCTCGCCTTTTGTAATGGATATGTATATGTATATGTAATGGAAATATATTAATACAGCAATTTCTCTCCAAATTAACACATCTCATTAGAGCATTTGGTCGAAAAATAAATATTTTCAAGCAAATATCAACACAAACTTTACAATTGTAACTGCTTTTCATACAGCCAAATCATGTCTCAAAATGAGATGTAATTCACAGAGCTTCTGCTGCAGCCGCGCGGCGCGGAGTGCCGTTGTTGCATTCCAATCTATATCCCCTGGCTAGCAATTTTTCTTTCATATTATATTTAAATCGTAATCTAACTGATCTAATTTTAATTAAGGTTTGCAAATTGCTTGAAAGAAAATACATCAATACATTGAAAATGCAAATACATATCTCGCAGCACAGACAAAATGTGGATTATCAAATAGGTTTTAAATAATTTCTAAAAGACTAATTTGTAAACGTATAATAAAAGCTCGAATGTAAGAAACGAACAAAGAAATATGAAATAATATACAAATTCTAACTTACGTAGCATCTAACTACCTGGAATCACTTCCCATCTCGATCAGGTTTTTGTCCAGTTTCCCTGATCCATTGAGCAAATGCTGAGATGGCCCCTTGATTTGCTTCTGGACGTAAATGTAGCTTCACTATGCGCACGTTTTGTTGAACTTTCCTTTTGCTTGTAGTGGTAGTAGAGCTTAGGGTGAGTTTCTATTTTGTTAACAATACAGAAAATTCAAATCTGTTCGTTCCTTTACCGTTAAAAATAAGTTTTCTATAATTTGGCAACGAAAATATCTAGTTTTTGAAATGTTAATCTCTCGCTTTTTTAAATTTGTTTTTATTATTATTATTATTATTATTATTATTATTATTATTATTATTATTATTATTATTATTATTATTATTTTTCAACTATTAATAGTTAAATTATTGGGAAGTGATTCTGAAACTCAAGAAAGCGTGCGCAGACGATTTTCTCCCCCATACGTCACATACAGTTTTTGACTGTTTTTGATTAAATAAATAAATAAATAAATAAATAAATAAATAAATAAATAAATAAATAAATAAATAAATAAATAAATAAAGAAATAAATAAATAAATAAATAAATAAACAAATAAATAAATAAATAAATAAATAAATAAATAAATAAATAAATAAATAAATAAATAAATAAATAAATAAATAAATAAATAAATAAATAAATAAATAAACAAACAAACAAACAAACAAACAAACAAACAAACAAACAAACAAACAAACAAACAAACAAATAAATAAATAAATAAATAAATAAATAAATAAATAAATAAATAAATATTACAATCACGAGGCGCACGAAATTCCAAGCGGGCGACTACGTTTGCCGCCAAACTACACAAAAAAATACTCATATTTTCGAAAAATTCAAAATGACCACATTTGAATATGTTTGTGATCAGCAAACTTTCAATAAGAAAAATTGTATTTTCACAATTGTAGTTGTAGGAAGACGCCGAAAGAATTATATTTTTTTGCAATTTTCGAAAAATCAGGGATTTCAACGCAAAAGTTACTCATTTTCGAAAAATTGACTTGACATTATTTGAATATATGTTTTTGATGAATACATTTTATTCACAAAAAATATTATCTTCATAATTATAGTTGTAGAAAGACGCCAAAAAAAATTGATTTTGGCAATTTTCAAAAATCAGAATATTCATCGAACATGAGATCTGCATGCTATATTCTATCCGAGGTCAAAGTTTAATAAAACTTTGGCCCCGTTTTTGAGATAAAAATGGTTTAAACAAAATTAACAATTGCCTATATTTCAAGTAAAATTACGCAAAAAGTACTCACATTTTCGAAAAGTTGTAAATGATCTTATTTCAAGATCTATCTTTAAGGAACAGATTTTGTAAAGGGAAAAAAATCTCCAGCTTTAATATTTTAGTTGTAGGAAGACGTCGAAACAGTTTTGAACTTTTACAATTTTCGGAAAATCTGAGTTTTCATCGAACATGGGACCTGCACCATTCCCTTAAACGTCCTCACTATCCAATAACTAAGTTTAATGAAAACATTTTGAATACATTTTTTTTATTTTGAAAATATTTTAGGGACTTCATATAAAGTACTCCCTAAAATTAAAATATCAGTTTCAAATTTAAGAGGTCGCGACATCATCCAGATCGATAGGAGAATATCAAAACTGGAGAAAATCGGCTTAACGGTTCAGCCTCTAGCGTTGTTCACAGACGGTCGGAGGGTCGAACAGACGTTTTGCCGTCAATCGATTTTTTGGTATGAAGGACCCATAAACATGGATTCTGGCTACGCCACGTGTTAGAGGATTTTTCCCCCTAAATTTATCCACTTTTTCGTTACCAGGGTTCGGCAATACGTTTTTCTGACAAAAAAATCGCCGCTTTTCCCCGCAACATTACATAACTTTCTCTCTACTGCGTAAGCGGTAGCGAGAGAGTAAAAACTAGATCTTTTAAACAGATCATATACACTTGTTTAAATATGCTAATTGTTTTTGTGTGATGTGTTTGAAATTATGCAATTTACGTATTTTTTTGAATGGCTTTAGATTGTTTCTTTAAATTATGTCATCGGATAGATTGAAGGAAGATAAAAAATGGCGCAGGTCTCATTTTCGCTGAACTCCCTGAATCTTCGAAAATTGAATAAGTTGGAAATACAGCGAGGAACCACTAGGTTATTAAGCGTCGGGAATGCTGAGTAGCCTTGCGAGTTGTGGTGGGAATTGTGCTCTGCAGCACCCACCTACAAAGCGGCTTTGGATCTCCTCGGGCGTCGTCCCAGCCGGCACAAGCTCAAGCTGACGACTGGCGTCCAGACACGTGCGATAGTCTAAGTGTGCATGTAAGTGCACTTACCTATGCTCTCCTCCTACCTGTCCTATCCTCTCCCCTTATCTGTGTAATACGATAGGATAAAGACGTGAAGGGAAAATTGAGCGCGGTTTATGCTTTGTTTGTTAGGGTACTGCTCTGGCCAGACATTGATCGGAGAAACCAGGAAAAACTATCCATCAGAGCAACCAGTCACTAGATTGCTCCTCCAGCATGTGACTGAATTCGATCTACCTATACAGCTAGCGTCGAAAATTCATCTCCTTGGGGACTTGGGTCTAAGACTTCTCGGTTAGAGTCGCTGCAGAGAGAGCGGTAACTGAGCTAACTCCAACAGTCCTTTTTTGACGGAAAACTTGTATTGTGGATTACTGATGCCGAAAAAGCTTTCGGCATTCTGTCTGTCCGCCATAGAGTGAACACTAGCACCTAAACCGTATACAACGGATTTTAATCTAATTTGACATTTCTAGATCGATCTGATTGATGTCGCGACCTCTTAAATTTGAAAAGATTATTTGATTGTTCGGGAGAAGTACTTAACATGAAGCCCCAACCACATTTTCGAAGTTTTCTAAAAATGGCTTTTTTAATGTTTGAAGGAGCAATGTGTATTTATAAAAATTAAGCAGGTCCAATTTTCACTGAAACTTCTGGTTTTTCGAAAATTGTAAAAGTGTTCTTAATCCCTTTAACTAACAACATTTTTGAAGATAGATTTTTACTTTCTTGTATACGTACGTATACGGAGTAATATACCCAGTATAGATAAAGTTATGTAATGCTGCGGAAAAAACGGCGATTTTTTCGAAAGAAAACTGATGGAGGTGGATGGAGAAACAGTGGATAAATCCTGTCCAAATCTGTATCTGTTCTAATTCTGTAAATTACTCCCCCTAACACGTTATGTAGTCATATTTCACAAACTCTTCATTTAATTTTTTTTTACACGAAGCCCCAGGGACATTTTAAAAATATTCTCAAAAATCGCTCAAAAATGTTTCTTTAATATTTTGAAAGAATAGAGAAAAATACACTTATAAAGATGGCACACGTCCGTCTTTCGCTGTTAACTCTGAATTTTCGAAAATTTCAAAAGTTTGAAATTTTTTTGGTTATTCCGACTATCACAAAATTGAAGATAGAGCTTTTCCCTTCAGGTAAAATTTGTTCTCCATTGTTCTTTCATTAAGATCATGAACTTTTTAAAAAAATTAGTAGTTTTCACGCAATATTACGTGCAATATGCCCTATATTAAAAAATAACAACCAAGTTTTTCTCGAAAACGGCTGCAGATTTTTTCTTTAAACTTTTGGCACGGATGGTGCTAAATGTACTCTATCAGATGGGATAAACTAAATTTTGCTCTATTTTTCTTTTTTCAAAAATTACAAAAATGTTTTTTTTCCTTGTCCCTCACGACGTTAATATTTACATTAGCGGCGATTTGTTCACAATGTTGCATGTATGCAACATATGAATTACAGGTGCTTCAAATGTCTTATTAATTTTCTCTAACACTTAAATGAGCTCAAATGAAAATGAGCTCAAAGTTACACATTTTCAGTATCGCCCAAACACGATTTTCTCAAAAACGGCACCAAATTTGTTCTTCAAAGTTTCGGTATGGATAGTGATGGCACTGTTTAAGATGACATAAAATTCATTTTGGTGTATTTTTTTTTAAATTACACAAATGTATTTTTCTTAAATATCTCTCACACCTTTAATATGCATATTTCCAGAAATTTGCATACATTATTGCATTTGTGAGTGGAAGTATTTCAAATTACTTCCAATACAGCTTTTTGAAAACTCAAAAATTTTCAGTGAAAAAGAGCTTCAAATTTCGCATTTACACTAACGCTTAAACGTCATTTTCTTATAAACGGCTCCAAAGTTTTCAACGAAAATTTCTTTATGGAATGATATTCCTTTTATTCATCTATAACATTCTTAAATTAATATTTCGGTTCTACTAATAGGAAACCGAAAAATTGAGAAAATTAAAAAAGAAAGTACTTTGGGTGGAGGTAGATGGCAGTTGGCAAGAGTATGGGGCAAGACAGAAAAGCTAGCCCAGACCAAAAAAAATAAATTATAAAACTAGTTCGAGAAAGTCTGTGCCATTCTATTGCACCACTAGTTCCGTAATGAAATAAGTTGTTCAAGCTTAAATATTTAAATAATGTCATGCATATTTTTTAGGGAAATTAAGATAATTTTAAAAAAAATTCTTTATTTCCCTCGAGGTTTTCCCATAAACGGCTCCAAATTTGTTCTTTAATTTTATTATCGTTTAAAGTCAAGTTTTGTTGATAATATGGTATAGGTTATATTTTCATTAAAATCACTATTTTTTAAATTGCAATGTTCATTTCTTTTCAAACTCGTTTTACCCCTTTAATATTGAAGCTTTATACAATGCAAATTATTCTTAAATCTTATATCTTCGAATCATTTTATATTCACTTTTTTAAAAATATGAATAGTTTCGCGAAACTTGTAGTTAAATTGTGCAATATCACTTGACTATGGAGAATATTATACCGAAAACTTTTGCTTTTCTTACAAAACTTTCTCAGTTAGCAGAACGTGCTTCTTCCACCCGGAGAAACCACGTTTAAATCCCATAGAGAATAAATATTTTGGTTCGTTTATTTCTTCTTTAAATTATTTGTCAGGATAAAGTAGAATACCCTACATTTAATAGCAGAAAGCAAATCTCACATAAACTTTTAAAGTATAAAAAATACAGATTTTTTTAAACTACGGCGTTCCGTTTGATTAGGAGTGTTTAAACTGATAGCAGAAATGTTAGTGGCTTTGAAATTGCAATATTAGAATATTACTAACCGTTACCGATAATACGAAAAAGTTTGTGCTTTTGAAGCGGCACTAGTTTTTACTTTCTCGTTCGGAGTAGAAAGCTGTATAAATCTGCGCGGAAAAACAGCGAATTTTCGGCAGAAAAACTCTTAATACAGGGCCCTGGTAATGAAAAATAAATATAAATCCAGTTGCAAAAGTTAGACAAAAATCCTCTAACACGTGGTGTAGCCAGAATCCATGTTTTGTGAGTCCTTGATACAGAGAAATCGAATGACAGCATACCGTGTCTCCGTCCGTCTGTGAACAATGCTTGCGGCTAAACCATTCAGCCGATTTTCTCCAAAATTGATATTCCCCAATCAATTTGGCTTATGTCGCGGCCCCTTGAATTTGAAATCGATTTTTAATTTTGGAGGGTACTTTCCATGAAGCCTCTGGGATATTTTCCAAATTTTCAAAAAAGTGTCGTTTTTGAATAATTTTTTGTTGTGCGATACTGTGAAGGAAGTTTAAGAGAATGGTGCAGGTCTCATGTTCGTTGAACACCCTGATTATTTTTCGAAAATTGCAAGAGTTCAATTTTTTCGGAGTATTCCTACAACTAAAACATTAAATATAAAGATTTTTCCTTTAACAAAATCTGTTCCTTAAAGGTAGATTTTGAAACAAGGTCATACAATTTTTCGAAAATTTGAGTACTTTTCGCGTAATTTTGCGCGAAGATAGGGCAAGAAAGCACCACTAGTTTTTTTGTAGACCATGATTTTTACAAATATAAACTACTTTTTCTGATCCTATGTGGCTACTCCGGAACCCTTTAAGCCGTAAAAATATAAATTAATTCACCTGATACTAAGCCGTTACAAAACGTATATCCTATGATATTCTGTCCTTTCCAATAAAGGTATTTATTTATTTATTTATTTATTTATTTATTTATTTATTTATTTATTTATTTATTTATTTATTTATTTATTTATTTATTTATTTATTTATTTATTTATTTATTTATTTATTTATTTATTTATTTATTTATTTATTTATTTATTTATTTATTTATTTATTTATTTATTTATTTATTTATTTATTTATTTATTTATTTATTTATTTATTTATTTATTTATTTATTTATTTATTTATTTATTTATTTATTTATTTATTTATTTATTTATTTATTTATTTATTTATTTATTTATTTATTTATTTATTTATTTATTTATTTATTTATTTATTTATTTTACGTCAAAAAACAGTTAAAAACTGCGTATGACGTGCTATGGGGAAAAGTGAATTGTGTGCACATTTTCAAAATTCTGTGATCCCTACACTAAGTCATATACTACTTAAATTTTGAATTTTGAAAGGGAGAAAAAAAACAAAAAAACTCCCATGTAATAAAATCTATTTTCAAGGATAAATAAGCAATAAATTTTGGCTCTTATTACTTCCTGCCGCGACAACATGGAAACGATAACTTGAATAATTGTATTTCCCACTGAATTCTAGAAGACGTGCTCAGAAAATGAAGTTACATTTATGTCCAGAAGCAAAACAAGGGGCCATCTCAGCATTTGCTCAATGGATCAGGGAAACTGGACGAAAAACCTGATCGAGATGGGGGTCATTGACCCGGAGGCTGTGTTACAATACTTGTTACAGGTTGTTTATACACATTTATTCAGTCCAAATGGTAATTAATACATTATGTATCATTGTTAAAATTAATGTTACTTTTCTTGTGATGCTCAGTATAGTCTCTAATTGTATATTTTTATTTTTTTTATTTATTTTACGTCAAAAAACAGTTAAAAACTGCGTATGACGTGCTATGGGGAAAAGTGAATTGTGTGCACATTTTCAAAATTCTGTGATCCCTACACTAAGTCATATACTACTTAAATTTTGAATTTTTGAAAGGGAGAAAAAAAACTCCCATGTAATAAAATCTATTTTCAAGGATAAACAAGCAATAAATTTTGAATTTTGAAAGGGAGAAAAAAACAAAAAAACTCCCATGTAAAAAATCTATTTTCAAGGGTAAATAAGCAATAAATTTTGAATTTTGAAAGGGAGAAAAAACAACAAAAAAACTCCCATGTAATAAAATCTATTTTCAAAGATAAATAAGCAATAAATTTTGGCTCTTATTACTTCCTGCCCCGACAACATGGAAACGATAATTTGAATAATTGTATTTCCCACTGAATTCTAGAAGACGTGCACAGAAAATGAAGTTACATTTATGTCCAGAAGCAAAACAAGGGGCCATCTCAGCATTTGCTCAATGGATCAGGGAAACTGGACGAAAAACCTGATCGAGATGGGGTCATTGACCCGGAAGCTGTAGTACAATAGTTGTTACAGGTTGTTTATACTCATTTATACAGTCCAAATGGTAAATAATGCATTATGTATCATTGTAAAAAATAATGTTACTTTTCTTGTGATGCTCAGTATAGTCTCTAATTGTATAGAAGCAGTTATGCAGCAGAAACGATTTCACTTGGGATTTAAACTTTTCTATTGAATTTTATCGTTTAATGTCATCTGGCAAAGTGTTGTAAAATAATGTACATGTATTGTATGTGAATTTTTTGTAATGAGCTGTTGATACTGTCACCTGATGAATATGATTTCTACGTCGAGTGTTATAGTAATAGACTTCGGCATTTTCTGAAAATATATTCCCGCCCTTAAGCAAGTCATTTTTTACAAAAACCACTGATTCGTAAATAAAAAGACACGGTAATGGTAGAATTCCTAGATTAATGAAGAGAGGCTTACATGAATCACGTGGGTGGGATTTGGTTGTTATTCGTACAATTCGTTTTTGTAATCTAAAAGTCTGGGAGCTATAAGATGTATTTCCCCAGAATATTATGCCATATCTCAGGCGGGAATGAACATTCGCGAAGTATACACAACGAGCAGTATGAAGGCTGACTGAATTTGCAAGAATTCTGAACGCGTAGCATAATGAACTTAATTTTGTGTTCAATTCATTTAAATGGACGTTCCATTTAAGGTTTGACTGAATTGAGAGACCTAAAAATTTTGTTGCCTTAACATCAGTCAATGGTACATTGTTCATTTTCAATGGAGCACAGAATTGTTTATTTGAAATGGAAAACTGCATTAAAACCGTTTTCTTTTCGTTTACTATTAATTTGTTATTTCGGAACCAATTTGAAACATCTGATATTGTACTATTTACGGTTTCTTTATTGCAAAGGATGTTCGTATCATCCGCAAAGAGAACCGTTCTTCCGTTTCGAATCGTCGAGGGCATATCGTTTACGTAAAGTAGGAACAGAATAGGGCCTAAAATCGATCCTTGAAGAACTCCACATGCAATGGGCAAAGAGTCGGAAAGGTGCGTACGTAATGTTCCATCATTCCAGTAAGGTATTTCAACTCTCTGAGATCGTTGTTTAAGGTACGAACATAACCAATCTAGAGCAATACCACGAATTCCATATGAAGGTAATTTGGAAAGTAAAATGTCATGATCAATGACGTCAAAAGCTTTTGAGAGATCTAAAAATAATCCAATAGGTGCCTCGTTTTCATCCAATGATGAGGCGACATCTTTAAGAGAAGTAAATATAGCTGTTTTCGTTGATTTTGATTTTCTAAATCCATGTTGGCAATCTGAAAGCGCGTCGTGTTTAGTGAGAAAGGTTTCCATTCGTACGTAAAAATGTCTCTCTAATATTTTTGAAAAAACTGATAGAAGAGAAATGGGCCGATAATTTTGAATTTCATTTTTGTTGCCTTTTTTGAAAAGCGGCTTAATTTTAGCTGTTTTGAAAATATCTGGAAACGTTCCAGTGCATAAAGATGCATTAAATATGTGAGTTAACGGGTGTATAATGGCATACGCACAAGTCTTTAACAAAGAATCCGGGAATTCATCTAAACCGGACGAATATTTATTTTTTAGTTTACCGATTATTTTGAGAATTTCATAGGATGAAGTTTCGGAAACGAGCATTGTGTCTAAAATTTTGGGTGAACTGTCTGTTTTTTAATTTTGTGGCTGAAGACACTTAGTGAGATTGGCAGCAATTCTCGAAAAGTATTGGTTAAAGAGATTAGCCACTGTTGCCGGATCGTTCACATTTATATCGTTATATTTTAAAACAACATTCTCTACGGGTTTTCTAGTTGATTTGGTAGTATTTTTTATTATATTCCACATTGCTTTTGTTTTATTATTTGAGTTCAAAATATCGTGATCGTTTTTCATGATTTTAGCCTGCCTTATGACTTTTCGTAACAATGTTTTGTATTTTTAAAGTAGATAAGGAAATCTTGAGATACGTCATGACGTTTAGAAATAAAGTAGAGAGTACGTTTATTTTTACACGATGTTCTAATTCCTTTTGTGATCCAAGTATTACTTTTTCGTGAAATGTTTAATTTTCTCTTTTTAATAGGAAAGCATGCGTTAAAGAGAAATGAAAGCTTTGAGAAAAATAAATTATATTTTTCATTTGTGTCAATAGCGTTATAAACTGCCTCCCATGATTCTTTCAGCAAGTAGTCCGTAAATAACTTTATGTTAACTGTAGTAAATGCTCTGCACATGCGTGTTTTATTTATTGTGTCAGTATTCATGTTATTAGTAATTGTAAGAATTTGTGCATCGTGGTCACTGTAACCTAGATTATTCATTATTTCACATCTAGTTGTGGTTTTGTTAATTATAATTTGATCTATTGCTGTTTGTGATTTAAGAGTATTCCGTGTAGGTACGTTCACTGTAATATCTAAATTAAAAGAATGAATTAAATTGAGAAACTGCTCTTTTTCGTGGGATTCGCTCAGAAAATCAATATTGAAATCTCCACATACAACAATGGATTTAAAAGAGAGATTACTAATTTTGTTCAGAGTTATCTCTAGATTTTCTACGAAATTGAAATAATCTAAAGCTTGCTTTGTTGGAGGTCTGTAGATGCAAAGTAAAATAATTTTGAGCGTAGTAAGATGTACAACTGTTATTTCAAAAACTTTTTCAACTGCATATAAATTGAATTCTGACAAGAAGGTAGAATCAATATTATTTCTTACATAAATACACGAACCTCCGTAAGCAGGGCCTTTATTTGATTCCCTTGCTCTACAATAAGATCCTGCAAGGTAAAAACTAGGAATTTGGAGTGTGTTTAGATTATTATGAGATAACCAATGTTCTGTAAAGCAAAGAACATCTATTTGACTGAGATCACACTCTAATGCTGCCTCGATAAATTCAATTTTATTTGAAAGAGATTGCACATTATGATGCATTATTTGAATCTTTTGAATGTACCTACACGGATGCTTTTCTACTGCATCTGACTGCAATTGCTATTTATTTATCTCATTTTTACCTCGAGTGCGTGGTCGAAGGAAGTATCGTGTCCCAGCAGTGTTAGGAGGTGAGGAAGGAGGGGTTACAGATGTAGGGGAATGAATAATGGGAGAGGTAGTACAAGGATTAGGTTCAGGGGATAAGGTAATTGGGTCCAAAGGGGTTCCGGAGGATGGAAGAGAACTAGGAGATGTAGGTGGGGATGAATCTTGGATAGGATACTGCTGAGGTGTAAGGATGTGTTTGGCAAGTTCGCTACCGAGTGCATGTTTTCCGACAAGGTTCAAGTGAAGACCATGCCGGGTGAAGTGTTTTTCTGAGAGAAAGTTAAGCTCAAATAATTTAACATGTGTGCCTCTCAGATGCAGTTTTAATTTGTTGTTTGCGTGTCTAATTTCTTTGCACAGTGTTGGTTTGTTGTACCAGAAGGGCAGAGTCGAGATTACAATGTTCGTGTTTTGGGCGGCACGTTGTAGTTTGTCAACATGTTGCTCAGGTGTAAAGTGACCACCCAAATTGATGTCATTCTGCCCTCCTATGATGATGACTGTATCCCGTTTGGTGAGAGTTTTTGTGTGGGTGTCCAATTCACTGATCACGTCGGCAAACCTCCCGTTAGGTTTAAACACACACATGACAGAGAAATTGGATGGGAGTTTCCCACTGAGCAGGGAGGAGATTTGTCGCCCATGGCTATCTGCTAAAATTAGTACCTTTTTCGTGGGCTCAGTAGGAATGTCCTTGTTCACTTGTGGGCCAGGTTGCGCAACTCTACGTGTCTTTGTTTCTGAGCGCTTGCGAGCCTGTTTGCGTCGGTTTGTGGGTGGACGTGTCGATGATGGGAGGGGGTAGTGAGGATTGGGAAGGCATGGAAAATCATTGTCATAATCTAACACAGCAAATCTGTTTTGAGTCATGATTGGTTGTGATGATTGTGTTTTTGCTTTCGCGGATGGACGGTTGAAAGTTTCTGCGGTGTTGCCTATTGTTGTCCAACCGTCTGAGTTTTGAACGACCTCTTCGAGCCTTCGGATATGTTCATCTAAATTTTTGTTTACGTGTGTGAAGGCTTTCAGAAGGTCGGCTTTGAGAGTGTACAGAGTAGAAAGTGTATAGCGAATAGTAGCCATGTCACGAATGCGTATCAAATGCGTGGCAAATATGAGAATAAATAATTAGATGAGAAATCAGATTATGTGTCAAAAATGTTTCCTAAATTATCTTTTTAATTTACGTGTATTAAATTATTTAATTTAAGTTACGTATTTATTTAAAAAATAAAAGAAATGTGATTCTAATTAGTATTTAAATGTTATTGGTTAATTGCGAGTAGAGTTGAGTGTGTTTCCGTTAATAGATCTAAGCTGCAAACTAATAAATACAATTAGGTTACTATACTTTACCTCTTTAAAGGCCACAAAAATTCACCACTTTGATATTCTTTTGAAATCACAAGGTTCAAAATTTTCCGTTACTAATATATGCGAAACTTTGAATTTTGATGTTTTTCACAATTATCACAACACTTTCACTAGTTGTTTAACCCTTTACGCAAAACTAAATTTATTTGTACAGCAAATATGTATTAAAAGTCTTTGAACTCGTTAAAATGCACGTTTGTCCGTTACGCTGTCTTTTAAACAAATAACTATTTACTTCTTTTCCACTGCTTCGGACAATATAAATCTCTTTCAGCGTTCCTGTAACAAGTAAACAAGTAAAGAAAACAATTTAAAAACAAAAGGTACCTGAAAGATGTAAGAAAGTAGTCAAAATTAGCAAAATATTGGAGCACAGTCCGAGCACGTCAGTCACGCAAGGAAGCAATCCAAGCATAGATAGATAGTATAGAAACAGTTATGCAGCAGAAACGATTTCACTTGGGATTTAAACTTTTCTATTGAATTTAATCGTTTAATGTCATCTGGCAAAGTGTTGAAAAATAATATACATGTATTGTATGAGAATTTTTTGTAATGAGCTGTTGATACTGTCACCTGATGAATATGATTTCTACGTCGAGTGTTATAGTAATAGACTTCGGCATTTTCTGAAAAAATATCCCCGCCCTTGAGCAAGTCATTTTTTACAAAAACCACTGATTCGTAAATAAAAAGACACGGTAATGGTATTCGCCTCATATCATGGGCATAGATTTGGGGAGAAGATACGCCCCCTCCCCAATTTTCGAACTAAATATTTTTCAAATTTGAAAAGCAATTGAAATTGAAATGATAGCGAGTCACACATGAGTGAGAAGTGACTTTTATTAGTTTGTTGATTTGCTTCGCGCACAGGGACTCAAAATTCAGACGACCTCTACCTCCTTCGTTCCGAGGTATCCCTAATCTTGCCACTGAACTGTTGGGATTATGCATGCGGTACTTGGTAAGAGTGGTCCCAACTGTTCGATTAAGCTCTTGCAGTGCAGTTACTGTCCAGTGAAGAATCCCCAATGTACGAGAAACAGACACAGGTACTGTTCAAGTGTTGATGGCTGATATTATTATTATAGTCCATATGAGGTTCTTTCCATTTAAAAGAGTTTGACAAATTTTTGCGACACTTTTCAAGAATTTATTTTGATTATCATGCCTCATCTTTTCTTCCCTTGTGCTCAAAAGTCGATGCATGCCTAAATATTTATATGTATCCTCTTGCTCAAGTTTTTGGATCTTGGTGCCACACATCAGGATTAGTTTGTCCTGGTCAAGGATTTTTCTCCTTTTCACGCGCACTGCAGGGCATTTATCAATGCCAAACTCCATACTAATAGAGTCGCTGAAGGTCTTTACAAGTTCAAGCATCGAGGAAAGCTGGTTCTTATCTCTGGCGTATAACTTGAGATCGTCCATGTAGAACTGATGATTAATGAGGATATGGGGATTTTTGGTGATTTCATATCCCATCCCCGAAACTCTTAACATTATGCTGAGAGGGTTTAGAGCTAGGGAGAACCATAAGGGACTAAGACTATATCCCTGTAAAATTCCTCGTTTGATCCTCAGTTCCTTGGTGGTATAGCTGCCTCCAGAAAATGATATTTTTATCTTTGTACGCCAAGTTGTCATGCAGTGGTGGATTAGGTTCACTTACTGAGTATTTACTTTGTAGATGCGAAGGGCATACAAATGCCCGAATGAGGTATCAAAACGAAGGCCTTGGTATAGTCGATCCATCCCACAGTAATTCTGCGGTGTCATTTTTGGCTTGATTGACTTCACTTCACTGCCTTCACTGTTCTCTCACTGTCTACTATCAATAACTCTCTGCAGCCTTGAGTACCCTTTCTGCAACAATTTTGCTCTGGTGCCAAAAGATTGTTGGCCTTCAGATGGGTATTCAGCATACTAGCTATCACAGATGAAAAAGTCTTATATACTGTAGGGAGACAAGTGATAGGTCGATAGTCACTTAGAGTCTTAGGATCGCCTAACTTGCATATCATAAATGTAACTCATTCAGTAAAAGACGCCGGAACGATAGTTGGATCTTTGAATGTGGCTTGAAACCACTTGGCCAGGACCGCATGAGTACACGAGAAAAACTTCCACCAAACGTTTTTTGTCCCATCAGTACCTGGTGCTATCCAATTCTGCGTCTTCCTGATTGAATTGAAGATATCTCTCTGTGTAATAATAGGCGAGTATATTTGTGGTATATCACAACACTTCTCTTCCTCTTCTGCAATCCAGTAAGCTCCAACATCATGAGTCTTGGGAATGTTCCGTATATTACTCCAATATTCTTCTATCTCGGAGCTTTTAAGAACTGTTTCTGACAACTATCTTTGATCTTTGAGTTGCCTGAAAAATTTCTTCTGATCGCATGAATACATAGCATTCAGTTTTCTTCGTTTCATTGTTTTATGATATCTTCTTATACGACACCCAAGGGCTGCGACACGCTGTTTCAGATACTCAACTCGGTCTCGAAGCCTCTCTTCAAAATTCGGCTGGGTTCTTTGAATTCTCATCATTCATCCAATTGCTTTCACCGGGAGCGGTAGCTTAGTGCATCAACTGATGTCACTGCAGCGCCTCTGATCGGGAGGTCCTATGTTCGAGTCCTAACGGCGGCAGGATTTTAGACACTAGCAATTCAGCTAGATCGAATTCAATCGCTGTCTGGAGGAGAATTCTAGCGGCCGGCTGCTCTGATCGGCAGTTTTCCGTGGTTTCCGATCAACACCAGGCGAATGCCGGAGCAGTACTCTAACAAACGGGCCACGGATTGCGCGCGATCTTTCCTTCCTCCTTGTCCTACCCCTTACATTCCCCATGAGCTTAGTGTATGTGAATCAGAATATGAAACTGATGATTTTATTTTATTTTTTATTTTCAACAGATATCTTCATTGTAAATATTGACTTGTCATGGATGTTTTATTAGTACAATACTTGAAATTCACTATGCGATGAAGTTGGCAATAACGGTACACTGTAAACTGGGGTAAAACCGATATTCACGCCAGAATTCAATTTTGATTTGTTGGTGCTCAACATAAATTCTGGGAATTTCTTTCCGTCATATATGAAACTGGGAGGGGAAGTCATGATTACTTAGCTTGTTGGGTTAATGGACGTCAATATAAATAATAATATTATTTCTCAAAATTGGAAAGAGGCAATTGTAGTGCCGATTCAAAAGAACGGAAACAAAAGGATTGTTAATAATTACAGGCCCTATAATTTTCACATCTGTCGTATGCAAACAGATGGAACACTTCATTGCGGAGTATATTAGACGAGTTTTCAATAAAACTGATTGGCTTTTCCAAAACAAACACGGTTTTGGTCCTGGGTATTCGTGCGACAGCCAGACTATTGCTTTATGTCGGGACATTGCAGATTCAGTAGACGAAGGGAGTAGGGTCGATGAAATAATATTAATTTTTCTAAGGCTTTGATCTGGTTCCACATGGTCTTTTAATTGACAAATTGTCAAAAACTGAATTAGATCATCCAATACTCTTGTAGATAAAAGAATTTCTTACGGGGCGAACTCAAACAGAATAGGTGATAAATATTCATCGAAAGCAGATGTTACCTCTGGGGTCCCCCAGGGGAGTGTCTTAGGGTCATTTCTATTTGTAGTGTTCATTAATGACATTGCAACTGGTGTAAAATCGAAAGTTAGACTTTTTGCCGATGATTGAATAATACATAGGAGCATCGGATCGTCTTCCGATGAGAACACAACGATCTAAACTGTTTATGGAACTTGGCGTGCAGAAATGAATGGAATTAAACCCGGAAAAGAGTAAATTCATTTTCTTCGCCAAGTCTCGCTCGAATGTACACTCCAATTATGAGTTAGGAACTAACGTTACACTGTCAGAAATTACATTAAATTTAATGTAGGTTTAATGTTCGACTGTAAATTAATATTAATGTACCTTGCACATTAAAGGGTGTATGATACTGAGACTTTTATCGTTATTATTATCGATATAATTATTAACACTGTTATTGGCTTTGATGTAATTTTTAAGTTATTACTATTTCTTACATTATTATCATTATTATTATTAATATTAATATGGTCATGTCCCTTATAGAGTGAAGTGAAGTATAGTGTAGTGGGTGGAGGGGAGGGGAGGGAAGTGCAGTGTATTGTAGTGAAATGAAGTGCTAGATAAGCTATAAGTCGATTTAGATATAACTAGAAATTAATTAGAACTAGAATATTAACCTCTAATTCTAATTGTAATTCGATGTGTAAATATTAATAGTTTTGTAATTGTTCTAATTCTAATTGTAATCATGTTTCCCACCGAGCATTAGCTCAAAGTGAACTTTAATAAATATCTCTCTATCTATGCTAGCTTGGTATTTATTTTCGCTGATATGTTTTTCATCATGTTGACAACTGCAAAGTCGATAAGCCAAACTTTACTGGCAGATTTATCCCAGAGCGTAACATCGGGTCTATTGAGCTGGATTGTTCTGTCAGAATACAGCGGGCCCAGTACAACTTATGGGACTTCCTTTCAAGCGCCGTTTCTGGATGATATTGGTAGTACATTGTATTAGTGTCCTTCAGGAGTCTGAATTTCTTAGCGAGCTTGGCATGGATGATCCGGCCCACTTGATCGTGTCTCGTTTTGTAGTCTGTTGGGGCTAGTGCTTTGCAACCTGAGATGAAATGCTGGATGGTTTCATGATCTGGCCCACATATTCGGCACTCATCACTTTGTATTTCTGGGTCTTTAATTATGTATTTAAGGTAGTTCTTCGTTGGGACAACCTGATCTTGGATAGCTACCATAAAGCCTTTAATCTCAGGGTACAAATATCCTATGCTGTGCCATTTGAACATTTCCCCGTCGACATTTGGATTGGCAACTGCAGCAGGATATGCACTGTGGAGGGCTTTCTGTTTCCAGGAATCCATTTCTTGTTGAAAAGATCACTGTTGGATTGATATATTTTGTTGTTTTAGATTTAGAGACGTATAGTTGTCATCAGCCTGATCCACCTTGTGGAGTTGAGAAGTATTCGCTTTCCCTGCAAAATACTTTCTCATGGCTATTATCTGCTTAGCGTGGTGATTTGTTAACTTTACGATGCCACGCCTTCCCAGTCGTGGCGGTGTCATCCTCTGAATAGTGCTTCTTGGGTGGTGGCAACCAACACGTGTCATTTGGACTCGCACCCGTCTTTACATTTCCTAGATCTGTTGAGGACCATTTGAGAATTTTTTCTGAGAGACCATTTGAAAGTACCATCTCAGAGACCATTTGAAAATCGTTTCTGCTGCAAATCGTTTCTGCTGCATAACTGTTTCTATACAATTAGAGACTATACTGAGCATCACAAGAAAAGTAACATTAATTTTAACAATGATACATAATGCATTAATTACCATTTGGACTGTATAGATGAGTATAAACAACCTGTAACAACTATTGTACTACAGCTTCTGGGTCAAATACCCCCATCTCGATCAGGTTTTTCGTCCAGTTTCCCTGATCCATTGAGCAAATGCTGAGATGGCCCTTGTTTTGCTTCTGGACATAAATGTAACTTCATTTTCTGTGCACGTCTTCTAGAATTCAGTGGGAAATACAATTATTCAAATTATCGTTTCCATGTTGTCGCGGCAGGAAGTAATAAGAGCCAAAATTTATTGCTTATTTATCTTTGAAAATAGATTTTTATTACATGGGAGTTTTTTTGTTGTTTTTTTCTCCCTTTCAAAATTAAAAATTTATTGCTTATTTACCCTTGAAAATAGATTTTTTACATGGGAGTTTTTTTGTTTTTTTTCTCCCTTTCAAAATTCAAAATTTATTGCTTGTTTATCCTTGAAAATAGATTTTATTACATGGGAGTTTTTTTCTCCCTTTCAAAAATTCAAAATTTACGTAGTAAATGACTTAGTGTAGGGATCATAGAATTTTTAAAATGTGCACACAATTCACTTTTCCCCATAGCACGTCATACGCAGTTTTTAACTGTTTTTTTTTACGTAAAATAAATAAAAATAAATAAAAAAAAAGAGAATTCCCACTGAAAATATGATAATGGGAAGAGCGTATGTGTTGATGGCAACCGTGATGTTTCTAGAATTGAGAGTTCTGAAAACTGCCTTGAGTCGGCTCGTGAGCTCCCTTTTGAGTGTTTCCTTCAGCTAGTGAGTTGCTATCATACATCCCTGTTGTATACCAAGATATTTGCATAACTCATTGGCTTCCAGAGCGGATATTACCTTTCCACTTTGTCATTAGCGATTTTACCCTTCTGTATTTCTTGAATTTTCCCTTTATCAATCCCCAACTGCATATCAATGTCTCTGGAAAATTCCTCATTGTCTTTTTTTATTTCCATGACTAGGCCACGCATTGTACCTGATTAGAGTTTCATGCCATCCATATAGAATAAGGGCGTTATATTTGTCATCACTGATTTTCAGTTCAAATTATGTTTGTAAGTCTTCCAGGAGTGTTGAGAGTGGGTTCATGGACAGACAAAACCAGTACGGGCTCAGAATGTCACCTTGGAAAATGCCACGCCTTATGTTTATTTTATTGGGGATCGCTGTTTCATATTTTGCCGCGACACGGATACTGGTCTTCCATGCCCATGGTCCTGGCCCATGGTGATTTTGAGGAAATTCATTATCGTTGGATTAATACGGTACAGTGACCGTATGTAGAGCAGCCAAATCATGCGGAACCATGTCATATGCCTTTTTATAGTCGATAAAATAAGTGAGCAAGTTGCATCTCTTCTTACATGCTTCAGACATGATGTTCTTTACATCCGAGGGAAGCTTTGCTGCATCGTCTTTGAGTTTCAGCCAGAATAGAATTCGCTGTACAGTGATGTTCCATAATCATTGATAGACAACTTGTGTTGATTTTGTAAAAAGAGTTAAGGCATGTGATATGCTGATATTTTGCGAGATCTACAGTATCACTAGTTTTGGGCTTCATAAATGTGACACCGTCGCGTAGATAATGCGGCATTTCTTGGAGATAATTCAGGTAGTTGTTGATGAAATTTAGTATCTTCCCGTGGAGACAGGTGAATTTTTTGTACCAATAGCTATGAATTGTTGGCATTAAAGTGCCTTTCAGTCAACCATGTTTCACTCAGACTTCTTCCACAGCGGCTTTGTTTGGCAGGATGTTCATTTCTGTGTTTCCGTTTCCTAGTCTTCTGTAGAAGTTCTTTTGACTCCTGAGAAATTCTTTGCTATCTGTTTTCCGCTTTATACTTTTCGTATATCTGCTTATACGTTGGCTATAGACACTCAGTTACTGTTTTAGCGTATCAATAAAATCGAGAAGTCTTGTATTGTCGATATTGTGATGGGAGCGGATGCGGTGTTTCCGCTTAATATATACTATTTTATTTCTCAGATATTTATTTCTATCTCCTCTCTGGAAAGCTTTTATTGTAGCAATATCTTATCTGAGACGTTCGATCCGCTTTCGCGAACGTATTTTCAATGGGCGGGTCTTTTTTCGGTCGCTGGTAACTCCGATTTGGTTGGATTTCAGATATTTTGCCGCCATCCATCCCCACTATTGCAACTGCCATATAACAGATTGTAGAGTCGAGATGGTCATAGGTCATGATGCTTGAGGTCTCATTAAGTCTCATTAACCAATTTTTTTTCATTTTAGAATTGTATCGCAATGCGAAAATACAACCTAATGATTTTTTTAGTTCATATCATTAGTCCATTCAACTCTCCGTTGTAGCGGGCCTGCCACAGTGGTCCCAAGTGAACTCTGAGAAACACTTTGCTCAGGTACAGTTAACAGATCTTCCGTACTGCTTCCATCGCCTGTAGTAATTTTGGGTATCCCGATCTGTGCCCGCCTCTTCAGCATCACATCACTAGCGGTTCGCATGCTGCCACAGACAGCGCTAGTTGCATGTGTGCCCTGGCGCTCCCCAGGCAGCGGCTCTGGTCCGAGGAAAATTTCCAATGATCTCTCCATTTCAACGTGGGTGTGGTCTGTTAGGGCTGCTATCTCATGGCCTTTACACCTGCCATCATTTGTATTAACCCCACATGAAGGGTACCTTCTTCTGCCCAGCTTTGGCCTTTAAAGACTTAGCCTGTTACCCCGGGCATGGACTCCCCTTATCAACCCTCGAGGAGAAGGGTCACATCGAGGCCATCTGTTTGTCTACTGTGGACTGCCTCTTCTGATGTTCTTGAGGTCGTCTTCTTCTGGTGTACTTCTTTGTCTGACCCCTCCCCCTCGACCTGTTCGACAAGGGTGGCCCTACCAGTAGCTACACTACCGCCGGCATAGCTCTCGGGATAATTGAGATACTCAAGATCCACCACCTACGTCAAGGTCATCCACCCCATTGGTGGAGTTGTTGTTGTTATTATTATTATTATTACCTTTTGCGACTCTCACAGGCAACCAATCTCCGATTGATTGTTAGTGATTCCGGACGCGTCTACTCCTATGGCCATTAGTCCCATAAGTGTATTGCGTGTTTTTGCTCGGGAGGTGGCGGAGGTCTTCCCCCGCTGGATGGCGAGATCCGGTGCCGACCTACCGCCAGCTAGAAGGGATTTTCTACAACCAGGTATCTCCCACGAGGGGGCATCGCCTCAGCCGGGACAAACTCTAAGCTCCCGACCGGTCTCCCGGAATATGTGGTAGTGTAGTGCATGTTAATGTAAGTGTGTGTGTGTAAGGGGTGAGTATAGGACAAGGAAGAGGTAGGAGAGATCGCGCGCGGTCCGTGGCCCGTTTGTTAGGGTACTTCTCCGGCATTCGCCTGGTGTTTATAGGAGAAACCACGGAAAACTACCGATCAGAGCAGCCGGCCACTAGAATTCTAGTCCAGACAACGACTGAATTCGACCTAGCTGACAAGCTAGTGTCGAAAGTTCTCCCACCGTCTGGACTCGCACCTAAGACCTCCCGGTCAGAGGGACTGCAGTGACATCAGTTAATGCCCTGAGCCATCTCTCCCGGTACCAATCTTTGTAAATGAAGTCTCTACAGAAAGAGAATTTCACGCAGACGTGACGAATTGCATTTTGACTTTTAAAAAGCGAAGGATTTGTTGAAAAAACGTACCCAATATTGAGATTCAATGCAACTCGTATCGCTTGATAGCATTGTCAAAATCTTTATAGTTAAATAACTCCTAAACGAAGCATAGAGGATAAAATACTTTTGGACATTCTATTATATTTTTGATGGTCCGGCGTTTATCGATATAATCGAATACCAACTATATTACTCGCCGCGTTAGAAGGCTTAAATTTCTACCCGTCACCTTACCCGTCACGTTAGAAGGCTTATATTTCTACATCTTATATGTATGCTTTCTGTGTACACCGTGGTGGTGGTACACCGATGAGGTATATTTGCATAATGTTAATTCAAGATTATGCAAATAAACCTAAATGCAATCGCAGCAACAATTAGAAGTATTACAGTTGCTTGATACCGATGAAGATGGCTTTTTATGTGTAGTGTGTAACCATTCATATATCAAATGTAAGTATTTACATTCTTGTTTCTGTGAAAATTTTGTGATATAATCTACAGTATTCATGCACTTGGTATGGTACCACATCATATCTACTAATCACTAAATGCTCATTTTATTCTCATTCAAAATTAAGTCCCTTTTATCACTCGCCCCTAAAATTTCAAACTCTGCTAATTTAAGTCAATAAACATTCAGGAAGAAAATGACTGGTGGAAGAAGAGAAATACTTGAGAGGCCTCTCTGCATCCCCCCTTCAAGACGTGGACCGACCAATCTCGACGGGTCTAGCAGTGGAGCTAACTACACACCCTATCATGTTTTTTTCTCAAGCATTCGGTCTTTGTTAAAATTGGATAAGCTTAGACGATATGACCAATGGTTTCTACTCTATCATAATTTCGTGTTCTCAATGCCTGATCTTCGGCTGCTATTACAACTGCTTCCAATTCTGGCTTAATTTTTCACCTTTTAAATGTAAATGATCAGATGATATATTATCCATGAAGTGGTTTGTCTCTCCACGGTTTCTTTAACATTTTTTACTCATATTTCATGTTAAGTAATAACAGAAGTTCAGTGTCTGTGTTATTCTGCGTGTCTTGCAGAATCTTCTTTGTAATTCGCATTTACTATGCCTATGTTTCTCATTCTTCGATCGGATTTCACGACCAGCCTCATTAGTGAGTCATCTTGACGACTGATTACATACTTTCCCATCCTGACTATACGTTGTACCAGGAGACATCAGTTAGTCTGATGTTTCTTACGCCTTTCTTACGTGTCACATAAAGTCTATGTACATCTGCTCGAGGGGGCGACATGGTGCATTCTAAGCGGTATTCTATTTTGTCGATCCATGATTCGGATTTCTTGCTCAGTCCAGTTCACTAGCCCGAAACTATACTCGACTTCAGGTACCGCCAAACTACCTATTGCTGGTATTTTATTCCTGGAATTTACAGCGGACTGTAGGACAAGTCTCACTCTTTTGT
The DNA here is from genome assembly GCA_011170035.1 of Teleogryllus occipitalis. NCBI lineage: Eukaryota > Metazoa > Arthropoda > Insecta > Orthoptera > Gryllidae > Teleogryllus > Teleogryllus occipitalis. The sequence continues at coordinate 258,972 of BLKR01001207.1, read as the reverse complement.
AATACTCCCTGCGGATTCTCTCTTTCATTATGTCGTTCGAGATGTTCTCGCATTCTTCAATGCCCATATATTTGTCAGTTTTTCCTGGCTCAAGATCTTAAATCACAGTGTATATATCAACTTCAACGCTCTCTGACTTTATTTTTGTCTTTCTTTAAATTGATTTTGGCACACATGTCAAGGCCAAGCTTCATGCGGATGTCATTGCTAAAATTATTCACGACAGACATAATTTGAGGAGAATCCCTTCATTGTTAGCCAACATTTTAAGATAATCCACGTGAAATAAATGTGATACTAGTCTTTCGTCACAACGGATCTTGTAACCAAAGCCATTGAGCGTCAACTGTCTAGATAATGGGATCAAACTAATGCAAAACAGCAGAAGGGATAGCTAATCTTCTTTAAAAAAATCCTCTGTTAATTTGAATACTTCTTGTTTCTTCTACTTCCTTTCCGCTATGTATTAGTAACCTGGTACTCGACGACTCCATACTATCCTTGCGAAACTCAAAAAGTCTAGGGTGAAACCAATAGTTCTTCATGGTCTTCAAAATTCAATCGTGTGGAACACTGTTATATAAATTATATTTTCGTTTTTTACATCAGTCATCATACAGATGATTTTATTTTGTAGCAAGATTCCTTTGCAGTCATGGGAACCTTTACGACATCTTTTCTGATCTACTGGCAACAGATGGTTCTTCTTTAGGTTTCTGTGCATTTTATTAACTATTTTGTTAGCAGTTATAACTTTATACAGTGCTAGCAGACAAGTGGCTGGCCTATAGCTCTTCGCCAAATAAACAGTCTCCCGCTTTGGATTGACAATATGTGATGCCGCGTGTTAACCATTTCTGGAGTTCCTTTCGGATTTCTTTTCGTTTTTGTTTGATTTTTATTTATTTGGTAAAAAACAGTAAAAACTGTATATGACGTATGTGGAAGAAGAATATTTGCGCACGTTTTCTTGAGTACCAAAATCCCATCCCAACATTTTAATGATAAATAGTTGGAAGTTATAACAACAATAATATAATGATAATAATAATTTTAATGATAATATTTAGAAAATCGGGAGATTATCAATATTTAAAAAACTAGACAGTTTCGTTCCCGAGATATAGAAAAACTCTTTGCAACGATAAACGAACTGCAGTTTTGATTTTTCTGCATTGCTAACAATATAGTAACTCGCCCTCAGCTCTACTGCTACCACTACAAGCAAAAGGAGACCTCAACAAAACGTGTACATAGTGAAGCTACATTCTAAAATTTTGTTAACAACTTTTGTAGATGAGAATGTAATGCTGTTAATTTCTTAATCCAATAATTTTGGATCTCATTAGTTCCGGGGGATTTCTTGATTCCCATTTCTTAGTTGCTTGGAAGAGGCCCTCTGCTTGTGTCACTGCTTCCAGAAGTTCATCGGCAGCATCAACTTCAGGTTGAAGCCAAGATGCGTCTGTGATGTAGGATCAGCTTTCTTCTCAATTTTTTGCCCAAAATGTTTCGACGTCATCTTTTCAACGGGGGACACCATTGCAATTCGGTTTTTGAGTCAGATTGCGGTATAATCTCTTCGCGTCTTTTTCAAACAACCGATACTGTACACAGAAATCTACTCTACGTTTGTAACGTCTAATGCGTAGAGACCATGCTTGGATTTTCTCTTTTAGCTTCTCAGCTACCATTAACCTTGTTGTCTCAGTTTGAATTTAGTATTTTTGTTCAACATGGAGTATTTATCGTTGGACTTTGGAGGAGTGCTTTTATTTAGAGGATACCTCGGCTAAGAGTGATATTTCACACCGAGAGTCGGAGTTTCATAATTATTTTCCCCCAAGCGGGTACGGAGCTGTTTACTCTGGCTTTCGGCCGTCAGTGTTCTTGGCTGGCCCCAAAATTATCTGAGATACCAGAGATCCATTTGCATATATGATGTGATTGATTTCAATGATATCTATTTGGGGTCTGTACCATCCCATTTAAAACAGAATTCGCCGACTCTATCACTCTCTTAGCTTTACATTTTCGTAAATTCTGTTCAACAGTGCTAGGGATTCGAATGGAAACAGACGAACTCTTTCTATCTCGCGTCGAAGGTGAATGTTCGATATGAGACATTCCACGTCAAATCGCACAAAAAAAGACCAAAATTTGACCTTCATATTTTTAATTATTTTCTATTTTTTTCTATTTATTATGTGGATCAAATAAGTTAACATGTGTATTTTTATTTTTTCTAACTTTATTATTTTCGTAAATATTGCATGATGAAATTTGCTAAAAATAATGGGCATCACTAACTTTAAAATATCACAAATTTGAGTACACTAATTATAGAAACTCCGTTCAAATACCATTCGAAACTTAAAAACATGTTTCAATTTTGAGATTTTGCAAAATATTTAATTTCCTAAATTTTCAATTTTTAAAGAAAATTAAATTTTGAAAATTGATTTTAGTAAACTCGATGAGCTAACTTTTTAAAAAATATAAATAAACTCACTAGAGTATTGTTGACAACTCCAGAAAAAATCAAAGTGGGATCTCAGTAACTTTAAGAAATATTAATTTTTTACGAATTTTGATCACGTGTTTGGTTGTTGCTAAGTGTCGTTTAATTTTATTGTTTCTCTAACTTTCAAAAATTGTCAAAATTTGAATTTTCAATGTCATGTGATCTGTTGAGTGAAAGGAATCGATAAGTGTCTTAAAAATGTTTTTCTTTTCTGATTTTTTCAATTGACGGCGAAGGATCTTTAGTGTGAAAAAAATTATCTGCGGTAGCACTTTGTACTGTCTGAAATTTCTCATGGGAATACCGTTTTTGTTGCAATTTTTTTTCTTAATGGCGGTATCTCCTAATGTAATTAAACTCTTGTTTATCTTCTCTACATTCATTTCGCAGACACGAACCACCTGAAGAGCTTAAAATTTCATTTCCCTGATTTTCACTGTTTTCACTATATTCACTGGACTTTCCGCTAATTTCGTTAATGCCACGGGAGCCAGCGATCTCGACGCCCTCTTCTCTAACAAGAAGCAAATTTTGAAGCCAACTCCCTTTTTTCCGACATGTTCCGGGAGTTGGCTTCAAATTCGCCAATCTAATGGCTCCTATAAATCAAGCTTCACTAGTAAATCGTGGTTTACGTGACTTAGAGGTTTTCTTTTCGTGATCAGAAAGATTAAATTGATTAAAATATCTGTCGTATCTCATACGGTGATCGCCACTCATATTTCTCAGTGTACGCACGATTCACAGAACAAACTCTAGCACTTTTGTCTTTATAAGATGCGTATTGCGACTGATGCTCAGAACATTTTATTATTTAACATATTGATCATATTTTGTACGCGTAAATTTCAAAATTTAATGTATTCATAAGTACACAAAGAATTAATTTTCAGGTAAATAAAAAAAATGTCTGTTTTTGATGTCCAGATTTAAGAAAAAAATTATCGTACATTTAACAAAAACTCCTGTCAACTCTTGTGCGATTTGACGTGGAGTGGCTCATGTCCTTATCGTGGGATACATAGCCAGATGAATTTTCATCACTGACGGATATTTCACTGAGAAGAGATGAACATTCAACAGGACCATCGTTTTCAGGGATATTAGATGGCTCTACATGTTTATCTGGATAGTTCGATCGAAGAACATACTCCGCATTTCCCTGAATATTAGCAAGTTGATCTTCTGTGAATTTTCCACTGCATTGTCATTGACTTGCAAGCATCTTTGAATCCAAGGTAGGTCTCGTATCTGGATTCCGCTCTCTCCATATTTTGAAAACTTCTATTTCTGATCCCCATTTTTTGCTTTTGCATAGTAAAAGTATCACTTCCGTCAATTCATCCCGGTCTATCTCTGACGATGGTATTGACCAATTGCCGACTCTGGATCCCTGGGACTAACATCCGGGGGTGGCCAGATATTAGCTCGATTTCTGAGCAGGTATGGAACGCTTATAGAAACAAAGCACGTTAAGATTCATTACATTTCTTGTTCTATCCATTTTGCTCATTGGATTTTAGTAATGTTTTACAGGAAGCAAGTTCGAGTTAGCAGATCACAGTTAACCCATGGGTTCTTTCCTGTCAACAGTTACTGCGACCCACAGTGGATACAGGGCATCCCCCCCCACTACCACCTCGCAATGTCAGCAAGGGTACTCCATTCGCCAGTTGTCATAACTAAACCCTATGCGATTTTCTATGACTGCTGAACGCAGCCTCCTTGCCTAGCTAAAGTAAGGTTCGTGCCTCCCCTCTAATCAATGGCCTGGTGTGCCAACCCAGTTTCTCTCCTGTACCCTCCACGGACCGAAAACAGGAAGTCCAAAGGTTCATGTACCTTCTATCTCTACTTATTTCCCGCTGTGGATGCAGCCCTTCCTAACATGGAGACAGACGCTGTTTGCAGCGCACCAGACCCTGCGGTTGTGTTCGAGGTGCCACTTCCGCCATCTTCATCAATCCTCCTTTCTTCTTCGAAGATGCCGGCTCTCCTTTGTTGTACTTCTTCGTCTGATCCCTCACCTTCAACATATTGAGCAAGGGAAATTCCACCAAGAGCTAGGCTATTGCCGACATATTTACATATTTCTCAGTCTCAAGGTGGTACTGAAGCTACACCCTACGAGGTCGGGTACTCCCTACGTGGAGTTGTTGTTGGTATTATTATTATTATTATTATTATTATTATTATTATTATTATTATTATTATTATTATTATTATTATGCACATCGGCCATTTATGACCACGCTACACTTTATCTTCCGAGGCGTATCATAATTATCCCGGAGAGAGATGAATATGTGTTCATGATGGGGATCAGCTTTTTTTCGACAACATCCCTTGGTAAGACAAGGTTGTTACACCTTGAATTATGAAATATGCTGTGATATAATGATGATGAGGGGAGAAGGGACAATCACAAATACGACCATGCCTACACAGGACTGGAACCTGCAGCCTCCTGGGCGCAGACGACGGTTGCCGCAACCGTCTGCGCCATGGGGCCGGCTTTATTATTATTATTATTATTATTATTATTATTATTATTATTATTATTATTATTATTATTATTATTATTATTATTATTATTATTATTATTATTATTAGGCATCGTAAAAACTGGAATGAAGTGCATAAAAATTACGCATTTGATAATAATTTAATTTCACAATAAATTACACGAAAAGCCTAAAAGACATTACATGTACATTACATGTAATGTACAATATGTGTATATATTATTCATGTACATGTATATATTGATGAATTCATGAAATTAATATTCTAAAACAGCCTGTACCTAGAAATAAAATATTATAATTTAACATTAAAATATTTATTGAGTAAAGTAAAATGTGAAAATTATGACATAATTCACAAAAGAGACTGGAATATTTTGACACAAACTAATTGCAAACAATCGATACGTAACATTGATGTACACACTAAATCATTAAAGTGATCAGAAGGATTAAATACACAAGGAGACTAAGCACGTGCTCAAAGACATCAGTAATTATTTTCAAAAAACTACTTCATACTCAATATTATTGTTTAATGTTTATATTATATATTTATGTTTATACAATTGATCAAATTATAATTAACAAAACTACTACTCGATATGAAGTTGAAACAAAAGATTTAGGATACAGTGACCACGATGCACAAATTCTTACCATTATAAGAAATGCGATCACTGACACAATAAATAATACACGTATGACTAGATTGTTTACTAAAAGTAAAATTAAATTATTCATAGACTACTTGATGCAGGAGTCATGGGAAGCGGTTTATAATACTGTTGATACAAACGAGAAATATAATTCTTTTTTTTCAACTCTTTCAATTAATTTTAACACTTGCTTTCCTCTTCAAAAACGAAAATTAAATATTTCACGGAAAAGCAATTCTTGGATAACACAAGGGATTAGGACATCTTGTAAAAACAAGCGAATTCTTTCTTTCATTTCTAAACGTCATGACATATCTCAAGATTTCCTTATCTACTTTAAAAAATACAAAACATTGTTACGAAAAGTCATAAGGCAGGCAAAAATCATGAAAAACGATCAGGATATTTTGAACTCAAATAATAAAACAAAATCAATGTGGAATATAATAAAAAATACTACCAAATCAACTAGAAAACCCGTTGAGAATGTTGTTTTAAAATATAACGATATAAATGTCAACGATCCGGCAACAGTGGCTAATCTCTTTAACCAATACTTTTCGAGAATTGCTGCCGATCTCACTAAGGGTCTTCAGCCACAAAATTCAAAAACAGACAGTTCACCCAAAATTTTAGACACAATGTTCGTTTCCGAAACTTTTTCCTATGAAATTCTCAAAATAATCGGTAAACTAAAAATAAATATTCGTCCGGTTTAGATGAATTCCCAGATTCTTTGTTAAAGACTTGTGCGTATGCCATTATACACCCGTTAACTCACATATTTAATGCATCTTTATGCACTGGAACGTTTCCAGATATTTTCAAAACAGCTAAAATTAAGCCGCTTTTCAAAAAAGGCAACAAAAATGAAATTCAAAATTATCGGCCCATTTCTCTTCTATCAGTTTTTTCAAAAATATTAGAGAGACTTTTTTACGTACGAATGGAAACCTTTCTCACTAAACACGACGCGCTTTCAGATTGCCAACATGGATTTAGAAAATCAAAATCAACGGAAACAGCTATATTTTCTTTTCTTAAAGATGTCGCCTCATCATTGGATCAAAACGAGGCACCTATTGGATTATTTTTAGATCTCTCAAAAGCTTTTGACGTCATTGATCATGACATTTTACTTTCCAAATTACCTTCATATGGAATTCGTGGTATTGCTCTAGATTGGTTATGTTCGTACCTTAAACAACGATCTCAGAGAGTTGAAATACCTTACTGGAATGATGGAACATTACGTACGCACCTTTCCGACTCTTTGCCCATTGCATGTGGAGTTCCTCAAGGATCGATTTTAGGCCCTATTCTGTTCCTACTTTACGTAAACGATATGCCCTCGACGATTCGAAACGGAAGAACGGTTCTCTTTGCGGATGATACGAACATCCTTTGCAATAAAGAAACCGTAAATAGTACAATATCAGATGTTTCAAATTGGTTCCGAAATAACAAATTAATAGTAAACGAAAAGAAAACGGTTTTAATGCAGTTTTCCATATCAAATAAACAATTCTGTGCTCCATTGAAAATGAACGGTGTACCATTGACTGATGTTAAGGCAACAAAATTTTTAGGGCTCTCAATTCAGTCAAACCTTAAATGGAACGTCCATTTAAATGAATTGAACACAAAATTAAGTTCATTATGCTACGCGTTCAGAACTCTTGCAAATTCAGTCAGCCTTCATACTGCTCGTTGTGTATATTTCGCGAATGTTCATTCCCGCCTGAGATATGGCATAATATTCTGGGGAAATACATCTTATAGCTCCCAGACTTTTAGATTACAAAAACGAATTGTACGAATAATAACCAAATCCCACCCACGTGATTCATGTAAGCCTCTCTTCATTAATCTAGGAATTCTACCATTACCGTGTCTTTTTATTTACGAATCAGTGGTTTTTGTAAAAAATGACTTGCTCAAGGGCGGGAATATTTTTTCAGAAAATGCCGAAGTCTATTACTATAACACTCGACGTAGAAATCATATTCATCAGGTGACAGTATCAACAGCTCATTACAAAAATTCACATACAATACATGTACATTATTTTACAACACTTTGCCAGATGACATTAAACGATTAAATTCAATAGAAAAGTTTAAATCCCAAGTGAAATCGTTTCTGCTGCATAACTGTTTCTATACAATTAGAGACTATACTGAGCATCACAAGAAAAGTAACATTAATTTTAACAATGATACATAATGCATTATTTACCATTTGGACTGTATAAATGTGTATAAACAACCTGTAACAACTATTGTACTACAGCTTCCGGTCAATGACCCCCATCTCGATCAGGTTTTTCGTCCAGTTTCCCTGATCCATTGAGCAAATGCTGAGATGGCCCCTTGTTTTGCTTCTGGACATAAATGTAACTTCATTTTCTGTGCACGTCTTCTAGAATTCAGTGGGAAATACAATTATTCAAATTATCGTTTCCATGTTGTCGCGGCAGGAAGTATTATTCCGAAGGACAACATGGATAAGAGCCAAAATTTATTGCTTATTTATCCTTGAAAATAGATTTTATTACATGGGAGTTTTTGTTGTTTTTTTCTCCCTTGCAAAATTCAAAATTTATTGCTTATTTATCCTTGAAAATAGATTTTATTACATGGGAGTTTTTTTGTTTTTTTTTCTCCCTTTCAAAATTCAAAATTTATTGCTTGTTTATCCTTGAAAATAGATTTTATTACATGGGAGTTTTTTGTTTTTTTTTCTCCCTTTCAAAATTCAAAATTTAAGTAGTATATGACTTAGTGTAGGGATCACAGAATTTTGAAAATGTGCACACAATTCACTTTTCCCCATAGCACGTCATACGCAGTTTTTAACTGTTTTTTGACGTAAAATAAATAAAATAAATAAAAACAAATATTTACCGTAAAAGTAAAGCCCCTTATGTAACATTTATTTAATTTTGCTAGAAAGCAGTATAAAAAGATTTTTGTCTTCTACTTTAATATCAATACGTAGTAGTTTTCACTCTTTTTAACTTTGTAAAAATTGTCTTTGGTCATATTTCAAAATGTTTTGTATGATTTCGTTGATTGATCCAATGATTATTAAGTAATATATTTCTATGTAATGACCTTGTGGTTCAACTTGTAAGTTTTCATCTTTCAAAACCTCTTTTGTATGTTGTAATAAATTGATAACCCTTTGTCCAAAAAGTGTGGACCCCTTCAGAGCGTTTTCTTACTGATAGATGAGCTTTTCAACCCTGAAACAACATCTATTGCACTCACATGATGATATAATATGATGACGGACGATATTTTCATAAATGTAACATAAATGTGTTACATTTATGAAAATATCTTCCATCATCATGAGTAGAGCCATCATTTCAGGATTCATAATATCTTTCCACCAGAGTACGATGAACAAAAAATTTCAACCCTTTGTTCAATGTTACATATCTCTAATGGTCTCAATGATAATGCAATCAGAGAAAAATTAAGCTTTGGAGGAGAGTATAAAAGGTTCTAAATGATCCCTAGTACCCTTGCTCCTCCATCCCCCCTCCTAAAAAACACTGCACAGCGGGATGATTCCACGAATATGTCAACCTCCTAGTAAAATATTACAAATAGCTGTATTACCTTTTAACTCGTGTATTGTAAACGATGATGCCTGGAACGTTTAGGCATCATTATCTTTTCACAGATACACTGCCACCAAAAATAGTATATACTACGATTCGTTCAAAATCTGGGAGTGTATAAAATCAGATTGTTTCGTAATACTGACGATGAAGTTGCAATGAGTTTGTTATTAAGAGGACTTTCTGTAGCAACTTTTAAACGTGTGCAATTACTGAATCATATGCTATTTATTAGTAATAAACTTTCAAATTTGATGCTTTAAAATTAAAAGAGATATTCTCCTTCTCATTGCAAAAATATTGAAATGATTTAAATTTTTTTCCGTTTGAAACTCATTTGCATTTTCAGTTGTGTTAGTCACATGCTGTAATGCTGTCCCGGGATATTTTCATGAATTACAAACATGTTAATTTAGAAAAAATATAATATGTGACTTACATACAGAAGCAAACATTGTTGATATGAGGAGTGTGAAAAATGAGGTCCTGGAGCAGCAAAAATTGACTGCTCTCAAACGGTAACTTGAGAACTGAAGCTTTTTCTTCCTCGTCATCTATGTAGTAAGTAGTGATGCACTGAGATTGAGAATTCAATCGCGACGTGTAGTATGAGAATAGACGGCATAACACATTGAAGCTTTTGCATTATCCAGTGAAAATCAAAACTCTTTCATTGTTTTTGTATTTTCTCCGAGATCCTGGATACCTATCCTGGAGATCGATAACCTCTGATACCTCTCACATTGCCAAAGCCTACTTACTTTTCTCTCCTTATGCGCGCAAAGGAAATTAATAATAATAGATTCTTCTTATTTTGATATTTTTGAAATCGTTTCCTACATTGCGAAAATTTAAAAATACTGAATTCAGAGACATATTTGCTAGATAATTCTTTTCAGTAAGTATGCATTCGCTGCACAGGCTACAATAAACCATTATAATCATAAATGAAAATTCATTATCTTTTCTCGGTTTATTTGTTACGATACTTTTTATTTTAAAGCTGCATTATATTATGCATGTTTTAAATACTCTTTGCTTCTCTTTATAGAATTCAATTCTTATGTTCCCTAAATGTTACGTCAGTCACACTGGACTCACCCAACGGCTTCTGGTCCGGAGCGAGAACTGGGCGAGGTAACAGTGAATATCCAACAACACTAACGATAGACTAATATAATCAGAGATATATTTGCGAAATAATTCTTTTCGGTTTTGAAGTTTGTATTCACAGGATAAAATAAACAATGATAATCATGTAAAGTAAAAATGCATGATCCCATTTCAGTTTATTAATTACGTTACTTTGCACTTGAAAGTTGGCTTATATTATGTACGTGCTAAGTGCTCTGTTTACTGCTCTTTATAGAATTCAATTCACAACATGTCCCTCAAACAAGATGTCAGACACAGTGGACTCACTCAGCGGCTTCTTGTCCGTAGCGGGAACTGTGCGAAGTGACAGTACAGATTCAACAGCACAAACAATAATACATTCTGAGACATATTTGCGGAATAATATGTCGGTTTTGATATTCGGTATGAATATTTCGGTTTTGATATTCGGATTCGCCGCTCAGGATAAAATAAACAATTATAATCATGTAATTTGTTTTTAATTTGTTGCATCGATGTTGACGCGTTTCTTTAACCCTTGTTGGGCGTTGAGCGCTTTCCGTGCAGTAATCCTCTGTTTTTAATGGGAAGTAATTATCATATCTTAGTCAAGACGCGGTGCGTCAGAGTCAGTCAGTGCCTTTTATCCCTTCGGCCATGTGCTCGACGACGTTAGATCCCGGGGTTCCTAGCTGGTCACCCAACCAGGAACCCGCGAGTCTCGAATTCATTTACTTCCACGACATCACGGAGCGTAGTACACGAAGTCGGCTAACGACGGCGATCTATTGTCATTTTATTGATTACGTTACTTTGCACTACAAAGTTGGCTTATATTATGCATGTGACAAATACTCTGTTTCGTCTCTTTATACAAGTAACAGTGAGAAAGTAATGCCTCCTATTTTTTCTACGTAAATAAAATTACTTAAGTGAACAATTTCAATTTTGCACTCTTCCTCAAACCTTCTTCTACAATCTACTGCAGTATTATCTTTCTGCGTCAACATGTGGCAGCATAGCAGTCGTTTGAAAAATTGCCGCCATCGATTTTCGTAAGAGCATTGTGTGATTGACTTCTTCAATGCAGAAAGTGAAATGACTATTCGCGTTCAGCTTGTGACATATGAATTGTGTCGCATTATCTCCCTCACTTCGTCTGCAATCACCCCGCAGTCACCAGGAATGATGTCATCGACCTGCTGGGTGTTGGGACTCACCCAGTGGCTTCTTGTCCGCAGCGGTAACTGTGCGAGGTGGCAGTGGAGATCCAACAGCATTAACAATAATATATTCAGAAACATATTTGCGAAAAATTACTTTCGGTTTTGAAGTTCGAAATCGCTACACAGGATAAAATAAACAATTATAATCATGTAAAATAAAAATTCATGATGTATTTTCATTTTATTAATTACTTTACTTTGCACTTCAAATTTAGCTTATATTGTGCATATGCTAAATGCTCTGTTTGCTTCGTTTTATGGAATAAAAATTCATGACATGCCCCCAAACGTGATGTCAGTCACACTGGACTCACCCAGTGGCTTCTTGTCCGCAGCAGGAACTGTGCAAGGTGGCAGTGGAGATCCATCAGCATTAACAATAATATATTCAGAAACATATTTACGAAAAATTACTTTCAGTTTTGAAGTTTGAAATTGCTGCACAGGATAAAGTAAACAATAATAATGTCAAATATAAATTCATGATATATTTTCAGTTTATTGATTATGTTACTTTCCACTTCAAAGTTGGTTTATATTAAGGCTCCCACAGACCGACACGGAAGATCCGGAGCCTACACGGATTGGCTGCAGCGGAAGTTTCGCGTACGTGTTACCTTATAAATACGTTCAGACCTGCGCAGCAGGGGAGCGTTGTGGCACCGGATTGGCAGCGTTTAATCGGCGGCAAAATTTGTAACGCAGTCAGACGCGTTTCTTCTCCTGCAGCTCGAGTTTTGTAGTAGTCCGATCGTATTCGGGAGTCTTCGCTCCCCTCTGGTTCGAGCGACCTTGCCAACGGTCACCAAACGCTCACTCATAATTGACGCTCCGGTCTGAACGGTCCCGCGAATTCCGCGGCCGCGTCTAGCTCGGAATTTTCCGCGCCGCACCCGCTGCGGATCTACGGCGCCGGTCTGTGGGAGCCTTTATGTATACGCTCTGTTTGTTTCTCTTTATATAATTCAATTCACGACATGTCCCCCAAATATGATGTCAGTCACTGAACTCACCAAGTGACTTCTTGTCCGCAGCGGGAACTGTGCGAGGTGGCAGTGGATATCCATCAGCATTAACAATAATATATTCAGAAAAATATTTGCGAAAAATTACTTTCGGTTTTGAAGTTCGAAATCGCTGCACAGGATAAAATAAACAATTATAATCATGTAAAATTCCGTGACCGCGTCTATCTCGAAACTTTCCGCGCCGCACCCGCTACGGATCTACCGCGCCGGTCGTGGAGCCTTTATGCACAAGCTAAATGCTCTGTTCATTTCTCTTTGTAGAATTCAATTCACATGTCCCCCAAATGTGATGTCTAGACTCGCCCACTAACTTCTTTTCCGCAGCGGGAACTGTGCGAGGTGGCAGTGGATATCCATCAGCATTAACAATAATATATGTAGAAACATATTTGCGAAAAATTACTTTCGGTTTTGATGTTCGAAATCGCGTCACAGGATAAAATAAACAATTATAATAATGTAAAATTCCGCGGCCGCGTCTATCTCGGAACTTTCCGCGCCGCACCCGCTGCGGATCTACCGCGCCGGTCGTGGAGCCTTTATGCATACGCTAAATGCTCTGTTCGCTTCTCTTTGTAGAATTCAATTCACATGTCCCCCATATCCATCAGCATTAACAATAATATATTCAGAAACATATTTTCGAAAAATTACTTTCGGTTTTGAAGTTTGAAATCTCTGCACAGGATAAAATAAACAATTATAATCATGTAAAATTCCGCGACCGCGTCTAGCTCGGAACTTACCGCGCCGTACCCGCTACGGATCTACCGCGCCGGTCGTGGAGCCTTTACGCATACGCTAAATGCTCTGTTCGCTTCTCTTTGTAAAATTCAATTCACATGTCCCCCATATCCATCAGCATTAACAATAATATATTCAGAAACATATTTTCGAAAAATTACTTTCGGTTTTGAAGTTTGAAATCTCTGCACAGGATAAAATAAACAATTATAATCATGTAAAATTCCGCGACCGCGTCTAGCTCGGAACTTACCGCGCCGTACCCGCTACGGATCTACCGCGCCGGTCGTGGAGCCTTTACGCATACGCTAAATGCTCTGTTCGCTTCTCTTTGTAAAATTCAATTCACATGTCCCCCCAATGTGATGTCAGTCACACTGAACTCACCAAGTGACTTCTTGTCCGCAGCGGGAACTGTGCGAGGTGGCAGTGGAGATCCACCAGCACGAAGGGCGAGCCTCGTCGTCCGGCGCGTCCGTGGACGACGGCAGCAGCAGCGGCGGGCGCGGCGGCGGCGCGGGCGGCGCGGAGCCCGGTGGGTCCGGCGGCGGCGGCGGCGGCGGCGCCCGCAGCGCCACCGACAGCGTCGCCGGCACCGCCACCTCGGCGTCCGTCGCCGGCAGCAGCGCCGCTAGCGTCACCAGCGATGCCAGCAGCGTGAGCGGCGCCAGCGTGGCCAGCGGCACGGGCTCGAGCGGCAGCTCCGCCGGCGCGGACCCGCCGCTCGAGCTGCGCGCCGGCCACGCCCCCGCGTTCGGCGCTCGAGCCAAGGTCGGCGCCGGCACCGCGCGGCCGCAGCATCCCTTGGAGTTTACAGGGTACGTGCGCTCGGATTGGAAGAGCTTGGTTTGGTTTCATTGGATTTGATTTATTTAGTCCAAGAATAGCAAAAACTCTGTGACACATGGGAGAGAAGTACCATCTGCACACGTTTTCTAGAGCTCCGAAATGTCTTTTCAACATTTTAACTATAAATATTTGAATGATGAATAAAAGTTTCTTTCGAAAGTGACCTATCCACATCTCCGTTTCCGTTTATTTTCTGTACTCTAATTTAAACATAGCTGCGCTTCAAGGTCACGAACTGTAAGGGGATGGGGACTTTGTCATCGAATCGGGAGCTCCAATACCAAAAATTTAAGTCCGAACGAAACTCCCGATTGGATGACAGTGTTCCCCTCTCCTTCCAGCTTCTGTCCTTGAAGAGCAGCTATGTTTAAATCGTATAGTTTGTTATAATCTTCAGACGCGTTTCCTTCATGCTGAAAAATCTTGTGTTCAAAAATTGCGTTTCTCCAATGTTAGACGGTATCCGAAAACCATTCAGAGCTGTTGTAAACTATGAGGGAATGTGATTACTTTCCTCTATCTAAAAAATCTTGTTCCTTGGAGATGTGTCACTTAGAAAATAAACTGTTCGTCGGCAACCAGAGGCACAGCGGTCTTGATAGCGAATACTCAAGAGAGCCAGACCTTACCTCGGGCTGAGTTTTGTAAGTAGCTCACCTGTGCATCCATCCGCCAGAAATCCGCCATTTGCGATCGGCGACCCCGGCCAGCCACCGCTGCCCCGCCCCCTCACTCCCCCAAACCCGTCCCGCCGAGAGACTCTTTTCTCTATGCTCCTTACCACGAAGAAGCGTCGGAGGCGCAGCTCAGTTTAAATTGTTTAATATTTATTATATAGCATTAGTCAAAACTCAACGTGGTGTATGGGAAAAGTATAATCTGCGCTCTTTTCCAGCTCACAGAATCCCTACCTCTATTTACATTATGAATAAAGGGAACTACGAACGTAATTGGAAATATTTGAAAATAGACATATTCGCTGCCGCAAAAATGGAAATTATTTGCATCTGCAAACGAACTACAAATTTGTGTTTGTACTAATACGCACGAAATATCTAATCTCTTACGTTGGGGTGATGCCCTGTTAACAACCAAGAAAAATGCCTAGGATCTCTGTGCCTCTGTTGCTTTCTAGGATATCTATGTCTCCCACCCCTACGTAGATGATTATTCACCCATTTGCTGAACATTAACGTCGGGCATCAGAGCGGGGACGTTTGCTCTCTAATCACGCTCATCTCTGTTGTCAAATTTCGGCGACCCGGCGAGCAACCATAGGATACCGATACACCATGACCTTTTCTAAACACGAAGGATTTGATTGCCTTCTTGTACCCGGAGTTGAAGTGTGTAATGCCAGAACCGGTCAGCTCGTGAATCATAAAATGTTCTTTAGCTGCAATTGCCGGTAACGGTGGGTGCGCACTCAGGTTCTTTCAGCCATGCAACAAAATCCGACGCCATTCTATAGCCAGCACGTACTTGCAATTTGCACTGCCTTGGTTTATGACTGTGCGGCTTCCCCTGAGCTGCCCTTGGGTGGATAAAGGTCCTTCGGTTCTGAGAAGCAATTTGTCGGCGGCGTGGTGGCGGCCCTGTGGTTAATAAGGTGTGGCGGTAGCCCGGCAGTGCGAGCTTGACGCGGGGTGGGGTGGTGGCTAGCAGGGAGCGTGGTGGTCGGGGTGAGGGGGGGCGGCGGGCGGCGGTAACCCGCCATGAAAAATGCCTGACACCAGATGCGAAACCCGCGGCTCAATCAAAATGATATCGAGTACTCTCACAATTATTTTCTCTTTAATCTGATATGGAACTAATTTTTCATCCTACTCCTAACAAACAATGCCATTCGATCAAAGTGTATACTCTGTCGTTCACCCCACCTGACAATTTAGTAAATAATTCGTACGAGAAATTTTCAATTTGTCTTAACTATTGTAAATCATCAGCACTTTAAAAATTTTATAAATATTTGTTTGAAAAACGAGTACTTTTCGCGTTTGGCTTGAAATCACGTTTCGCGTTTGGCTTGAAATTCATTCGATTTATAAAAAAACATTTTCTCCAAAATCGCTCAACACTTTTTCTTCGATTTTTTCCACGTGTAGAAGAAAGGACGCTTAAAACAATGTCGCGGTTCTCATTTTGTTGAACTCTAAATTGTTGAAAAAAGCAAATTTAGAAATAATGCAAGAAAGTGCTGGCACCAATTTTAGTCTGGTATTGCAGCAGGTGTACGTTAATTGATTCTCGACCAATATCATCTTTCTGAAAACCACCTCACGATTTATAGCAGTGTCGTTATAATAATGGTATATTAAACATTTATTTTTTATTTATTTATATTTTGTACTATATCTACCCTCTTCTAATTAATTTTTAATAATATTTCAAACTAAATATTTGATGTTCCTTATCTTAGTTTTTCTAACAAAATTGAAAAACCGGAAATTAATACAGAATCACTGATTCTTTTCTATGAAAAAGAAAAAGTTAGCGAGTGAAATAATGATTCTAGAAAGCCAGTCCCATAATATCTTTTTGCAGCACTCTTAGCAGTAGCGTTAGCAGAAGCTATTCATTCGAAAACCCGAATATACAAGTGGCTGCTACAGTCTTCAGATGTGCATGAAAGCGATTCCTTCCCATTCCTGCCCGTCCTCTTCCAGAACCTCCGTAACTTGAGTTCGCCCGCAGGATGACGTCGCCGCTGGGCGTCCTGGTGGAATGGGAAGCCGAGGACGAGGAGGACGAGGACGAGGAGCTGGGAGGGGACGCGGAGGACTTGACGCCGTCGCCGCAGCGCCCGCCCTCCACCGACTGGACGACGCTCGAGTCCAGCCTGGACTTCTGGCGCCAGGAGCACACGCGCCGCCCGCCGCGCAGCGACGAGGACGAGCGCTCCAGCAAAGTGCGCTACAACGACACCGGCAGCCTCGAGGAGGTGAGCCACGCCCCCTCACGGCACTGGCTTTTGTTTTGCTTCGCTTGGGGTAAACCACCCAGAGACGCGTATAGGGTGTCTCAGAGTAAATATTACAATCTTCTAGTGTATGTAGAGAGGTATAAATTAATCACGTTTTGCCAATGAACATGTGCAACTTCGCAAAATGACGTTTCCCTACACGTGAAACATTTGTTTTTGATTGGTAGGAAACTCATCGTTCACTGGTATTGCGCCGTTCAAGTTCTGACGCGAAGAGTTTCGGATTCCTGAGAAACACCATCACACTATCAATTGACTACCAATTAGAGGAAAATGGTGCATGGGTATTTTAGTAATATGAAATTTTCCTCCGCTTGTTCTTTGGCAAAAAGTGTCCATCTTCAAACCGCCTACGTCCAATAGAAGTTTGTAGCATTTATTCTGAGACATGCTGTATGGTGTCACGCACCTTTCCAACTGCATTCTCTATATTTATCGCTAGTACACAATTTTAGGGAAGTGAGCCATTCCCTCTAATGACAATGACAATGATTTATGCGTTTTATGAATACGCATATAGTGTATTGCAGCTTGTCAACTGTATCCCGAATATTAGAAGCGTTGAGAATGAGAAAGTCCCAAGCCACAAAAACTAAGTTTTGCAGGAGAGCAAAAACGGTACGGTATACGTTAAAATGAGAAAAACTCTTGCGTTACTGCAGTATCGTCTGTTCCCTATTTATCATATTATGTGGACATGAACTACTACATGCAGTTTCTGATTCACTGCTCGAATAAGCTATTTTTTTAAAATGTGAATGTCATCCTCAACGCCTCGTTTATTGCTAGTACACCGGCAGCCTCGAAGAGCGGCACCCTCTAATGACAATAATTTTTTGTTTGCCTTTTTAGAATACTCCACCACGAGACACGTGTAGTGTTTCTGAGAATAAATGTTACAACAAGGGGTTTTTAAATGATCAATTTTGGCCAATAAATGTGGTAGCAAATTCATATTTTGAAGTTACACAATTAACATGTCTCTGATTTGTAGGCAACACCTGATACTCTGGTGTTCGCCAGCCCGTTCGCATTTTCAACATTCCTTAATACCCTACAAATTTGTAACATTTATTCTGATATATTCAGCGTAGAGTCTCATAGCTTGTCCACTGCATCTCATAGATTTATTGCTATTACACAGACAACCTGATATTTTGTTTTCCTTTAGAATAACGCACCACAAGCATAAAGAGTGTCTCAGAATAAATGTTATAAACTTCTAGGACATGCAAGGGGATTTGAAATATATCACTTTTTGCCAATGAACATGTGTCGGGAAATCTTATATTACGAAATTACCCTTGTAACTTTGCCCCTGGTTTGTGACTCATCTCGCGTTTTCTCGCTGTCAAAGAGTTTCGAACACCGGACAAATACCAGTGTAAAGTGAATTGGCTACCAATTAGAAGCAAATATGTAGTTTCGTTCTATGAAATGTGTAAAGTCATTCAATGAAATTTCTCTTCAGATCATTATCAAAAATCAGATGATCATCTTCAATAATCCTACCTACCCCAGTCGTTTGTAACATTTATTCTGAAACAACTTATAGAGTTTCTTGCAGCTTGTCAACCGCATCTCAGAGATTTATCGAGTACACCGGCAGCCTCGGTTAGGTGAGCCATATCCTTTAATGATCACGATGTTTTGTTGTCATAAATATACGGATTCTATTGTTAGAGATTCTGCAAGCGAATCTTTTATTATTATGATTCGCAATCCCTGCTAGAGCGGTGGTGTACTCTTTGAATGAAATTGCCTTTCCCTTTTACCACAATGACTTGATCTTTCTTCGTTACCGCATCAGTTGTTTCTTCTGCGTATAATTTTCTCTCATTTGGATTCATTTTAATTTGTGGTTATTCTCGTGGAAACAAAAGAATAGTATTTTTGCTTATCACTTGTTCTGCTAAATCACAATCACTTATCAAGGAAATATAACGCGCGACGCGGTCGCTCGTTCAACATCTACTGTCGCCACGATGTGTTTCGGGAGCGGAAAAAAGGTAAGCTGACCTGCGAGCTCCAGACACATCCATGCAGTTCTGGTACTAGCCCCCGACTGTGTCGAGGTCTTGATGATATCGCAGCTGCGTTGTCGGTATTGTCAGGTTTCCTCTATTCATTTTCTTGCTGTTGTCAACCGATCTTCGAAACAGATCTATTGAGCTGAAATATTTACCTTATATTCTCACCCTGCACTCTGCATAAACAGGATTAACTTCTTCAAGCCTATGAATGACGTAACTAATAGGTTAAATCAAGTGACTCATGTGGTTTAATGGAGTGCTCACGGTACTTTTTCTCTACTACGTTTATGATCAACGTTGCATCTAATAATACAGAACATTGCGTGAAAAGTATCACTAATAATTCATTGTGTGGACTATGAAGCCAAAATTGAATTGCTGTGCAAGGTTGGTGAAAGTATATTTGCCGATGCGATACAATACTTGAACGCCAACGATTGAGACCTACTTAAAGTCAGAACCAACTCAGTCGCAGAGGCCTGCCTCACACTGCCTCGCAGCTCTCCGCCCAGCTCAGAACCTCTCTCTTGTTGACGAGTTGCCGACGCGTCTGTACCACCAGCAGCCTGTACAGCGTCCGCTCGCCTCCCCTCTGCTACTCAATTACTTTCCCTGGGGAACTCTCGCACCAGGAATGGACTTGATCTCAGCTCTACAGACTTGATCTCAGCACTTGATCTCAACTCTTGCAGCTACTTGCAACTACTTGATGAATATTTTCTTAAGACTCTTTAATCTAATCTTGAACTATGAGGCTGAATTTCAATATTTTGTCTTCCTGAAATATTGTATGTTTTTAGAGATAGTTTGTAAATAAGATCTATAATTACTTATTGTGATTACTTATGCCGGACGTCCTTTCGAATACTGATGGCGAACTTATGTTTCCTGTATTTCCTAACAATTGTGACGATATGGAAAAACATCCAACTTTTATTCATATCAAGCATGAGCCCGCCTGAACACTAATCCCAGCTTAAAGCAACAGCCGTGATTAAACGGGTTCTCAATATTCTTGGGAGAGGTACGCCAAAATCCTTGCGATGAAATTTATTCACGTAGTAAATGATTGGTGGAGAAGGTCTTTTTCAGTGCCTTTCGGTCTGGTAGGTTGATGATCTTAACCATGATAAAACATCAATTTTAAGAAATACGTCCCTAATTATTGTGCACAGTGAAACATGACTTAAAGAGACTACTGATACTAGCGTAAAATGGCTGTTAGTACTGAAGAAAACTGAATGTAAGTTATGAGAATATAGAAAAATGTTTTCTAATTTAAGCGGTCATCTGCCCTCATGCTCGGTGGGTAGGTGCATTCCATTGATTTTCGTGTGTCATAGTCGTAACTCCTGACGATATCGCGATTTTGAGCCGTAATTCTTTAAGAAGCGGAAAAGCTTCCTGAGCAAGGATACATTTCAGATTGCTTACAATAGTCATATTTAGTTACTTCTCTCGCCAAGGTATTAATTTCTATTTCAAATAACAATAGAAAATTTGTTCTATCTAGGATTATCATCTTTAACATTTTACAAAACTAGCTTAAATTAAGTCATAATCACACACAAATATTTATTACTTTTGTTCTTTTATTGTATTCAAAATTTGATCGTGATACTTTGAAAATTTCAGGATCAGATTTGAACATTTCGATTTATATTGTCGAAGAACAGTAAAAAATATATTGACATATGGGGGAGAAGTACCATTTGCGCACGTTTACTTGCGCTCCAGAATCTCTTCCCAACATTTTAACTATTAGTAGTTGAAACTAATAAACTTGCAATGCGCCTGAACCCTTAATAATTTTGTAGTTTGAGCAAATAAAAAAGTGTTGACAAATGAAGCATACAGAATTTAATTGAAAAAAATTGTCCGCATGTCATCTAGCACTATAATTGATAATTATATATAATGAATATTATAATTTTCATTAATAAGAAAATAATTTCAATAATAATAATAATAATAATAATAACAAAATAATAACAATAACAACAACACCAATAATAATAATAATAATAATAATAATAATAATAATATTTTAAAAGGGCGAGATAAACATTTGAAAAACTAGATGTTTTCGCTCCAAAGTTATAGAAAATGTATTGGCATTGGTAGACGAACTGCGAATTTGATAGTTTTGCATTGCCAGCAAAATAGAAATACACCCCGACTTCACTTCTCCCACTCACTAATAGCAACTCCCACTCACTAATAGCAAAAGGAGAGATCAACAAAACATGTGCATAGTGAAGCTATATTTATATTATTTATTTTTAGAAGCAAAACATGGGGCCATTTCAACATTTTGTATTAGTGAGAAATTCTTTGCACGTCATGTTCATGTTTATTGGTATCATCATAAGTTCATTTTTACAAAAGACACTGTATACTTATTTCTATCAGTTCATTTGATAAGATTACATTATGAATCCAGCAGGTATCTATTTTTAAGTTGAACTAGGTTAGACTATTCAGACGACAAATATTTAAAAGTAGGAACTGCCCATGCTTTTCGGTGATTTACCGAACAATTGGCTTATAATAACGGGCAGCAATTTTTGTTCATAAAATAAAGGATATCTCGTAAAATTCGGGACCGGTGGCGATTTTGCTCTGACGTTTCATCAACGTGTGAAGTGCATTTTCATGTCTAGTTGGAAATAAAATCTACGAATGAGAAAAAGCAAACAGTGCTCAGAAAAGAAAAGAGGGGATTAAGTGATTTAGTTTACTAGGAGCTTTTTAAGCGCGCACGTGCAAAACTGCTTCAGACGGGCCACGAACCGCCCGCGATCTTTCCTTCCTTTTCTTTGTTCTATCCTCAGCCCTTCCTTACACACATTTACGCTTGCATGCACTACACTACCACACATGTCGGTAGACAAGTCCGGAACTTAGAGCTTGTCTGGGCTGGTACCCAACCGGGTGCCACGCTGAGTCTATCTCACCATCCAACGAAGAACACCGCCAATTCCAATCATAAAAAACATTCACTACACTAACGGGGATATTAACCAAAGCAATTGAAGTGCCAGGCAACATCAGTCCGTCATGTCATAAGCGTTAATGGCGACTAAAATTTCCAATGAATGTATCCTATCGTTCAGGAAAGTCTTTTCGTCAGCCGTACTTGTTTGTTCGGCAATGCCGCCCTATGTAATTGCCAGCTCTCGGGACCGAAGAAAGATCTCCCGAAGTATAGTAATGAGTCCCTCTTTCAATGTTTAAATGAATTAACGTTTAACATCATGCGAAATGCGCATTTAATTTTAATGTAGTGCGTATCTATCGATTCGTTATTTTATTGAAGAGTTACTGACTTCAGGTTTACGTTCACGGTTGTTTATATTATATGTAGTACGTGTATGTCCTCACCTCCTCGTAAACGTTTTCATTGTCGATCGCGGTTCCTCTCCAATACCAATGGACACTACAATTTGTAAAGAAAATATTATTCTTAATGATTGGATTAAAAGTTAATGTATGTTCATTCCTGAAGAAATGATCTAATTTTAATATGGTTGGGACTCGTGTGAGTTTTGTATGCACATATTAGCAATATCACTACTACGCACAACGATGTTACAGTAGTGTTACTGTGTTACGATGTTACTGTGTTATAATTGCTATGCCACCTGCGTAAAAATCTCACTCATCTGAAATCATTATTCAATATCGAATGCGCTCTTGAATCTGGCATAGGTTTACATGCTCTTTTATTTGAGATATGTTTTTCATATTCTACTTTTAATATGAACTACATATTGCTTTGTCTCTCCCTGTTATTGACACTGTCTTAAAACTGTGCTAAAATGAATTAATAGTGAGAAGTGTTCGTTTTCAGAGCACAAATAAGAATGTATTATCTTATACCACATGTATATTTACTCTATAGAACATTATATTCCAAATATTTTCGCCTTTATAAATTTGATTGCCGATTTACTAATAGCATTACTGGCAAAAATGTAATTGCAAACTGTTCAAGTGAAGAAAACGAACGCTAACATACATATAGAAATCAAGCTAATATTCAGTCGGATTTTAACTTTTGGGCGTTAACTATCAAAACCAGCTGGTTCCATTTCTAAAACTTTTTGAACATAAATTTTTTATCTCACCCACTCGCATTTTATGTACAGGATATATTCTCGACACACTTTTAACTGGTAATAGGCCGGAATTGAACTGAATTCTTTCTTGAGCTTATGAAGTGTCCTCTAAACTAAACAAAAAATATTTTTGGTAAATAACGGAATAAGCTGGATTTGAAGTAAATATCTTTCATATAAAAGGTATGTTCGAATCAAATACAATAACTGACTTCATAAGTTGCCTTTGCCTTCACTGGTTATTTAATTTATGCGCTAAGTAAATTGTTCATTGGGCATTCTCTGCTAACATTTCGTCGGAGGCATGAGGAATTTTCTCATCCCCAGCTTCCTTTCTCATTCATAAATGGACAACAAAAATGTGGAAAATAACGTCAGTGTGATCTTTTAAGTCTGCAAATTTGAAAATTTATCTATTTACTTTACAGTGGTTAAGTTGGGAACTTGATCTGTTTTTTTTAACTTATTGGTGAAATTTTCAGGTGAATTTGGAACAAATGGTGGAATATTATGTCGATGACGACCTCTCTCTGTCACCAGAAGTGGATCATGAAAGTCTACGAGTAAGTATATCAAACAACCACGCAACAATGTTTTTAACGTGAGCCAAAATGTGATCACTTCGAGAAATTGTTCGACAATTATGGAGATGATGCTTACGGACATGCACCTAAAGCCCATACGCATTTATTCTCCTTTTTGTCATAAAAACATTATAACTTGCTGCTTGGAGTTTCCTTGTATCGATATCAAATATTAGTGCCCGCGTCTGTAGTTGCGCGGAATATCGAATTTACATCTTCAGACAAAATAAATGAGGCACAGTGCATCAAAAGATTTAAGTTGATGACTTGACAATAGTAAGCATATTCCACAATATACAATAAAAATATATTAATTTTAAAGAAAACGACAATTTAATACTTTGCCAGAACTATTATAAGTTTAGAAAGTATAATTTATAATAGTTGTAGCATCAAAGGTTTATACGCATCTTTATTTATATTTCATTTGTGATTTTTACATTATTGTTTACCATGCAATTGTTCTCTTAAAACTCTTCAAAGTTACAAACCTGAAAAAATCTCTGATTAGAGAGCTATCTTTATTGAAATTCTGAGTTCAAATTTCCAAGGTGTCGTAAATAAAAAAAATAATTTAAAACGTGTACGTGTTGAAGGTCTTAGCGTTAAATATTTTGGTGGCCATATATTGACATTTAATGGGGTAAATGGGATGAAGTCAGCTTACAAGTCATTTCAAATTCAAGATTCAGTAGTAAAATTCAATGTTGCTCTAAGTCATTCATGGTCTTCATCACTCTCAGCCTTCAATTAGAAACATTTTGTTGTTTTTATTTTACTTATTAATTGACTTTCATGTGATTACTTATGTTTATTATGCGTTTGGATATTCAGATATATTTTTTAAAAAATCACTGAAAATATGAATATTTACTAAACCATCTAAGGATTTTTGGTGTCCGTATTTGTGAATATCAACTAACGAAAAATATAAGAATTTCATAAAGGTGTGAAAACAAACATTTTAAACAATATATTGTTATAATGAAACATATTTTTAATTAACTTATTGAAACAATACTGTGTTGTATTTTTTTGTGTGTTAACACCCAAGAACTGAATCGTGTGAAAAATCTTAGTGTTTATTTCATTAATATTCCTGAATGTACGTACGGAATTCTGTTGAATTCTGCCAAATTTTGTAACGTTGAAGTATTTCACATAGAAATCTGAAAGTACTGGAAATTCTTACATCAAGAACTATTTAGGTGCTACTTAAGGAATGTACTTAAGTTCAAAATCGCTATTTTTCAAGGAAAACGAAATACTCTGCCAACGTACCTCGACTTATATCTGATACCATTGACCTGATTGCATCTGACGCCAATCGCTCATAACGAAAGAGTTTGAGGGAGCTCTCATATTTCTGGCTCACTTTGACGGATGGCTTTGCGAAACCCTAACGATGATTTGAAAAGGCCCGTGACGACGGATTGGTGAAAACTTCAGACGACGTCGATTCAGACGCATTCTAATACCGGTTTATATGGCTCACCGACGGCAACTGATGCCACTGCAGCATCTTTCACCGGGAGGTCGTAGGGTCCGACTCCCAACAGTGGCGAGTTTTCGATCCCAGCTACGGCGAATTCAGTCACTGTCTGGAGGAGAAATCTAGCGACCGGTTGCTCTGATCCTTTGTTTCCCTTTCATTACAAGGCGGAAGTCCGTCCGCCTTCGGGGCTCCTCGCTCTCTTCTGGGTTGAACTCCCTTGCCTGTTTGTTGGTAAAGCCCAGATACTCGCTCCAGGCAAGGCGTACCCACCCGCCTTCGCGCAGAGCTCCGTCATTACAAGGCATATGCCCGAGCAGTATATTAATAAACCGATCGGGTACTGCCTCCTCCTTTATTTTTGTACACTCTTCTCTCCTTACAAAAGACACACTTCCAGGTACTACGTTACCATACATGTCGGAAGAGCAGTCAGGAGCTTAGAACTTGTCCGGCTGATGCGGGGCTCTGCTGGGGTAAATACCTGAAGGAGGAATCCTCTCGAGCAAATCTCTCGTTCCAGTCGTGGGAGCAGGAAATGTAGTAATTGGAAAAGTAGGAAATTGAATAAATAATAAAGTAGAATATAGAAAATGTAACAATTTGGAACATTAAGAATCAGTTACATTTGTCAAAGCCGGCCTGCTCAATGTCTGAGATCTATTCTTGTGCAAAAGACTTCACTTTATTTAGAACACACGACGGAGGAATGATAATAATTTGTAGGTATTAACACTGCACTACAAAATTCCGCACTAACACAATACTTGTAAGTCATTTTACTGTATTAATAGATGATGCCTCCCTCGTTGGCCCGTTGGTTAACATGCTCCCATTCCATGGTAAAACCCGGGTTCGATTCCTTGCCGACGCAAATTATGTCTGTGCGCTTTCCCAGCATCCCAGCATCTATTGCTGTGTGACGATGCGAATACCCACCTTAAGGTTATGAAGACCTGTATGTATGGTGAAGGGAGCTGCTAAATACACGAACTCCTTATCCCACGGCCGAGATGCTGGGTCACCGCTGGTCGGCCAAGTCCCGTAGCGGTCTGTCAAAGAACAGGAGCAATTCTAAAAGACCGCATATACCTATAAGAACTATCGAAGACTTTTTTCATTTGATCAGGTGAGCAAATTCTAAGCTGAGATGGACTTTTATTTGGCTTAGACAATATATGTGTTTTCGCCTTACATAGAGTCACTCAGAACAAAATAATTACATTTGCCATAAACGTTATCATAGCACTAACCAGGCAGACAGCAACCGACTCACGTCGACTCTTCTGCATTTCTTTCTGTAGCGACCAGAAAAAATGCTACGCACAGAGCATAGCATGGGTCGAATGATATATTTAGAACCTACCATAAATGCTGGACACCTTGATTCTTCTTTCATAATATTCTACTCATTAGCACTAATGTATCTGGAAGAAGTGAAGGGTAATGAAATAAATTAAAATATCTAGAAAATCAAGTTATCGATGTTCAATTAATTGAGGCTCCGTTGTAGTACTTCGTCTTCTTCGTCTTCCCCTTATACGTCTTCTCCTTCTTCTTCTTCTTCTTCTTCTTCTTCGTCTTCTTCTTCTTCGTCTTCTTCTTCTTCTCCTTCTTCTCCTTCTTCTTCTCCTTCTTCTTCTACTTCTTCTTTGTCTTCTTCTTCTTCGTTTTCTCCTTCTTCTTCTCCTTCTTCTTCGTCTTCTCCTTCTTCGTCTTCTCCTTCTACTTCATTTTCTCCTTCTTCTTCGTCTTCTCATTCTTCTTCGTCTTCTACTTCTTCGTCTTCCCATTATTCGTCTTCTCCTCCTTCTCCGTCTTCTTCTTCTCCGTCTTCTTCTTCTTCTTTGTCTTCTTCTTCTTCGTCTTCTTCTTCTTCGTCTTCTTCTTCTTCGTCTTCTTCTTCTTCGTCTTCTTCGTCTTCGACTTCGTCTTCTTTTTCGTCTTCTTCTTCTTGGTCTTCTCCTCCTTCTTCTTTGTCCTCATTATTATTATTATTATTATTATTATTATTATTATTATTATTATTATTGTTATTATTATTAAAACTATGGAATCCCTTTCGGACAAAGGCCTTCCGAGAATCTTCAGATTAAACATCAAATCACCCACTTTTGATGTTAAGAGTTGCTAACTCTTAATCTGGGGTTCAAAATTCTTGAAATTTACATTATAAGATAAATTATTACTAGTAGAATTATTTAAAATAACACCTTACTCACTAAAATTTACACAAGAATGCGATATTATTTTCACTCTTTTTTAAAATGGAATTTATTTTAGACTCAATACTTACCGAAACAAGTCATTTTTAAACCATTAATTTATTAACATAAATGCATTTAGTAATATTTAAGTTTCGCTACGTATCACTTCTCACTTACTGTCACTCACACACTTTTGTCACGTTGTCACACACAGTTTTATCAATTGCACAATTTTGCTTTTGCTTCTACCATCACCTATCTTGAGGCAGTTGTATGCACTTACTACCCAGTTCTATCACTTACACAATTTTGCTTTTGCTTCTACCATCACGTATCTTGTGCCAGCTGTATGCACTGTGTGCCCCTGTTTTACACTGTACTTTGCTGCACCGCAAACCTCTGCACCACTTCTTTTGTCTTCCCATATTTCTTCTCAATCGTGGATCCAACATGGTGGTGGCGCCGGCGGCGACATACGTCTACCCTGCACTTTTTTGGACGCCACCCTGCACTTTTTTTCTTTCCATCCTTCTTTGAGAGCTGGTAGCTTTTTTTTCTTTCTGTATCATAGCTCACGTTTGAGCTCCGTACAGCAATACTTGTAGAAACCACATATCTATAATCTGTTTTTGTCTGTATTCTTTTAATTTTGTCTACAAGTAAAAAAGGATAGTGCCCAAGATCTTTTCCATTCCGAGGCAATTCGTCTTTCAACTTCTTTGTCTGATCTGTTGCGGCATGAGATCGTCCATCTTACGTTCAATTAATGCCTATAAGTTTGACGTCAGTAATCTGCAAGCAGATGTAACACTTAATTGTAGTGTATATTAAACGAGTTTGGAATAAAAGTGATGGGCTTTTTCAAAATCAACACTGTTTTCGTCCTGGATATTCGTGCGACAGCCAGACTATTGCTTTATGCCAGGACATAGCAGATTCACTAGTCGAAGGGAGTAGAATCGATGCAATAGTATTAATATATAATATATAATATATAATATGCAATAGTATTAATATAATAGATTTTTCTAAAGCATTTGATCTTGCCCTATATAGACTTTTCAATGCCAAATCGTCTGAAACTGGATCAGATCATCGAATAATCTTGCGTATAAATGAATTTCTAACGGGGCGCACTCAACAGTCAGAATAGGTGATAAATATTCGTCGAAATCCATTGGGGCCCCCCAGGGGAGTGAGTTCGGACTATTGCTATTCTTAGCGTTCATTAATGGCATTCATTTGTAATTGTAATAAAGTCGAAAGTTAGATTTTTCGCCAATGATTGCATAATATATAGGAGTATTGGCTTGTATGCGGATGAAAATATTTTACAGAACGATCTAAAATATTTCTGGAACTTTGCGTGCAGAAATAAGATGGAATTAAATCCGGAAAAAAGTAAATCCATTTGCTTTACCAAGTCTTGCTCAAACGTACACTGCAATTATGAGTAGGGAACTAACGTTATAACACGTGTAAACAACTGTAGGAATTTGGGTTTGGTCCTGCGAAGCTACTTGGGTTGGTCGAATCACATTAACAATACGGTCAAAAAATCCTGGAGGGCGCTGCACTTTGTAATGCATATTCTAAAAAACAGCAGTTCAAATACCCGATCTAAGGATCGGGTACTACTATACTTGAATATATACGGGCATATACTATGTTTGTTCGTCCTATTTTAGAATACGGAGCGGCATTCTAGGACCCGTAAAAGAAAGGGCAAATCGAGGCGTTAGATAAAATTCAAAAAAACGGGTCGAGAAGTACGAGAGTTCTTAGCTAAAAGAAGGCAAGGGGCGCGTTTATGCGTAATGTACAAGGCATACAGAGGGGACACAGCATGGGCAGATAGAGATAAAATATTACAAAAATCAGATTATAAAAGCAGAGGAGAAAATCCTTGGAAAATACGACGTAGAAAGCAAACAACAGATAAAGGGAAGCAATATAGAAGATTGGAACAAGGAGCTCGAACCGATAAATCTATCTAATTATGTATCTACACAAATTTATTAACATACGTCATTTTTTCGTCGATCACCTTTACTTGTAACTCCATATGATTCGTCATCAACATAGATTTATTAGTGTTTATGGTTAGTCTTGATATTTTGAATTCGGTTTCTCGGATTTTCGAATTCCGTCAAAATATTTTTTTATGGTTTTTATCCAGCCGGCAGCCGGTTACCCTTTGCGATCGGATGGAACACATATTCCACCCTACGATAGACACCAACACTTTGTGGGCTCCTTTTATCTGGGGTCAGCAGAACGCGAGGCCCTCCGCGACAACACATACTTGAGAGACAAGGGACAAATAACCATGCCCAAGGCGGGGCAGTCTTTATCTTATCAGAATATCACTTGCCTCCCAACTTTTCCGAGACACTAAGTGTCACTGGGAGGTCATTTGCATGCCCGGAAATACATGCTGCAGTTCCTAAATTTGTGTTGCAGGAGACGTTGAAGAAACTTTGTCGCGTTCCGATGTCAGACAAGGCTCTCGTTATTCACTCTCTAGTTCTATCAGTTTCCAAATTTGTTTTTCCTCGTTTGTAATTGAGCAAAGTAAGTTTTCGTATTGATATTATGCACTATACTAACACACCTGAGTCACTCTAAGAGTCTACTGCATCCGGACGTTATGGAAGAACAGAAATTGATGACAAATTGCTGTGCTACAACGAAGCCTTTCTCAGCAAAATGACACAAACATTTGTTCATCTCGTCGTTCAAATCACGGTGAAGTAAATTTTTACGCCCGAACTGACTCACCCACATACTTCTTAACGGTCGTAATATCGAATGTTTTGCCTGAGGTACAAGAAATGAAAGGGCAGGTCTTTGGAACAGTCAATAAACGCATCAGATCTGACGTTTGCGGTGGAACTTCTTGCAATTTTAATGAACGAAACTCGTCGTCGTGTGCGCGGTCGTGAGAGAAAAGGTCACGATTAGAATAGAGAGCAAGATATATTTAAAAAATATTTACTGGTTAGCACTAAGGGTTCACGCGTGATTATTTCAGAATAATCGATGTATAAATAAAAGGGAATATGCGTGTGTGTGTGTGTCGCATATAGACGCAAAAACTACTCGGCCAATTTCGTTGAAATTTTCACACTTTGTTCTTATTAGTAATGGGAGTATTTAAAGAGGGAATTGAATTAAATCAGACATGTGATGGCGTTATTGATGATTTATTTTATAACGACTCAACTGCCCCTAAACACTACGCAACCCACCGCACAGTCAAGGATTAAGCGCGTTTTCATTCCATACAAGTATTCTGCCACTTCGATTGTGAAATATCAGCCGGAATTATTACTTGATTCTCGGTCAAGTAAATCGAATCTATCCAACATAGTGACATAGCGAACGCTTGCCCAAATTTGAGGGAGAACGTTTAAACAATGGGATACTTGACAATCATGTTCAAACCAGTACATAGAACAAACCCATGCTTTCGAGAAAGTCTTTCATTTATCAGAATTTTCGTTCAGCGTAATGTAAAAAGTGATTAACAATCACGCACTGCAATAGCGAAGCCTTGCAATAGCGAAGCCTTGCAATAGCGAAGCCTTGCAATAGCGAAGCCTTGCAATAGCGAAGCACATCACTGCAATAGCGAAGCCTTGCTGTATTCACTACTACTACTAATATATTTATCCACTTTTAAATAATTTCACATTTGAGTGTAACCAAATTGGACATCTGTAATATTTGTATTTGTTCCAGTGAGATATATTTTGGTTGGCGGTGGTGGAGTGGGATTACAGGGGAAAGGAATAATAATTTTATGACATCGTGGGGATATGGTTTCTTCCTGGGAAGCGTGATGTATTTCCTAGTGGAATGGTGATTACAGGAGCCGTAGGAGAAACGTAGGAAGACATTGTTGTTTTATTGTTTTATGAATGAAGCGAGGGATGGAATGCCAAGATCGTGGTCAAGTTGGTTATTTCAGATAAACCAGCGAGCCTTGTGATTATGCGCAGAAATTTATTTTGAAATATTTGAAGACGACTGTGTCTACTATACAATACTCTAAACCATATCTGGAGCGCCTCTGACCGGGAGGTCCTAGGTTCGAGTCCTCACGGCGGCAGGATTTTCGACACTAGTGTTTCAGCTAGGTCGAATTCAGTCGCTGTCTGGAGGAGAATTATAGCGGCCGGCTGCTCTGATCGGTAGTTTTCCGTGGTTTCTCCGATCAACACCAGGCGAATGCCGGAGCAGTACCCTACCAAACGGGCCACGGACCGCGCGCGATCTGTCCTTCCTCACCCTTGTTCTATCCTCTCCCCTTACACACACACACTTACACTAACATGCACTACACTAGCACATATTCCGGGAGACCGGTTGGGAGCTTAGAGCTTGTCCCGGCTGGGGCGGTGCCCTGCTGGTGGGAGAGTCCTGATTAGGGGGAAACCCCACTAACCGACGATAGGTCGGCGCTGGATCTCGCCATCCAGCGGGGGAAGATCCCCGCCATCTCCCGAGGAAAACACGCACTACACTAACGGGACTAATGACCTAATCTGTTAACGTGCCCGGAATCACCAACCAACCAACATCAATTACCTAATACTCCTCTGCGATGAATCCCGGAACATACAGGAGTATTCCCATCGCCATTCTAGTTTCCCTCGAAGAGTGTGCCGTGGTTCTTACGGCAGGGAGCGACGATGCCACAAGTCTGGCTAATTGTTGCCTAATTGATTGGGAATGCTCGCTAATGAGAGGAGTGAGATTTTACAACCAAGATGAGGAAACCGTGGTCTTGGGCATTTCATTCAGAGATACACACTTGATTTAACCTATTCATTATAACATTAAGCGCTCATCTGATATGGCGTCGTCTGTTGTGAGCGATCGGACGTGTGGACAAGAAGTCGAGAGCTAAAGAGTTCCTAGGGGGCCATAGGGGGTATATGTGGCTCGGGTAATGTGTCATTCGTGCTGCAGTGCGGGTCGTGCACCAAATCATGCCCCAAACCATTGCGCCACAAGGAGTGCGCAAGCTTGTTCTTGATGACCGCAGTCCATGCCCGTCAGCTGTTGAATAATCAAGGAGACGCATTAGAGTTCAGCGCTGGATCTCACATTCCAGCAAGGGAGGCTCGCCACATTCCGGATATAACATACATTTACTGTGATAATTACTATAATAGTTGATGTGCCCGGAAACGCAAAATAATCGATCATTCAATGAGGAGTTGATAAGCTCTGGTGGTGAGGTGGAAATGGGCCAATACCGGTGGAAGTCAGATGTGTAACCGACGCATTCCTAGAAAGGACAGGTCAGCTGACCAGGGATAGGGAAGGGTGCCAGGGCCCGGGCGCCTGGACGAGTCTGCATTAAAATGCTCCCAAACGGCTTCGCCACATTTTTTAGAAAAAAGTTAAGGACGACGTGATTACTTTTATTATTATTATTATTATTATTATTATTATTATTATTGGTTATTAAGGAGCAACGGACTTCCGAATCAATTTAAATTCCTTGAAAGAATGTCAAATTTCTGAAGATTTTCTCTGGCCCGATTTTCGACGAGACAGGATGACTTCTGATCATAATTTTTGATAGAAACATTGTCTTCCTCTGCTTCCCCTGCTTCTATTGCTTCCACTGCTCCTCAATTTGATGTATTGATGTTGTGGTTGATGTTATTATTAGTATAATCTGCACATTTGAATAGGGTGTTGTTGGTGCGCAGATGCAGTACCGCCAGATCTGGGAGTTGCGAGCGACTCTCGAGGAGGATGAAGACCTATCCGACCCGGGGGTCATTACCACCAAGGCTGCGTCGGACACCGAGATGGAGTCGCAGATCAGCAGATCGTCTCCCGATCAGTCGCCAGGTAATTGCTGGATAAGGTATTCGTTATTTGGCAAACATTTTTTTTTTTGATTTCCGCCAAAATTGATCAACATCAGAGGTGCACTCATGATTGTCCGGGAGGGGGAGGGCTAAAGGTATAATGTTCAGTCGACTTAATATTTTCTTATATAAATTGTCTCATTTGCGCCTCATATAAAATGTACTTTTATTTGCTGATTTACAGTTAATATTTATAACACAAACAATTGACATATTGAATGACTTTCCTTAATATAGAAAATAAGTAAAATCTATATTTTTATGTGTATCATTGGCTTGTGGAGGCTAAAGCTCATAAGCCCCCCCCCCTTTGATGCGCCACTGAACAATATAGAAATAAAAGTATCATCATATGTCCGTAAAAACGTTAAATAGGAAAAGGGACTCAGAAATGTAGGCTGAGCACGCCTACATTTCGAACTGTGGAGGCATGGATGTTTTATGAGTACGGCACGGCACTAATGCCTATCATGTGTGACGCCACAGAGATGGAGATGCCGACGAGCCACACGACGTCGTTCGAGTCCAACACGGAGCCGCTGCTGGAGGAGGCGGGCGGGCTGTG
This sequence comes from Teleogryllus occipitalis, assembly GCA_011170035.1. Lineage (NCBI taxonomy): Eukaryota > Metazoa > Arthropoda > Insecta > Orthoptera > Gryllidae > Teleogryllus > Teleogryllus occipitalis. The sequence goes on along the minus strand of BLKR01001207.1, from coordinate 224,791 downwards.
GGCGTGCGCGGCGGCGGCGGCGGCAGCGGCGGCGGCGGCCGGAGCGGCGCAGACGCCGGGGGCGGGGACGGCGGCGGCGACCACCTCCGTCCTGCAGCTGCCTTCGTACGAGTCGCGCCGCCAGACCTACCGCAACGTCCTCAGCTGGAGGCTGCGCCACCTGGAGTCGCGCCGCCCCCCGGTGGCGACGGCGGCGGTGACGGAGGCGGGCAGCGCCGCCGCCAACGCCGCCGCCGCCGCGGTCGCCGCGACGGCCTCCAGCGGCCGCCAGCCCTCGCTGGAGGACACCAGCTTCGACTCGGTGGAGACGGCCGACACCGAGGGCTCCTCCACCGACGCCAGCCGCCTCGAGCAGGTACAGCTTCACACGATTGATTGATTGATTGATTGATTGTTAGTGATTCAGGGCGCGTCAACTACTAGGGCCATTTAGACCCGTAAGTGTATTGCATGTTTTTTCATTCGCGTAGTGACGGTGTTCTTACCACGGTGGATGACGAGATCCGGCGCCGACCTACCACCAGCTAGCGAGATTTCACCAACTAAGTATCTCCCACCGCCCCAGCCGGGACAAGCTCTAAGTTCCCGGCCGGTGTCCTGACATGTGTGGTAGTGTAGTACATGTATGGGTGTGTGTTTGTAAGGGGTGAGGATAGGGCAAGGAAGAGGAACAAATGATCACGCGCGGTCCGTGGCCCGTTCGTTAGGCTACTGCTCCGGCATTCGCCTGGTGTTGATCGGAGACACCACGGTAAACTACCGATCAGAGCAACCGGCCGCTAAAATTCTCCTTCAGACAGCAACTGAAGCTTCACACGAGAGTCTCTTGATTCTCTTCTAGCGGACGGTTACACCTGATGCCGATTAGCGGCCTTCACAAAAAGTATTCTAAGGGAGGTAGTGATGCCCCCCGCTAAAAAAAAATATTCAGCGCCGATCTAAAAGTCTTGTGGTGGTTTTCCCTCTCCAGGTATCCGCCAGCGGAACACCACCCCAGCGGGAGGAATATAAACGCTTTCTCACGCTATTAGCATTGCATTTTACTTACAAGTCCGTGAAAAAACAAAACAGACGAATTTTTGAGTTTGACACCATCCCCGCGGAAGTGCCTTAAACGTTCATAACAAAAGAATTTCAGTGCTCTCAGTTTTCTAGTGCACTTAGCATCGCCCACCACTTGGGGACGAAGGCAGCCCGTTACGTGCGATGGATAGTAGTGATGCGACATCGATAACAAAACATGGATGTTGCCAAACATCGATGTTCAAAATTAAAACATCGATTTTAATAATGCATCTACCAAAAACCATTGATGTTTTTCAGCATCGATGTCTTATAGCTCTTTTAGTACTCTCCAACATTAAATTCGTGCGCAACACAAATTAATTTGACACAGGCCGTATATATTATTTTTTTTATTAAAATGTATCTCAAAAGAAAGTGATTAAACGCCTTTGCATGTAAAAAATACGATGAAAGACGAAGGAAATACTAGGACATCAGGATCAACTCGGCGATGGATACTGTGCTCAATAAAATTAGTACATTATTTCATATTTTAACTTTTACAAAATTGTGATTACGAAAATTTTTCATCTATTAACAAAACATCGAAAGCGTAAAATCATCGAGCACACATCATGTTCAAAAAACATGGATTCGAATATGTTGAAGATTAAAACATCGATGATTTTATAGAAACATCGATGTTGTGAAAACATCGATGACGCATCCGTAATGGATTATGCGGGTGGTCCCAGGGTTCGAGTTCAGATGACGAATTTTCAACACTGCACTTCAACTATGCAGCTAGGCCCCAGGGTTCGAGTCCCGATGATGGCGAATTTTCAACGTTAACTATATAGCTAGGTCGAATTAAGTCACTTTCTGGAAAAGTCAACGGCCGACTACTCTGATCGGAATTTTTCCGTGGTTACTCGGGTCAATATCAGGTGAATGCTAGAGCAGTTCCGTAACAAACGGGCCACGGACCGTGCATGATCTTTCCTTCCTCATCTATGACCCATCCTCTCCCCTTACACACACACACTTACTCTTGCAAGTATTACCCTAGCACATGTCGGGTGACCAGTCGGACGCTTGGATATTGTCCCGTCTGGAGTGGCACCTCGCTGGCAGAGGTATGCGGAGTGGTGAAACACCCGCAAGACGTGTAGATCGGCGCCGAATCTTACGTTCCACCGGGAGGGGACATTATCACCTCCCTGGAAATAACATATACTACACTTACACGAGTAATTTCCCTAGCCGTAAACGCGCTACAAAACACAAAATAATCGATCAATCAATCTCGATACATCTTAAAAGGAGAAAGGGTCAGCCTTTATCACGGCTCGCGCAAGTCTCCTGACTGGCATTGAGTAAACATGAAAGTTATAGCAACATAATGATGCGGTTTTGTACTCCGTGATGCTCTAAACATATACGTGATATACGCCACGCGCCAGCTTCGGAGTCTGTGCGCATGCGAGATCTCTTAACAACAAAGAAATATCGGAATAATATTCTACCTGATTTTTGGTTCCGGCTTGCAATAACAGTGTGGGTTGGGATCGCTAAAGTAGTCGCATAAGCAATCGAATGCAAAGCGAAACATTTAGTAATATAGATGCGCGATCCGTAGAATTTAAAGATAGTATTACTCTTTCTCGTTACGATTCGAGACAACTTCTCTGACGTATTGTCTTATAGCGTTTTCCATTCGCCGCACTGGTGCGCACCCAGTGTGCACTCAGGGCAGCTTTCATGTTCCATTTAGACCGCTAGGGCCCACCAGTGCAAAGAAGCGCATGTTCCATTCGCACGGTCACACTGAACCAGGGCGCACTCGGGGCGCCCTAAATTACACTGACGATCGCGCCAGTATAGTCCTGTGCACCGGATCATTGTGAGGTTAGGTATGGAAGTTATCCGTGCTGATTTGGATTCGTGGTGAAATTGTGAAGGTAATTGAGGATTTACTGTCACGCAGGGATACTTCGAATGATAAAGTATATTATGCTTTGCAAGAAATGTCTTAAAATAATTTTTGTGACTTGCGAAGTTCGGAAAATCAGTTAGTGTTTTCCTAAAATTTAACCTTGAATAACTTCAAGTTAACAAAACCAGTGCTATTTAGAAACCAAAGTGTAGGTATGTCTCAATTTCGAAGCGCTAATAAAGTGAAAATAAAAATAGTGACCCTTACAAAATCATTCAGATATATGTGTCACGAAATGTTTCTCGCACGCCCAAACATATACCAGCGGAAATGCACATGTTAATATTTTTATGATTTTCAATAACCAAAAAATTCCGCAGAAGCCTTCCGGTTCAAAATCTTGTGTACTATATCGATCACAGGCAAATCACGAAAAATGAAATTTCGGAACATACGCATTTGAAGTTTTCGTAGTTTTAAATAAAGAAATCACACGTTAATAATTTATGAATTAAGAAGTAAGAATTACCAAAAGACTTCATAAAAATTATAATAATGATCAGCATTCAAAATTATTATTTTTCGAGTTCCATCTGTGTGACAGACGAAAAACAGCTATTTATATTCTCACTGCATAGCGCACTCAGTTCCGGAATCCGTTTCATTCGTAGCTGCCCTTCACTGTGGGGCAGCACTGTTGCGGAGCGATGACGTTTTTGCCCTGCACCAGAGTGGGTTTCAGTGCAACGAATAGAAAACGCTTTTAGAAAAGAGTGTGCATAATGTAATCAGTACATGAAACGTAAAATTATCAAGTGTATGGCTGTATACGATTGACAGTATTATATAGTATCACGTTACGAAAAAATTTACTAATAATTTCACATCTTCAGATTTTCATTGAGTTACAAATCAAGTGCATTTAAGCATTGCACTCATACATTAAATCGTAAAATGAAAAAAAAGCAAGAAGTAACGCATAAAAAGAACTTAGTTTGTAATACTGTGTTGTGATATACCAAAATGACGAACTATTTTGTTTATAAAAAATCATTTATATGAAGTAGAATACAGGGATGTCAATAGACGATCGCGGAGGGGTCACTATGTGACAAGTAAACAACCGGCGTTAAAGGTCATTTTCGCTAGGTGAAGAGGATGTGAAATAGTATTGTTTTGTTAGACAAAAGAGGATGATACAGAGTTCTGATGCTTTGGGTTTTAGGAAGAACAGGACACTCTCTCTAGCAACGCGATAATGAGCGGGTCGACTCCTGACATTTTACCAAGTCGAGGAAAGACTGTTGATGGACAACCAAAGCCGATGCAATAACGTGTAGTGTAATTAAGTCTATCGTTTCTTATATTAGGATAAAACGTTATTGTGGGAAAAGACATAAGAATTATACAAAATAATGGTCAGTGATGCGAATAAGGGAAGTAACGGGTAGTAATAGTACCACTGGGAGAATTTGAACTTGATCGCGAACATTAGGCGGAGAACTTTATGAAGAAGGAAGATTCTGTGGCGACGACGGAGAAGATTCTACGGGGCGCCATCGAATGGAGAAGTGAAGAGCGCGCGAAGATCCGCGAATATAACAAGGTTGATTTATAAGTATTATAAGATAGAGAGAGTTGGTCATGACCAAAGATAATTTCATTTTGAATTAACGATGTAACAATTCATGTTTAACTTTTATTAGAATCATATTTCACATTATAATAAATTCCAATTTGTTACTTTAAATGCTGATTATCAATATTCGTTAGTGCAATTCAGTAGTAGATATTTTAATAAGATTTTCAGATTCCTCGCCACTCCGTATGGATGGCAGATTGAGTAATTAGTTGCAGAATAAGTAACAATTATGAAATTCGAACTCAACTAACTGAGGTAGCACGATATGGATTTTGGATGAGAAACATTAAAATTACGTAGGAAACATCCGGGTTACAGTCGTAATTATTTCATGGCGCTCAAATCAATAACAAAATTATTCTGAAAATAATTACGAGTGTCATTCAAACTAAATGAGTCATGAATCTAACGTAATTAATAATTCGTAAAATAACGAATTTTTGCTGGTAGAGAAGAAGGTTTTTTTTCAGTGTACAATGGAACAGTAAAAACTGGTATTGGAATTTGGGGTTCCAGCCTTGACAAAAGAGGCTCCTCTGACAAGTAGAAAGTGTTTAAGACATTCATTCGTGTTTCCTATATTAAGCAGGCATGCTAATTCGTTAGAATATTGTTTGAGCGTACGTAAATATCAACAAAATAAAACCGATTATGACATTTCGGGCCTCAACAACACACGATCCTATCAGGTTTTTAATCATTTGATATCTATCATTTAAACAGCATAGTTGTGGTTTATGTACTTTAAAAACATTTTTCAGAATATATAGGAAGTGTTTTAGTAAAGTCGTAAGAGATCTAAAAACTCGACAATTTTGTGCTAGTGGCAGATTCTTACGATGTCATATTAAACACAGATCCGCAATAGAACTATCTCAATAAAAGAGAATTTTGTATTGAAAAAATTTTTATGCAACACAATTAATTTATTTCTCAATATTTTTTATAAACCAGTAAACGGAACATATCTTCAATGACCTTCCAATTATACTTGCTCTTCTAGCAGTGGACGTAGTGCAGGCGTTTGCATAGACCGCTGATTTAATTAAAAAAACTATTTTTGCTTAGTGGATGGATTAGAAAATGACTTTCCGAGGTGGGAGGGTGCGATCTAATTTTCTTTGGCTAGGCGGAACTTCCTCCGTCTATAAAGCGTCCGTAGCGACCTTTGGCGGGTTTGCCACGTGGACTCGTAGAACTAGTTTATTGGCAATTGACGTCTTGACGTCACTCACCAAGTAGCTACTCCGTGTACGTTATAGCACATTCACTAGTTTCCGAGAGTATGACCTACTTTTTACGGCGTTCGTCGTTGACCTCCATTCATTATTTATTTTTCGTAGGACGTATGGTCTTCCTGCATAAGATCACACTATGAACAGAATAATGATAAACAATTATTCGTTGTGACAACTTTTGATGAACTTTAGATTTGAAGAGTTTTCGATTTCCTTCCTAACATGTTCTTGAAACTGTGATTCTCGTACTTTGCATATTTGAGAGATTGTATTTCTTTTAAATGTGAATGAGAGTGTCGATTACAAAATTCTGGTTTGTATCTATATCACAGTTTACAACATAATAAAGACACATTAGTTTTCTCTACACAAATTCGCAATGCTTGAGGCTTGTCTTGTTTTGTGGTTTACTTTCATATGTACTAGGGAAAAAGCATGCTTATAAAGTCGTATTTAAAATGAAGAATCAACGTTATTTACTAATATCTAACATTCAAAAAAGAGTTCTCATTCGTACGTTTCCAAATATAATTTCATAAATACATATTGCTACAGCTGACAAGCCTTTCTCCATAGTCTCTATCTCGTCAGCATTTTGGGAGCGTGCCTAAAGGTGACTTATTCACGAAACAAATATTTAGAAGATTATGAAGGGTTTATTTTATCTCCAGGTGTCATTTCAACGTTGAAGTATCTCTTTTAGTAACTTGAGAGAATCCTCGGCTTCTTAAGTAAAATTGATCTGTATAATCTCATCTTGTATAAGTTTGGAATTTTTTGTCGTGGATAGAGTGTACGTTTAGATTATCTAAATAATTCCTTGTCAAAACCATGCAATCTTAAACTGCGGTACGCGTACTCCAGCGGTATGTGGTTGGCATGTAATGATGCATGAACAACTTCCTTGGGCAAATTTGAAGAAATCAACTACTTAACTGAAAATTCCGGGCATATCCGTGAAGACTTTTTAAAATATTCCACTGTCAATGTTCAGACACAAATACATTGTTCCTTTTGTTGTGATGAGATGTAGGGTAGAACGTTTTCCTTTCTCTTGTAATTATTAATATTTACTGCGTGAATTTGAAAGAATGTTTCGGTAAATTAAAAAGCCATTATAATTTAGTCACATAATATTAAAAACTTGTTATTTAGGAAAATGTCTGAAGGTATATCATTTTAAAGGGTTCAACCGTTAAAACCCATGAGAACTTCTAACTTAGAAGAAATGTCAGCAATAAACTAGTAGTGCTAAAACAGCACGTACTTTCACGTTCGTATTTTAATGCGAAATTACGCGAAAAGTACTCAAATTTTCGAAAAATTGTACATGATATTATTTCAAAATCTATCTTAAAGGAAAAGATTTCAATAACGGAAAAAGTCTCTTTAATTTTTCTAATAATCTTTAATTTTTAGTTTTAGGAAGGCTCCGAAAAAATTTTGAAGTTTCCTAATTTTTGAAAAATTAGGACTTTCACCGAACATGAGACCTGCACCATTCTCTTAAACGTCATTCACACTAGCAACAACAAAATTTAATCAAAAATGATGGAGCCATTTTTTATTTTGAAAATGTCTCGGGAGCTTTATTAAAAGCACCTACTCCGGAAAATTAAAATATCGGTTTCACATTCAAGGGGCTGCGACATCAGACAGATCAATTGGGGAATTTCAATTCTGGAGAAAATCGACTGAACGATTTAACCTCTAGCGTTGTTCGCAGACGGACAGATGTTTTGCCGTCATTCGATTTTTCGGTATCAAGGACCCACAAAGCTTGGGGCGTGGGCACACTACGTGATTGAAGATTCCCCTCCCCCTAAATTTAGCAACTGGAGTTATACACTTTTTCGTTACGAGGGCCCTATAATAAGAGTTTTTCTGCCGAATATTCGCAGTTTTTCCGCGCAGCATTACATAACTTTCTCTCTACTCCGTAGCGAGAAAGTAAAACGCACGAAATTTGTAGGTTGCTTCTTCGTAAACAATGCATTTTGATTTTTAACCTCTTGTTTTGTAGTATGTTTCACAATGAAATCGATAACTGATTGAACCGATAAAGAGGGTTCTCCGAAGCTCACTATGTTGGCAATCCACAACTCTCCACGAGCCGACGTGAATGGGCAGTGAATCACCCACATCCCATTCACATAGCATACCCACAGCGCGGCCGAGCGAATACAATTCGTCGCGTATTCGCGAGAATTGTGGAATTAAATCCGAAACGGATAGCTCCGGAGGTGAGAGGGGACGTCGGGGCGGGTCTGAGGAGGGGCTGAGGCGGGGAGGGGGCGGGATTACGTAATTCTCATTGACCTGCTCAGTGCTGACCGCCCGGACGGGGCGAACGAGGATGGATTGCGACGTGGCGCAGTGCCCAGCTGGCTTAACGCTAAGCAGACCACGCACCACGTGCTTAGGATTCCGCCGGATTGGCTCTCCCAATAATTTTATAAACTAAGTTTTATATCACTTCACATAAATTACCCAATGTGTAATTTATGTGTGTTGTGTAACTACGAGTATGTATCAACTGCATTTGTTATCTACTATTGTTTTCAATTGTGTAGTTTTTGTGTCGAGCCAATTGAAAAAATAAATAATAATGATAATAAATAATAATGACAATAAATAATGATGATAATGATTTATTATATTATTATTATTATTGTTATTCAAAAATAATACAGTAAACTCGCGTTAGCACGAACTCGCGAAACACGAATTTCTCCGTAACACGCCGTATCAAAACGTCGGCCCCGGCAAGGAATTACGGTAATACACATTTATAATACTCGGATAACACTAATTTTTACTCGGATGACATGAAGGCCGATAATTTCGGTCTCTTGGAATTCGTGTTAATGAGGGTTTACTGCAATTATAATTATTATATTATTTCACAATTCTATGTAAAAATTCTATAATATATTTTTTTTAATCGAAAAGCTAATAGGTACCATTAACAGTAATTTTGATTACATATGGTTACTATTCCAAAATGATAACGAGGGCCCACACTTTGGTCTTGCTTACAAGGCCCCCTTGTGATATTAATCCTGCCCTGCCAGGACCACGGCGTACTATTAAGAAAGATACACTTCTAGAGTGCTTCTAAACTATAAAAGACTTTGCAATGGTGAGAGTGTCGGAGAGAGACACCACGGGATGTTTGCTTGTCAGGAAGCGCAGTGCCCGGCTTTGTGATCCTTTCGCTCTCTGAGCTCCGCAAGTGACGCCGGTTGTCCGCCCGCAGGCCACCACGAGCTTCGAGAGCACAACCGACAACACGGACAGCGCGGGCGACAGCCAGGCGCACCGGCTGCAACAGCTGCGGGCGGACTCGGGCTACCGCAGCCTGGAGAACCCGCCCGCGGCGCCGCCCAAACTCAGCCGGCGCCAGCTGCCGCTCGCCGACAGCACCGACCTCGACGCCCCGCCGCGCGACGCCGACGCCAAGCTGCTGTGGCTGGCGTCGCTCGGCGACAGCGGCGTGGGGGACGGCGCGGGACTGGCCCCGAGCGCCAAGGGGTCGCTGGGCGGGGTGCGGGCCCGCCGCCTGGCGCTCGGCGACTCCGGGGAGCCCGACCACGACGAGGGGGTAGCCGAGCTGCAGTCCCCGCCGCACCCCGAGCCGTCCGCGCCGTGGGACGGGCGACGCAAGGCCTGCACGCGCTCGGCGTCCAAGAAACGGCGCGAGTTCGGCGGCGGCAGCTGCGGCGTGACGGGGTCGGCGGCGGCGGACGCGATCGTGGCGGCGGACGTGGAACCGCCCCCACCGCCGCCCGCGCAGCCGCACCTCCACCGCTGCCACGCGGTGTACACGCGCGACTACAGCGTGGACGAGAAGTCGGACGCGCTGTTTCGCGAGTTTAGCCGCTGCGACCCGACCCAGCAGCCCGAGTTGCTGCCGCGCGGCCAGCGGCTGGGCGGTCCCGGCGCTTACCGCCGCCACTCGCACGCACACGCGCATCATTCGCGCCACGGCCACTACGCCGCCGCCGCCGCCGCGGGCGCGTATCCTTACGCGCGCGCGGAGGCTGCCGTCCGCAAGGCCAGCGCGGCCGCCGCCCCCGTCTCCGCGTCTGCCGCCGCTGCCGCCGCCGCCGCGCCCGCCATCGCCCTCGGCGCCGTCCCGGGCGTAGCCGCCGCCGCCGTTGCCGTCGCCGTGGTTGCCGCTCCCGCCGCCGCGCCCGCGCCGGATAAAACTTTCGCCGGCGCGGGAACGACGACTGTGGCCGCGATACGGCACGACGCGCTGACGGCGGCGTTGCCGGTCATTCGAGTGGCCGACGAGGACGCCACGGATCATGTGTGAAACACCCTGAGCCTTCGGTTGTAGCAGTCCTGAATGCAGGCCATTCATGGATAACGAATAGCTAGGATATGTTTCGTTTGTTTGGAGACAGGTGCGTGCGGGGTTATGACGTCCTCGTCGGCTGCGTTAATGACTGAGGCAACGACCGGGCCTCGCGGTAGCTGGCCTACTGCCTGACCGATCAGAGCGAAGCGAGTTTAAAAGATCCTGATTTTTAAATTAGAATTTCTACGATAAATCACATTTGCTAAGTTAACCAAGTTATTTAAGTTTTTGTTTTTTCTCGCCTTTCTTTATACGTGATTATGTACTGAAAATCCTGCCCGACGATATTTAATCCTGCTTTCAAGAAACGGACATTGAAGTACGAATAGAGATGTTCGAACCTTTTGATTTCCACGACAGTAGTGGCTTCTACGAAACAGACAATGAAACAACATACAATCTAAAAATGTCCAATGTAAGTTGTGTACTGACTTGTCATTTTATAGTATGTTTTGTGGAATATGATTATAAAATCATGTGAGACTGAAATTGTGCACATAAAGTGTCAATGTTAGTATGTACATTTTTCTCCAAACAACTCCTCTATTTTCCTAATTAAAGCAGTAACTTGTATCATATGCACAGTCTGTCACAGGATGGTTATCACATTTGAAGCATGTACATTTTGAGCTTACCTAAAAATTCATCTTCGAAATTTATCAAGCTTCAAGAAATGGCTCAGTGAGTCAATCAGCAATCACTTGCGGACCAATCAGTTCATGAGATGCCTTTATGTATGGGAGAGGCATAATCCTGATAAGTTTCAAACTTTGTAAGTAGATGATGACCACTTTTGACAGTTGTAAATACTGTACTTGTGTCTTATTAGAATCAAATTGAAAATAAATTTGATGATGAGGACAGGTTTTAAATGAGAAAAGTTAAGTAGAGTAGCACATACAGCTTTCCCTCAAAACAAGTGACATCAACACAGCATGAAAATGGATTTCATCTTGACCATTAAGCTGTTACATCTGGATTTGAAACAATGATAATTAAACGGGATATTTATCCATCCCTTCTTTTTTTCTGTGATGTGACTGACCATTGACCATTTTCCTTCCCTAGTATTGCTATTTTAGGTGATTATACATATATTAATAAAATAAAAAGGTAGTTATTTTGAGGTAATTTATTTTATTACAACGAAAAATTTGAATTTATAAAATACAAAGTTTGTTATTGTTATTCTAACACAAAATTATTCATGATTTGAGAATTAATCAGAACTACCTGCATTGTTAAATTCAAACTGTTTCAGAGAAATCTGAGGTGTTTTCAGTTAGCCTCCAAAATTATGAATTCACAAAAATTAGTAATCAATGAAAGAACTTTTCGTATCTCCACACTGGCGTGTCAAAAATTACCGAGCATGAAACACACATTCGTTGAAATATTATCTTTCAAAAAGGCTCATCCCTGATCATGCATGATTGCATTCTGTTAAAGAAACTGGAATTTTCTGATATTTCTCAGATCTTGTTTAACTCTCTCACATTGAAAATAGTTGTTTGAATAAACATGAGTATATTTTATGAGTAAAGAGTAAATAGTATTTCTGTATTGTTAATAGGTAAGTGTGTTACCATTATTTTGTACAATGCGGTAGATTGGAAAGAGGTTTATGGGAAAGTGGAAAACAGCATGGAGAAATGTGAATGATTTATTATAAAGATGTTTTGTTGAACTCACTCCTGTATTTACCATATTATGCTACAAAATAACATACGAGAACGTTAATATGAAATCAATCTCATGAATGTTGCTAGAAAAACATATTGCATTGTACAATAAGTCTACTCCCAATAAACCCACAGATCAGAAAAAAATGTTAGTTGTAGTCAGTTGTCTGTCTAGAATTCAAATTCAAGACAACATGCCTATGTCACAAAAGAAGTTGATTTGCACATGCATTGTCACAACTTCTTTCTGCATGAAAAAAAAACGAAGTGACATGGTTTCAAAATCACTGGAAGTTGTTCTAGTAATGTTTCACTGTGATGAGCTTACTCATGCCATTTACACGATATAAAAATATTCATTCCAACTTCTTCTTTTGTGTAGTTTAACAATTTTAACTAATTTTTTATTACCACGATTACAGCATGAATAATTTGTAAAGCATATGTTGCATTCTCCTTTGTGATTTCTCTAGTTTTTTTATACTAATTCAGATGTACTGCTACACTAAGTTTATTCCTTGTTTCAAGAGCAATAGTTAATATTCTGGTAAAAATGTAAGTCTAAAGATCATTTTTAGTACTTATAAAGTATTTAATATTATTGACAAATGATAATGTAAATTGTAGTGTTATTTAAAAATGTTTTACTTAGGTACTCTACTTTTTAATAATCTAATAGCTTTTGGTTTTAAGAACTGTTCTTTAGACTTGAAAAGAACTTATTTTTGACATTTGTTATATTTAAATGCTCAAGATATTACTCGTCCAGTATATAAACATGTTTTTTGGTGTATAACATAATAAATATATTAATATATGCTTTGCTATTTGTTATTTGCTATATATTTCTGGTAAAGGACATATTGTAGGAAGCTTATTATACTTTATTCTTGTTACTATCAACTGAACATTATGCATCAGGAATGTATTTTTAAATATTAGGCACAAAGAGTGCCTCAAAAATTAAACAAAATATTATTATACTTTTTTGATTTGGCTTTCCAGATTTTTTTTTCAGCTTCAGAAATGTTTATACTTTCAAAAAGTCCCTTAAACTGAGTCTAGAGGTATGAAAAAGTAAAGCAAGACTGCCATCAGGAAATAGCAAACTATATGATTTAGAAAAACTTGTAATTATAACTTCTCTTCATGAAAAGTTATAGATTACACTTTGGATAAAATTTTCTCCTTTAAAATTACAAATAAACAATTTCAGTGATTAGCAATTGATTGTAATGGAGAAGAAATGCATTGTGAAATGCGTTGATATGATGAGGTGTTTTTTTTACATTTTTTCATTATTATTGTACAAAGTTTTGAAGTGTGTATTCTGCAGTAACTTAATTCATACTAAATGCAGTGTAAGTGAGTTTTGTAGCTTATGAGTACAGTAACACAATATTATCCACTTTCTGAGGTAGTCTGCAGCGTGAGGAAAAGCAAAAATACTTCCCTGCAACAATCAATAGATTTTGCTAATTGCAACGATGTTTTTACTCTCTAGTCCACAAAATAATTAAGGGAAACTTGTACCTGAATGAACCAAAACAGAAAACAAGTTCCAAAATTTTTTATTTGTGATATATGTGTATTTTTAATTATTTAAAATACATTTGTTATTATTTTTAATAATTATTTATTTTTGTTTAATCTTAGATTTTGTTTCAGACTTTGCTTGACACATCTGTTGTCTTGTCATGAAACATCACTTTGAAAAATCATGTATTATATTCCAATGTTCTTTTAAATATAGGATTAAATGTAAAACAATATTAACCTCCTATTATAGATAAATAACAGAGCTTATACAAATCCATTCTTATGTGGTAAATTGATTGAATGGTACTCTTCATTGTATGTTTTAAAAAATACATATTTTATGTTGCATGTTATTACAGATATATGCTTAAGACAAAGAAAATTTAAAAAAATTATATTTGATAGTACACTCTACCCTTCTCCCATACAAATATAATAAATTGCCCTTCATGAACATGGTATGTAACGCAGCATGTATGTGCTGCTCATAATAATTGCTGTATATGCAACATTATGGGATGTTCCATTTGTTGTTAATAAGATCTGTACATGTTATCCATAAAGATTTGTTCTCTGTAAATGGTTCCTCTATTATTTCTTTGTCAAATGAACATATGTAACTCAACGAATGTCTCCTTTTCCCATAAATCTTAACTTTTAAAAGAACTTTATTTTTCAATATTTCGTAGACAAATGTGTTTGATTAAATATACAATACAGTTTGTAGACAAATAATCTGTATCTGTGTTACATATCTCATTGTTCAAGTCAAAGACAAGTCAAAGCGTAATCACTACAGTGTTTCCTCTCTTGTCTACTATTTACTTGGTTCTTCCATGATATTTTTTCACCATTTGTTTATGTAAAATTAACCTGGTATTATCTAATTAACAAAAATATATTTCATGAGAGAAAAGAGGTGTTTCTTTGGAACACATATTCCTCCCTTAGACCCCATTGTGTTTTGAAATTTTTAGTTCTGAAGTTATGAAGAGTTTGATAGAAGTGTATTGGATTGCATATGCTATATTTTAGATTGTTCAAAGTTTTTTTATGTTATATGAATTACCCAAGATAAAGATTCTGCATGTAATTATTTATCATCAGTTACTTGAATACTCTCACTACGCATAGAAACAGATGATGATAATTTAATGAAAGAAACTATAAATAAAATGCTACTAAAACATTTAGTTTCTGCTTGATCATTCTGCAAACAGTACTTAGAAGATTAATGGGAGAAATATTATTGTTGAGGACACATTTCTTCTTAGTACATCTGTAGATTTCTCATTTTTACCTGAAGTCCAGAGTGCAAACCAGAAATTTTCTCCAGGGGGATGTGTTCATTCAAAATAAGTGGAAGGGAGACCATTTTTTTAGTCTGTTCTTGCCATTTCTTTTGCTAGGTTTCAATGTCTGAGACAATGTTTTTGACCTTTATATGTACATATATTTATAAAATATATGTATTATGTGCCACTATCTACTGTGATTCTCATGAGAACTAGTGATTAAACTTCATACAAGTTTTTAGTTGTTAGTAGTTGCACATATTATCATCAAGAGTTGGAAACCATGTTAAATATGATCAGATGGTTTTGTTACTATGGTAGTGATGGCAGCAAAATGTATGTTGTACATGCAAGACAAGTTTGTGAAACAATTTTAAAAGACTTCAGGCAAATATTACTAATATTTCTAAGTTATATGCATGCAGTTCTATGTAATTATATAAAATTTGAATTAAATGTAAAGGACTCTCTTAAGCTGTAATTTATTTTGATATGTAGGGGTGAATAGGGACAGCACAGTTAGAAAGCACAAGAGTGATTCTAGAGTCCATCACCAAAAATATCACACAAGACAACCCTGAGGAGGTTCTGTAAGTCATTAGGAAAGTGATATCCATTCAAGTTGCTGTAGAGAAATTTAAATTCTGCATTGCAGAGGTACAGAAAAGTATCTCCCATAGAAATTGGAAACGATAAAGAAAGATCCAAAGGCCAAGGGGCAGTTGGTGAACCTTGACAGAGGAAAAATGGAAATTGAATTGAAACTTATACAAGATGGGGTTACCTACAAAGCTCCTTTCATTGCAGTGTTTTGTTAAATAAAATTTGGACAGAGAATGTAATGAAACAGTTCCAGAACAACTTTCTAGTTGTTCTCAATCAATCTCAAGGTTGGGCTCAATCATTTTTAATCTGACATAAGGTCATAGTTGCACTTTGGATATGTCAAAATGTCTCAAAGGAAAGAGCTAATCCATTAGGCTTTAAAAAATTTTTGCAGAACTGAAGTAAGTTATTGACTGAGTTCCCCCAGAGCAAAGGATGAATTATAGCAAAACTAACCTGGCAGATGATCCACAGGAAGAACCCGTTAAGATAGACATATGTTAAAGTGATGACCTTGAATTAGAAACTTGTTCTGATTTTAAAAGTAATATTGTGTCTAATAGAATAGGGTTCTGATCATTCGTTTATATCTATTGACTCTATCCATGAGGTAAATAGGGTCACTTTTTAATCACTTAACCCTGAAATTATGTAATGCTAAACTGATGATATTTGTTATACAGAGAAGTAATAAAATCAGCCTTTACTTTAATGAATAACAAATTCATAACATTTAATAACTGTTTTATTATTTAAAAACATTATCATTATTGTTGAAAAACATTATTATTTTAAAACACAACACTCCCTATTTGTGCCAAGTACATTTATGGTACATTTATATTTTGAACATGGAATTGAAATATAGAATGGCACAACCTCACAAAACATGGATAAAATTGTGCTTCACTTAAAGAGAGCATCGTGAAACAAACCTACACAATCTTATAAATGTTACTTCACCACCCAAGAAATAATTATTGTGGTAGCACTACATGCATATTCAATTATTATTCTCTTTAGAAATAAATATAGATCACACTTTATTGAAGATAGTGATTTATAAAATTACAATACTTCAGGTCAACAAAATTACTTCAGGCTTACATAGGCATACACCCTGTAGAGCTTCAAAATGAATGAATGAATGAATAAATAAATAAAAGCCCCATACCTTAGAGCCATTTTACTTTTATACAATAAACTTCTCCAAAATATAAACTAGTGGTGCTACAACACTACACACATCAAAACATTTCTAACTTTTGCAATTCTTAACATTCAGAGAGTTCAATGATATCGTAGGCTTCCGCGGCCAGAGTCATGATCTGGGCTGTCCGGGTGACGCCGTGTCGAAGGCTGGGGTGCCGACGTTTCGACCGACATATCGCGGTCCTCTTCAGGGCTGTACTGCAGGGCAGTACCTAGGACCTCCCGGTCAGAGGCGCTGCAGTGACATCAGTTGATGGACTGAGCTACCGCTCCCGGTGAATCATTTCGAGTTTTCTTTCCTTTGTGCATGCGGTTCGGTTCGAATCTTGATTAAATACTGCGCTGTGTAATTATGAAAGTGAATAAAATAACATGCTTGTAGTCACTCTCATAAATGTAAAAATATTTGAGTTTCCTGAATAATAAAAATGCCTAAATTAATGCTTTTGTAATCAGTTTGAGATGTCAGAAACATAACTTTTCATATCTAATGCTTTTGAATGCCTCATTTAATCATTTTGCAACGGATTTTAAGTGCCTAAAAAGACACTTATAATGCCTAGTGTTGCCTAATTTCATATTTTGTTACCTATTTCAGGTGCTTAAATCATCACTTTTTTGTGCCTAAAATTCTGAGATCTAATGATAGGCTCAAAACCAAAACTGTTTGAGAAGTTAGCCAGCGTTACGAGGAACATGGAAACGCAAGTATGGCGGCCCGTAGGTGTCGTCGTTACGCTGCACAAGTTTTTGAATGTGCCGAAAAAATCTAAGCCATTGGGAAATGAGTAAATACAGCTAATTCTTGTTGTATATTGTTCATTAGATAGCTACAGTGTGAAGGAGTGGTATGCCATTATGATGTGGCGTCTCAAACTGTACGCCATATTCAATTAAAAGTCTAATTTTTTTCATGCCCTCTTGTATTACGAGGTCAAAGCTATTTTTTCGTCTAATGGTAGATAATTCTTTTTCTTTGCCGATTATGATCATGCCATACCGTTTCGGTGTCTCTAAGTAGCCGCCATACTGAATCAAATGTGTTCAATTTGTCACTAGGATGTGTATAATAGATACACACCCGGGAAAAAATATTTCTTCATTGGATTTAATTTCTACAAGAAGATAAGTGCCATACCGATTGGATGTCACGAACGTGAGAAATTAACCCCTTAATTTGTAAAATTATATGTGTGTGCGTGCGTGCGTGCGCGCGCGTGTGTGTGTGTGTGTGTGTGTGAGCGCGGCGCCATTCAAAAGGGGCGCGTCCCCCAGACTGTTACGCGCAATGCCCGCGGCACGGTGCGAGCCAGGTGACGTATCAGCGGTCAGACTGGGGAGAGGGGGATGACGTGCCGCTACCTTTACGAGGAGGGCGGGCACATAAAGACGGCGGGCGACGGAATATTCTTTCTTCTGGTTCCGATCGCTGTTCGAACAGCAACTTCGACCTATAAATTCAGCGAGATATTAAGTAGGAGTTTTCGGACGTCAGAGAGACGTATAGATAGTCACGAAGATATTAGAATTTTGCCAGAGGAGAATTTGTCGTCTGCCGAGGACGGAAGCAAGTGATTCGAATTAAACAGTTAAAAATGATTCAATGGTCAGCAAAGAAGGGACGGTAATTTGCATGGTGAAGACGCAACTTTCGATGCAACAACGACGTTACTTTCGATTAGAGGCGCTGAGTAGAATGTGATATCTAGTGCGACGCATACGCCCGAAGTAAGCAAATACTCATTTATAAATATAAAAATAATTTGGGATAATTTTTATTAGTTTATATTTTTTTTCAAATTGTACGAGTCTAGCCCCAAATTATTTGAGGGTCGCATTTTATTTCTCAATATGTGTACAATTTCTCATAAATTCTTTATTTCTATATGTTCAGTAATTTTGAGTTAATTTACTGAGTAATGGGGAAATGGTTAAATGGTATTATATCGTTTGCACAGGAATTTTCTGATTTTTGGAAACAAACGAGAGAAGCCCAAAATTATTTTTCGGCTTTGTCAAACTCCCTTGTACGTGTTTTAGACTATATTCTATTGCTGGAAGGGAAAGTCGCGTAGTTTAGGTTTTAAGAAGACGCAAATATTGAAGATTGGAAATAAATTGGAATTATTTTCATTTGTATATAGTATATATACATCCCTGAATTTTGGAATATAAATGCGGGATTAATTTTTTTCCTAGAGCCCATAGTTATTCTTATATTTTGAGTAGGGTTTCAGATTTTTTCTGAGGTTTTTTGATTTTTGTGTTTATTCGCCCATAAGAACCAATGTTAATTGTTTCTCTTTGTGCAGCACTGAATTTTGGAATATAAATGCAGAAGTAATTTTTTTCGTAGAGCCCATAATTAGTTTTATATTTTGGAAAGTATTTCAGATTTTTCTGTGTTTTTTTATTTTTGTGTTTATTCGCCCATAAGAAACAATGTTAATTGTTTCTCTTTGTACAGCACTGAATTTGGATATATAAATGCGGGAGTAAGTTTTTTTCCTAGAGCCCATAAATTATTCTTACATTTTGGGTAAGGTTTCTGATTTTTCAATTGATTTTTAGATGGATTTTTTTAGTGGGCTTTAGACTAAAGCTAGCAGCGCCTACGATTTTGGGAAATCCAAAAGAGCCTAAAATTGGTATAGCCCTTTCAGACCCGACAGTACGTTGGACTTACAAATTTACATCTTAATGGGTTTTTAAACTTAAAAAAATATATATAAAATAAATTCCCAAGGAAATATCCATATCTATATTAGTTCCCGAAATATTGGACCCACACGTTTGTGCACGTTAGGCTTTAAGTCGTATATAAAATCGAATATCAACTGCATCTTGAATAATGTTAATATGTTAAATATTGTTCAATAAATTAAAGAAAAATGGGGAATTGAAGTGCATGTATTTTAAATATTATAAAAACACACCTAATACATGATTATATGCACTTCATTGGATGAAATATTTATTATATGAGTTCAAATAACAGAAATAAAACAAATATCAAAATTACAGAAAATTATTTAGATCTTTATTTGTGCTATAGTGCTACATTGAATTATGTTGCTATAATAAATCGAAATGATATGGAGCTGAAATATAATGTTATTGCTTTGTGTGATATACTGTAAAACAATTAGACTCTTTGGAGAGGCACAGATACACATTACATTTGGTACATCTTGTCCGTGTTCTTTTTGTACAATTTTTCATTCTGCAGTGTCTCGCAGATTTTAGATCATCAACCGCAGGCCAGTGTGAGTGATCATCAAGTCTCTTGTCTGTGCAAGGTTGAGGAGCAGGCCGATATTTCTTTGGAGGTGTATTTTCTGTACTGCTGTCTGTGTCTTCCTGAAATGCAGTTTTTTTAGCTGAGGAGACAAGTGCTTCTCCCAGAGCCATTCTGAAAGATAAGAGATCCAGTATGTCCTTCCGGGGAACTTCATTTGTTGCACATCCTTCTTTGTATTCTATCCACGAATTCACGCAGGCAAGATCCATTACATGAATTATTGTTTTAAGAGTCCACTTCCTTGTTTTAATAAAAGTTCGATAGTTTTCCATCATTTGATCGCAGATATCAACTCCGCCCATGCTAGTGTTGTACTTTTTAATAACAGAGGGGCAAGGTACACTCAAATACTCCTTTTCTGTCTTGCTCCACCGTTCAACGTTTGTGACGGGATCACATCCAAAGCAATTAGATGCCAAGGTCACTGCCTTTGTATCTTTCCATTGAACAACTACTACACCATCATCATCCCTACAGAACTCCTCCATATCGCCCCTTTTCATATTCTTGTCCTGTGTTAAGTGTACATCTTTTATTCTATTTCGCATGATAGTTCCAGTTCCAAACATTCCAATAGACGTAAGAGCGTCTAATAAAGGAATTGAAGTAAAATATCTATCAAAAAACAGGTAGGAATCCTTTTCCAAAGACTGAGCTAGTCGGAGAACAATTTTAGCCCCTAGACCATAGTTTCCTTCAGGAAGAGGAGTTGATTTTCCTTGATATATCTCAAAATCTAAAACAAGCCCTTTACTTGAAGCAAGAACAAAATTTTTCAGCCCTCTTGGTCGCGGCTTATTCGGCACATATTGCACCAAGGAGCAACGCCCTGTAAATGGTATCATTTGTTCATCTACTGAAAATGCACATCTACTAGGCCGAGGGAGTTGCAAGCACGCCTTCCTTACAGAATCTATTGCGGGTTGAACTTTCCAGAGTACATTTTTTCTAATGTCTTCTGGAACGTTGTTTATGTCAACAACATGTAATGCATTTCTCAGTAAAGAAAAACGATCTCTCGACATATTGTCTGCTATTATGGGGAGACGAAATCCCCTTTGCCAGTACATTCTGAGGCGCGGGTACTTTGTATTCCCAATAATAATAAGAATTCCGAAAAGTTTTTTCATTTCATGAGAAGTAGCTCCAAGAACAATACCCTTTTGTGACAAATGATACATGTTTGTAAACATGGCTGATTGCTCAAAGAACTCATCTGGAAAATATTTCATAAAATATTTCATGGGAGTCTCAAATGATTCACAAAACACATCAACCATTGTGGGGCCTCTTGATGTAAATGGTCGTTTCCTCCATAATTGTTTTCGTGCACTGACCTGTTGTTGCAATTGTTGAACATCATTCTGTTGCTGTTGACATTGTTGAATATCATTCTTTTGCGTTTGGCATTGTTGAAAATAATTTTGTTGCTGCTGGCATTGTTGTATTTCATTTGGTTGTTCCTGGAACTCCTCTTCTTTCTCAGAATCGTCGGATGAAGAACAAGAACTTTCGCCAATTCTATTACTCTGACATGGCATCCAAGTTTTATCCACTACATCATCGTCACTGCTCAGATCTTCCCAATCAGATGCATTTGCCAGTAGTTCAATTTCTGCATCCGTCAAAGCGCCTAAAACAACATAATTGCAGCATTGCCGTATGCATTTCATTGAGATAAACTCAATACAAAAAATAAACGTAAAGCCTAACATACACAAATGTGTTGCATCAAATTCTAAAGCAATTTTTAAGAGCCTAAATTTAAATAACGAAATTATAGCATATAGATACATTAGAATACAGGTTCAGCCATGTCTGTAATTTTTTTGGAATCGAAATTACATACGTAGGTACAAAAAAACACGACATACCTGCATTCCCGCGTCTCATGGAAGCCATCTTCGAAAATCCTAATGTTTTCCGTATTGTGCTGCGGCTACGCGGCGGAATTTTCAACTGCGAGATATAATGCCGCTTAACGCGAAACATCCACAATCGTGCACGTTCGTCTCTTAAGAGCAAGCACACTCTGGGGGACCACAGGACCCCGAAAAGCGAACCCGCACAATTGTGTATATACGGTCTGAAAGGGATAGAGCACTTAATTAGCCCATAATTATCCTATAATTATGGAAATAGTTTGGTTGAGATTGTTTTTTGGGTGCTGCTAGCTTTAGATGGCTGTAATTCAATGAAAAATGAAAGATAAAGATCTCTCAGTAGAATTGCCATTGAAAACTAGAGGTGCTACAGAATGACACAGACTTTCTCGTAGCAAATTTTTCTAATTTCTTTGGTGTGGACTGGATTTGAGATCTTGTTCCCTTCTCAGGTCAGCTGCCATCTATCGTCGCCCAAAGTATTTTTTTGTTGACATTTTCTCAACTTTTCGATTTCTTAATAGTAGAACCGAACTATTACTTTAAAAATATTAAAGAACAGTAAAACCTCGTTTGAAATACAAATTTTCATTAAAAATTTTGAAGTCGTTTTTAAGAAAATGGCTATTAAGCATTGGTGTAAATGCGAAATTTGAAGCTCTTTTTCACAGGAATCTGTTGAGTTTTCGTAAAACTTCATTTGGAGTCATTTGAAGCACTTCTACTTACAAATGTAATAATGTATACAAACCGATGGAAATGTGCGTATTAACGGCGTGAGAAATATTTCAAAACAATTACGTCTCCCTTTGACACCATTTTGTATTCAACGGTTAGATCCAATAACTAGACTACAGAAATTCATGCAATAGCAAATTTTTACTAATTGCGGATATCGAAAGGAAATGTATATAACTTTACATATCATTAAAAATAAAACAAATCTAGACCAATTTTATTTTGCGTAATCGCATATTTCTGAGACTTTTTTCTGTAACTACGTAATTGAATATATATACTGCGTGTGCATATATTATAGGTTTTTCTGTAGAACTGGGTCGAAGTTGGATATTTTCGTGTAGGTTGGTTAGTTGGTTGTTAATTGATTGATTGATTTTTTCGTGTTTCCGGGCGCGTCAAGTACTTTGGTCATTAGTCCCGTCAGTGTAGTGCATGTTTTTTCTCTGGAGATGGCGGTGATCTTCCCCCGCTGGATGTCGAGATCCGGCGCCGACCAACCGTCAGCTAGTGGAGTTTCCCCCTAACCAGGACTCTCATACCAGCGAGGCACCGCCCCCAGCAGGGACAAGCTCTAATCTACCGGCACGTGTGGTAGTGTAGTGCATGTTAGTGTGGGAGTGTGTGTAAAGGGTGAGTATAGGACACGGAAATGAAAGAAGAGATCACGCGCGGTCCGTGGCCCGTTTGTTATGGTATTGCTCCGCCATTCGCCTGGTATTGGTCGGAGAAACCACGGAAAACTACCGATCAGAGCAGCCGGCCGCTAAAATTCTCCCCCATATTTTCGTGTATTTCTCTTTCAAAATGAAAGTGATGCCAATGCTCCAATACCACCATAATATTTCCGATAGTCGTGTGATAAGATTGTTTGCGCTTCAATAGATTTACTTCCTACAACTTTATTCGTGCGCAAGAACTTAGTGAACGTTACGGCATCTTATAACAATGCTATTAGGTCTCTCGCTTAATAATTTTACTTTCTCGTATACGTACGTATATACGGATTAATATACGCAATATTGAGAAAGTTATGTAATGCTGCGGGATGTCAATTTCAAGATTTAAACAGAAATATAAGTTTTGGGGTCTCCTGATACCGAAAAAGTGTTTTTTTCTTTCTTTCAAAACGTCTGTCCATCTGTGAACATTAGCGCCTAAACTACTCGTAGGATTTTTTCCAAAATGGATATTCACCGGTCGATCTGGCTCCATTCAAACTCTGCGATTTTGAAAAACATTCTTTAAATTTTGGAGGTATTTTGCATGCAGCCCCTGGGACATTTTTGAAATTTTCTCAAAAATGTCTCTATATTTTTTCTTTACATTTCTTGTAAGAATATAGTGAAATACACTGATAAAGGTTACGAGGTCCGATTTTCACTGTAAATTCTAATTTTTTAAACATTGCAAAAGTTTGAAATCTTTTAGGCGTCTTCCTACAGCTACAAAATTGAAGATAGATATTTTCTTTCAAATGAAATTTTAACTCCATAATTGAGGGGCTCAGTGCCAGAGAGGGCTAACCCACACAGATGGAAAAAATTGGTTGTGGGGATATTTGAACTGCCCATGCCATGTTAATTAGTTCTAAAATCTGGTGTCAGTGTGGTATCCCACCTGCCATCTACAGGCAGTTATATAAAACCTCTCTCTGGCAAGAGTCTCAGTGTCAGAGGGAGCTATTCCGCATCTAAACAACACAATATTTAACCAATATTATGGCATATTTTGCTTGGGTCTGTATGATATTGAGAATTATTTTTTGGATCAGAACATATTCTTACCTAGTCACAGAGAGTTTGCTGAAGTAGAGGAAAACTAGAGGTGCTGCAGAATGGCACAGAGTTTCTCGTATCAAAGTTTTCTAATTTCCTTGGTGTGGACTAGATTTAAAATCTTCTCATTCTCTGGTTAGCTGCCATTCGTCGCCCAAAATATTATTTTTTTGACATTTTCTCAACTTTTCGGTTTCTTAATAGTAGAACCAAAATATTACTTAAAGAATATTAAAGAACAGTAGAACCTCGTCCTAAATAGAAATTTTCATTGAAAATGTTGATACCATTTTTAAGAAAATGGCGATTAAGAATTATTGTAAATGCGAAATTTGAAGCTCTTTTTCACAGGAATCTACTGTTTTCGAAAAAACTTTATTTGAAGTCATTGGATGCCCTTCTACTCACAAATGTAATAATGTATACAAATTGATGGAAATGTGCTTGTTAACGGCAAGAGAGATATTTAAAAAAATGACATTTGTGTAATTTTTGAAAACACAAAAGAATGCACGAAAATGAACTTAACGTCATATTAAACAGAACAATTAGTACTATCCATTGGAAAATTTTGAAGAAAAAATTTGAGCCAGTTTTGAGGAAATGGCGTTTGAGTGTCTCTGAAAATTCGGAATTTTGAGTTAATTTTACAGAAAATTGTTGAGTTTTTGAAAAACTTTATTGGACATTATTTAAAACATATGTACTCATAAATATAATAATGTAAAGAAATCGTCTCTAATATAAATATTACCGACCTGAGAGACAAGCAAAAAAATACATTTTTGTAATTTTTTAACAAAAACAAAACAATAGGACAATATCGCGTTTATGTCATCGGATAAAGTTTGCTAGGCACTAACACCACCAAAAATTTAGAGAAAAAAATATGAGCCGTTTTTGAGAAAATCTTGTTGTTGTAATTTCTTAAAATTGCAAATATTGCACGCTCTATTGCACAAAAGCTACTAAAATTTTCAAAAATGTCTACATGACCTCAATGAAAACTATTTATTGACAACAAATTTCGTTTGAAGGAAAAATCTGTCTTCAATTTTATAATTGTTGGAGGACGCCGAAAAAACTTTTGCAATTTCCAAAAATTCACAGTTAACCGTGAAAATCGGACCTACGCCATCTTTATAAGTGTATTTTACTCTATTCTTACAAGAAATTTAAAGAAAAAAATTTGGAGCCGTTTTTTGAAAACTTTTTGAAAATGACCGGGGGTCTTCGTGTAAAGTACCGTAATTTTAAAAAAAGTGTTTTTCAAAATTTCAAAGCTTTAACTAGAGCCAGATCGACAGGGCGTTCGTCAATTTAAAAAAAATGATACGTGTGGTTTAGGCGCTAGTAGTGTTTACCGACGGAGAGACGGCCGGACAGACACAGACAGACGGACAGACAGACACAGACGAGAAGACAGACGGACGGACGGACGGACGTTTTGAAAAAAAAAAAAACTTTTTTGGTATCAGGGGACCCCAAAAAGTGTATTTCCGTTGAAATGTTGAAATCGATTTTCGGCAGCATTACATAACTTTCTCTATACCAAGTATATTACTCTCTTTATTTTAGTCGCTAGACAGAGACACTATCATGCATGCGTGTGTCAGTGTTGGTTTGTTTCTTCTAAATTAAACAATAAACGATATGTTGATGTTAGATATGTGATAAAATAAATGACAACGTTAAAAATTTACTAAAAGGAGGACATTTAATGATTGTTAGTGATTCCGGGCGCGTCAACTACTGAGGTCATTAGTCTCGTAAGTGCAGGGCTTGTTTTTCATCGAGAGGTGGCGATGATCCTCCCCTCTGGATGTCGAGATCCGGAGCCGACTAGCTGAGTTTTCCCTAACCAGGTATCTCCCACCAGCGGGGCACCTCTCCAGCTGGCAGAAGTTCTAAGTTCCCGACCCGTCTCCCGGTATGTATGGTAGTGTAGTGCATGTTAGTGTAAGAGTGTGTGCAAGGGGTGAGGAAGGACAAGGAAAAGATCGCGCGTGGTCCGTTTGTTAGGATACTGGTCTGGCATTCGTCTGATGTTGATCGGAGAAACCACGAAAAATTACTGATGAGAACAGCCGGCCGCTAGAATTCTCCTCCAGACAGAGACTGAATGCGACCGAGCTGGAAAGCTAGTGTCGAAAATCCTACCGCCGTCGGGACTCGAACTTAGGACCTCCCTGTCAGAGGCACTGCAGTGACATCAGTTGATGCACTGAGCCACCGCTCCCGGTGGGACGTTTAAAATTCAATGAAGGACGAAAGCACAATTGACGTCAGTGAAGGACTGTCCTCCCAAACGGAGGACGGTTGACAACACTAGTTTTGATGTTCAATTCTTGCGTAAAAAGGTTGTAAATTATTCATCATTATTCATCATTCAAATTATTCATCATTATTTATCAGTTGTAAATTATTCATTCCTGAACAGGAAGACATCTACATTGAGCAACAGGATATTCGAATAAAACTGACTCCTCCTGTTTTGTTTAAAAGAACAGAAAAATCTGTTTGCATTGAACATTGATTTGAAATGTTACAATGTCGTGTAGGTCTAGCTGTTTATTTACAAAAATGGCTGGTTGACGCCATCTTACGAGACGGAGCATCTGGTTGTGCTCTTGATATTTTGTGAAATCCCACCATTTTTAGCGACTTGTCTGTGCCTAGTGTGTTTTAAGTGTGTTCATTACTTGTTGCAGGTTAGCTGAAAATATAATTCCAACCGATTTTTTTACTATAACCAAGACAAACAAACATTACAAATTTTAAACGGACATTCAAATCCCAACGAACTTTCAGATTTACGAGGTGCTGATAAATGTCAAAACATATTCACAGTTCAGTTTATTTTCCAATATTAAATCACTGTGCGAATTAATTTTCTGAAAGATTTATTGTGTTTTCTGTGACAAGTGACGATTCCGTTGTTTTGAACGTTACGAGGACGGTGTATCAAATAGTTTGAATTTGTGTTTCAAATTTTATTCTATATATCGGAGACAAACTTTCAGATAATATCTTTTATCTAATTACGGTAAAGTATAATCTACTGATTGTATTAAACAGTTGCAGCTTAGGTGGACGAAATGCTACGAAGCCACATTGCCAAATTTAGCTTCAATAGATTTTGTGACTAGCATACCTTCTCGTTTTTATATTGAATCTTACTTTTTAATTTATTGAATACACATCAATTTTACACTTTTAACATATAAAGCTAGGTTCTTGTTGCTCTTGTCTGGGTTTTCTTGTATTTATTCCAATTTTTATCACGTACATTAAAACGCATTCGTGACATGGCTACCTCTCGATCTACTCTTTTTACTCTCTACTCTCTCAAAGCCGACCTTCTGAAAGCCTTCACACACGTAAACAATAATTTAGATCAACATATCCGAAGGTTGAAAGAGGTTCTCTACACAGACGGTTTGGTACAAGTCGGCAACACAGCGAAAAATACCAACCGTACGCCCGTGACTGTACAAAAGACACAGGCACCGCATCCAGTCACAACTCAAAACAAATTTAGTGTTTTAGATTATGAAACAGATTTTCCTCGCCTTCCTGATCCTCACCACCCTTCTCTACCATCGGCAAATTCATGCACAAACCAACGCAAACAGGCTAGGAAGCGCGTAAAAACCAAAACACTTAAAGCTGCGCATCCTAGCTCACTTGAAAAATTAGACATTCCTACTGAGCCTAAAAAACAGGCTCTTATTTTAGCTGACAGTCATGGCCGCCATCTGTCCTCCATTCTCAGTAGGAAGTTACCCTCCAATTTCTCAGTCTCATCTATTTTTAAACCTAACGGGAGGTTTGCAGATGTGACTGCAGAGTTGGACACCCACACAAAGACACTGACCAATCAGGACACAGTCATTATCATAGGAGGGCAGAATGACATTAACTTGGGCGGTAACTTTACACCTGAACAACATGTTAACAAATTACAATGTGCCGCCCAAAATACTAACATTGTAGTCTCGACTCTGCCCTTCTGGTACAACAGACCAACACTATGCAGCGAGATTAAGCACGCAAACCAACAATTAAACCTGCAACTGAGAGAAACAAATGTCACACTTTTTGAAATGAATTTCCTCTCAGCAAAACACTTCACCCGGCATGGTCTTCACATGAACCTTGCTGGAAAACATGCAGTCGGTAACAAGCTAGCACAATACATCATCAACTCCAGTCCTACGCAGTCTCCTGCCAAAAATCCATCCCTTTCACCTTCCTTACGTTCTCCACCCCCCACCCTTATTTCGAACCCTGTTGCCTCTTCCTCTGAACCTACTCCCGTTTCTCCCATTCCCACTACCAATTCATCTACACCTGATGCCCCATCTTCCTCACAACCTGTCACTGCCGGGACACACTACAACCTTCGACCACGCACTCGAGGTAACAATGGAGTAAATATATAGCAACTACAGTCAGATGCAGCAGAAAAACATTCGTGTAGGTACTTGCAAAAAATAAACATTCTTCACCATAATGTTCAATCCCTTTCAAATAAAACTGAGTTTATCGAGGCAGCTCTACAGAGCGATCTAAATCAAACGGACGTTCTTTGCTTTACAGAACATTGGTTATCTCCTAATGAACTTAGCATTTTCCAAATTCCAAACTTTTACCTCGCAGGCTTTTATTGCAGAGAGAGAGAGAGAGAGAGAGAGAGAGAGAGAGAGAGAGAGAGAGAGAGAGAGAGAGAGAGAGAAAGAAAGAGTATAAAGGTCCTACGTATGGGGGTTCTTGTATTTACGTTAGAAGTAATATTGATTCTATCCCCTTGGCTGAATTAAATGTGTATTCCATTGAAAATATTTTCGAAATTTCTGTTGTACATCTTACTTTACTAAAAGTGATAATACTTAGCATCTACAGACCTCCAACAAAGAGAACTGCAGATTATATTTTGTTCTTAGAAAACCTGGACATAACACTTAACAAAGTCAGCAATCGCTCTTTTGAATCGATTGTTGTTTGCGGAGATTTTAACATTGATTTTCTGGTCGAATCTTGCGAGAAAGAAAAGTTTCTCAATTTAATTAATTCCTTATTTATTTATTTATTTATTTATTTATTTATTTATTTATTTATTTATTTATTTATTTATTTATTTATTTATTTATTTATTTATTTATTTATTTATTATTTATTTATTTATTTATTTATTTATTTATTTATTTATTTATTTATTTATTTATTTATTTATTTATTTATTTATTTATTTATTTTACGTCAAAAAACAGTTAAAACTGCGTATGACGTGCTATGGGGAAAAGTGAATTGTGTGCACATTTTCAAAATTCTGTGATCCCTAAACTAAGTCATATACTACTTAAATTTTGAAAAACAAAAACAAAAAAAACACCTCCCATGTAATAAAATCTATTTTCAAGGATAAGCAATAAATTTAGGCTCTTATCCATGTTGTCCTTCGGAATATTACTTCCTGCCGCGACAACATGGAAACGATAATTTAAATAATTGTATTTCCCACTGAATTCTAGAAGACGTGCACAGATAATGAAGTTACATTTATGTCCAGAAGCAAAACAATGGGCCATCTCAGTATTTGCTCAATGGATTATTGCGCAAATTTCAATGCAATATTCCTTCAATTTAAACATTACAATTAATGTACCTACACGGATCACACAAAATTCGATGACGGCAATTGATCAAATTATAATTAACAAAACTACTACTCGATATGAAGTTGAAACAAAAGATTTAGGATACAGTGACCACGATGCACAAATTTTTACCATTATAAGAAATGCGATCACTGACACAATACATAATACACGTATGACTAGATTGTTTACAAAAAGTAAAATCAAATGATTCATTGATTACTTGATGTAGGAGTCATGGGAAGCGGTTTATAATGCTGTTGATGCAAACGACAAATATAATTCTTTTTTTTCAACTCTTTCATTTCATTTTAACACTTGCTTTTCTCTTCAAAAAAGAAAAATTAATATTTCACGGAAAAGCAATTCTTGGATAACACAAGGGATTAGGACATCTTGTAAAAACAAGCGAATTTTTTGCTTCATTTCTAAACGTCATAACGTATCTTAAGATTTCCTTATCTACTTTAAAAAATACAAAACATTGTTACGAAAAGTCATAAGGCAGGCTAAAATCATGAAAAACGATCAGGATATTTTGAACTCAAATAACAAAACAAAAGCAATGTGGAATATATTAAAAAATACGACCAAATCAACTAGAAACCCTGTAGAGAATGTTGTTTTAAAATATAACGATATAAATGTGAACGACCCGCCAACAGTGGCTAGTCTCTTTAAACAATGTTTTTCGAGAATTGCTGCCGATCTCACTAAGGGTCTTCAGGCACAAAATTCAATAATAGACAGTTCACCCAAAATTTTAGACACGATGTTCGTTTCCGAAACTTCTTCCTATGAAATTCTCAAATTTAGTGTACCGATTACGGTACACTAAAAAATAAATATTCGTCCGGTTTAGATGAATTCCCGGATGCTTTGTTAAAGACTTGTGCGTATGCCATTATTCACCCGTTAACTCACATATTTAATTCATCGTTATGCATCGGAACGTTTCCAGATATTTTCAAAACAGCTAAAATTAAGCCGCTCTTCAAAAAAGGCAACAAAAATGAAATTTAAAATTATCGGCCCATTTCTCTTCTATCAGTTTTTTCAAAAATATTAGAGAGACTTTTTTACGTACGAATGGAAACCTTTCTCAGTAAACACGACGCGCTTTCCAGATTGCCAACATGGATTTAGAAAATCAAAATCAACGGAAACAGCTATATTTTCTTTTCTTAAAGATGTCGCCTCATCATTGGATCAAAACGAGGCACCTATTGGATTATTTTTAGATCTCTCAAAAGCAGACCCCTATCTCGATCAGGTTTTTCGTCCAGTTTCCCTGATCCATTGAGCAAATGCTGAGATGGCCCCTTGATTTGCTTCTGGACATAAATGTAACTTCATTTTCTGTGCACGTCGTCTAGAATTCAGTGGGAAATACAATTATTCAAATTAATGTTTCCGTGTTGTCGTGGCAGGAAATATTATTCCGAAGGACAACATGGATAAGAGCCTAAAATTTATTGCTTAGTTATCCGTGAAAATAGATTTTATAACATGGGAGTTTTTTTTAAAAATTTAAGTAGTATACGACTTAGTGTAGGGATCACAGAATTTTTTTAAAATTTAAGTAGTATATGACTTAGTGTAGGGATCACAGAATTTTGAAAATGTGCACACAATTCACTTTTCCCCATAGCACGTCATATGCAGTTTGAACTGTTTTTTGACGTAAAATAAAAAAAAATAAAAATAAAAATTAAAAATTATTTTCGCCTTATTCTGTTTATGTATCACTAGGAGCGAATTTTAATGAAATGTCTCTTTTTCCACATTAGAACAATGCCCTTTAGTATAGACATTAACTTTATGTTATGACAAAATGAAATGACCCATTTTTATATTACCGTTTTATGCTGCGCTTTCATCGATTTCGACTAACAAGTTTTTTTTACCTTTTTCTGTAATTTTTAAAGCATTTTCGCTGATTTAATATATTTTAAAATCGTTTTAATTGTACTTGCTTCAAATAATATTTATTAGAGACAAAAAATGTTTTCCACAGAATTCCTGGGTAGTCTATTCGATTTCTTCACTCAGAAATTATGTCATTCGTTATGAGTACGTAATCTCAGGTTCCTGTGACGCCTGTCAGCCCCGATGTCTGTTCGGCTGATTTCGCGATAACTGAAGACAGAGATTTTCTAGTATAGAACAGTTCAAACCAAAAGTTTGCAAGTTGAGTTCACTTAATGGAAAGGAAGAAGCCTCGATTAGATCAGTAACATATCGAACCGCTTGAGTTGTTAATTTTAACATGTTATGATAATTTTTTTACGTCACTTTTCTTTGCTTTTAGTGCATTTAAAAAAATGTCAAGAGCATTTTATTGATCATTTTTGGCGAGGTTTTATGTCATTAAAATCCACTTATATCACCTAATATCATTCTTACCTTTTATGTAAATGGAGAACATTGTCTTCCATTGCCATTAATGTTTGAACGCTCTACAAAAAGTAGAGCGTTCAAACATTCATTTTCATTATTAATACAGCATCAGTTGATGTATCGAAAAATTGTAAACTATTTAATGGATAAATTATGTGATATATGTATGAATTTGCAATTTTACATTCTTATTACTGAAACTCTTGATATCAAATTATGGTCTCGTTTCTCCCATTTACGGACAATTGACACACTGTAAAAAATTACGAAAATTCAATTTACTGACAGAGTTTCTGAATTATTTTAGATACAAAGAGGAGGGTTCAAGGCACTAGATGATTCCAGAAGGAACGCTTGTGAACTTAAAATTTCTTCGAAATTTATATTTTTTGAAAGAGTGTCCCAAACCCCTTTCTGTCCCCTACACAGCAAAAAGAAAGTATTGTAATGCTGCAGCGGATTTTCGACAGAAAAACTCGTATTGTGGGCCACTGGTAACGAAAAACATAAATCTTCTTCCTGAGTGTAGTATATTTCCCACTCTAATACGTTGTGTAGTTAGAATCCACGTTTTATCGATCCTTGGTACGGTAAAATTGGTTGGTAAAACGTTTTACCGACCATCTCGATATAGTTGTCTGTCCATCTATTTATTTATTTATTTAGTAAAAAAATAGTCAAAAACTGTATGTGGCGTATGGGGGAGAAAATCATCTGCGCACGCTTTCTTGAGTTTCATAATCCCTTCCCAACAATTTAACTATTAATAGTTGAAAAATGAAAAAATAATAGTAATAATAATAAATAATAATAAGCAAGAGATTAACATTTCAAAAACTAGTTATTTTCGTTTCCGAATTATAGAAAACTTATTTGTAACGGTAAACGATCGAACAGATTTGATGTTTTTATATTGCTACAAAATAGAAACTCACCCTAAGCTCTACTACCACTACAAGCAAAAAGAAAGCTCAACAAAATTAAACACTAAATTAAGCTCATTATGTTATGCATTCAGAATTCTTTCTAATTCTGTCAGCCTTCATGCAGCTCGTTGCGTATATTTTGCAAATGTACATTCCCGCCTGAGATATGGCATAATATTTTGGGGAAGCTCATCCTTTAGTTCCCAGACATTTAGATTGCGAAAGAAAATTATCCGAATAATGAAAAAATCCCATCCACGTGATCCGTGCAAGCCTCTTTTCATTGAGCTTGGAATCTTACCATTGCCTTGCCTATTTATTTATGAGTCTGTAGTATTTGTCAAAACTGACTTACTTAACGGTGGGAACATATTTTCATGTAATACTGATATTTATAGTTACAATACTCGACGTAGAAATCATGTTCATCAAGTGTCAGTATCAACAGCTCACTACAAGAAATCCACATACAATACATGTACGCTACTTTACAATGCATTGCCAGATGAAATTAAACAATTAAAATTGGTACACAAATTTAAATTAAAAGTAAAATCTTTTCTGCTGCAAAACTGTTTCTATACAATTAGAGACTATACTGATCGCCAAAAAGAAACATAATGTTTACTTTAACAAAAACAAGATATAGTATAATGAATTAGTTTACATTTGCATTGTATAATTTTAAAAAAAGACTCAATATAACCTGTAACAAATAATGTACTTCCGGGTCAATGACCCCCATCTCGATCAGGTTTTTGTCCAGTTTCCCTGATCCATTGAGCAAATGCTGAGATGGCCCCTTGATTTGCTTCTGGACGTAAATGTAGCTTCACTATGCGCACGTTTTGTTGAACTTTCCTTTGCTTGTAGTGGTAGTAGAGCTTAGGGTGAGTTTCTATTTTGTTAACAATACAGAAAAATCAAGTCTGTTCGTTTCTTTACCATTAAAAATAAGTTTTCTATAATTTGGCAACGAAAGTATCTAGTTTTTGAAATGTTTATCTCTCGCTTTTTAAATTTGTTATTATTATTATTATTATTATTATTATTATTATTAATCTTTCAACTATTAATAGTTTAATTGTTGGGAAGGGATTCTGAAACTCAAGAAAGCGTGCGCAGATGATTTTCTCCCCCATACGTCACATACAGTTTTTGACTGTTTTTGACTAAATAAATAAAAAAAAAACAAAAAAACGTGCGCATAGTGAAGCTACATTTACGTCCAGAAGCCATCTCAGCATTTGCACAATGGATCAGGCAAACTGGATAAAAAGCCGATCGAGATGGGGGTCATTGACCCGGAAGCTGAAGTACATTACTTGTTACAGGCATTTTAAGTCTTTCTTTAAATTATACAATGCAAATGTAAACTAATTCATTATACTATATCATTGTTTTGTAAAAGTAAACATTATTTTTCCTTTTGACGATAAGTATAGTCTCTAATTGTTTTGAAACGTTTTTGCAGCAGAAAAGATTTTACTTTTAACTTAAATTTGTGTACCAATTTTAATTGTTTAATTTCATCTGGCAACGCGTTGTAAAGTACATTATTGTATGTGGATTTCTTGTAGTGAGCTGTTGATACTGACACTTGATGAACATGATTTCTACGTCGAGTGTTGTAACAATAAATATCAGTATTGCATGAAAATATGTGCCCACCGTTAAGTAAGTCAGTTTTGACAAATACTACAGATTCGTATATAAATAGGCAAGGCAATGGTAAGATTCGAAGCTCAGTGAAAAGAGGCTTGCAGGGATCACGTGGATGGCATTTTTTCATTACTCGGATAATTTTCTTTCGCAATCTAAATGTCTGAGTACTAAAGGATGAACTTTCCCGAAATATTATGCCATATCTCAGGCGGGAATGTACATTTGCAAAATACACGCAACGAGCTGCATGATGAGAGTCGTCCATGGTGTGCTAGCGCCTAAATCGTTGAGACAACTCTTCAAATATATATTCGCCGATCGATATGGCCGAACTCGAGGCCCTGCGAATTAAAAAAAAAAAAAAAAAAAAAAAAAAAAAAAAAAAAAAAAAAAAAAAAAAAAAAAAAATTGAAGATACTTTACATGAAATATTTTACATTAATTTTTAATGTTCTCGAAAATGGAACCAAAAATTTGGATTCATTTTTTCTGAGAGAACAAAAGAGCTTAAAACAGACATAGTACGTCTAGAGACTTAAAAAATATTCGTTTAATATAATCTCTATAATCTCTCGATAAACTTTGCCTTTTAGCATCTGTCTTCTGTTTTACAGAAGTATCATAAAGACTCTCACAGACCAGCGCGGTAGATTCGCAGCGGGTGCGGCGCGAAACGTTCTGCGCTAGACACGGCCGCGGAATTCGCAGGTTCGTTCACACCGAAGCGTCAATTATCAGTCAGCGTTTGGTGACAGTTTTCATCTAACAAAGAGGAGGCGCTCGCTTCTATTCATGCAGGGTTATGCCATGTTGTTCATAGTACGTTTTCTGAGCACATGCAGTGTGTATTTTCCTTTCTTTATTTACGATTTTCCATCAAGTTGTTAATATCTCTTTAGAAAATGTAGGAAAGGTGTCCATAATTTTCACCTAGAAAGGAAAAAAGTACGCAGAATTTCACACCTTCATGCCACAAAGGTTGAGAAAATCTTTTAATTTATTAGAATGACCAGTGCCTAATTTGTTGAAATTTTGAACCACTTATTATTGCACACACACATACATTTTATTTCTGTTATTCAATTATTATATTCCATTATTCAATAGAATTATAAATCTATTGAAAACTTTCTTTAGCAAAATGTACAAAATTTCAAGAACAAATAATTTTAAAAATCGAAATTAAATATTATTTACAATTAATGAAACTCATGAACACGAATATACTTTTTTTTAAGTGTTTTGTCGTGTCAGATTCACTGACGAGCTGAAAATATTCGAGATTTGACGAGTCTTTGCCTCGGTTTCCTCAGCAAAGCGACCGGCAGCGGAAAAAATGCGTCCGACCCTGAATGGAAATCCGCAGTGAAGAAAACGCTTCCAATCCGCTGCTTCGCTGCGCCGCTCGCCAGCTGCGCAGGTCTGAACCTGCTCATAAGCCAACAGGTGTCGCAAAATTTCCGTTGCGGACGTTCCGCTTAGACAACGGATGTTCCGCACCGGTCTGTGAGAGCCATTTCATCTTTAAATCATCAAAGTTATAGACTTTGGACAATATCAATTTCGTTTTCTCTGCGTGCCCTGATCTCAAAAGAACATTTTGGGAGCATGATAGTACTTTTTACTTTTTACCGCAACAGAAAAGAAACACTTACATCCCAAAGTCCTGACTCCTGTCGGCTAGCTTTATAATAAAAAGAGAGAACATAGTTACTAGACGTGTGTCTTTTATTATTTCGCAACATTTGCAGGAGAAATGGTATCTAGTGTAGAAATAGGTGTCCCGTAAAAAAAACTCCCTCTTCCCCCTTTTACTGTCACGTAATTTATGGACTACTCTAAATTCTTTAATTCATTAAAACGCCCCATTCTCATTTGAACTACGGAAAAGAATGACTTGTTCCCACCACTCATTCTCGCTTTTGTTCACGAATCTCGCGACGTCAGAGTCAACTCGTTATGATGAGGGATAAGATTCGTTAGGCTGAAGAGAATCCTTTTTCAGTTTCTTGGAGTAATCACAAACAAATCAATTGCACATATTTGAACTACGAAACAGAATGCCCTCTTAGAATACCCGCGAGCTCCCGTCTCTCGTTCTTCGTTTTTCGTTCAGCGATCTCGTGGGGGCGAGAGTCGTGAATCAATTGGGCAAAGCCGGGTGGTGCGACGTGCAAATTGTATTTTAGCCATAGAGTATAGAGCGGTATAGAGTGAAAGTAGAGGGGTAGGGTCGGGTAGAATTTGATAAAGCCGAAAAAGACTGAAGGGAAGCGGGTAATTATTCGAGAATTGAATAGTTCTTTCTGGATGTGTAATAAAAATGTCACGTTTACTCAAATTATGTAATTCCAGGGACTCTTCTAGGGATGAAGGATCTGGCTAATGTGTTGACTTGTGACAGCTTCTACTTTTTGTGGGAAGAAATTGTACGGGACTTCGAATATTTAAACGTTTATCGCAATGTGTTGGCTGTTGTTGGAGCTCTGTACATTACTAACAAGACTTTTCAATTCTTGTATTCTGTGGCTCACGGTATTGCAACTCATGGTTTATCAAGATATCTTCCTGTACGCCTCACGGAAAGTGGTGATTGGGCAGGTTCGTATTTCTTCCTAACTTCAATATTTTGTGTTGAAATTGTTCATATGTAGATAAATTACGAGAAATTGATGTGAAAATTATATAATTTGTGTACTAGGCGAAATGTTCATCATAATTAATCCAGTTGACAGTATTGATTGTATTAATTTTCAAATTAATTATTTCATTGTATAAGCCTTTTACAAAGTTAATGTAATATGCAAGTGAAAGCTAGGGCTGTTGTCTTTTAGATTAAATATTTAATTGTATAGTGACATTTATGTTTTATATTAATAATAAAGGGCAAAATTGTAGAGCATAATGTACTTTTTTCGAAGTACCATCCAAGATCTATTTATTTATGGATTTGTGTATATGAATCTTGGTACCACCAATCAAACCACAACAAACCTTTCAATTTGATAGAAATGCATTTTGGTGCATGGAGTTTGAAATTCCTTTTTAATGTTTCACATTTTGTTATCTCCTATGCATCGGGTGTTAAACTAATTAATTTGACTGTAATGTACGTTTGTGTTATAGTTGTTACAGGACCCACTGAAGGAATTGGAAGAGCATTTGCCATAGAACTGGCAAAGCGAGGGATGTCAGTTCTTTTACTTGGTCGAAATCCGGATAAACTGCAAGAGTTATCAGACTTTATTAGTGAGTACAGATTTTGTAATAAAACTTGCTTGTTGACAATGAACCTCAATGTTAATGAGTTCTAAAACTTGTTGCTTGATAAAGCTTTGATGTCATAACTTGTAAATTGTACTTTTCATTGATTTGTGTTACTTCTAATTGTAATGCTAATTGTAATTACAATAGAGTTGCTGCTGTTAAATAGTGAATTAATTCAATATGGTAGTCGCACAATTGTATTTGGGACATGAAGACTTATTTACCTTTATTAATGTATTTTCGTTAGTAAGTCTTGGAAAAGTAAATGGTGTTGATAATGTAGTTTTTTTTTTTTATATATCTACCCTAATTATGTGATTTTTTTCAATTGACAAATCTTTATTTAGTATTTTACTAAGAAAAAAATTTGTCATGAAAGTAATACAGCAACTTACATAAGAAAGAAAATTATTGACATAAAGCTTGACTGTATATGGCATGATAAATGTTTCTTGGAGCTCATTGTGGCCATAGCCATTAATTTGCAGTAAATGGAATTTCTGAACTGAAACTGAACTTCAATATCATTAATTAAGGCTGACTTCAGGCAATACGGGAAACATAACTGGGTGTTAAATACATTGTGTGTGACCTTATGGTTCTGCTGCAGAGTATGTAGTCCCAGACAGGAGATTCATCTCTTCTAAAATGGGTAAAAACTGCACCAAATGAGTTCGCTCTTATTATGTCTGGATGCCTAACACTCTTTCCAACATGAAGGCTGTGTCAACTTTTGGGCGTAGTATGTTCAAAAGTCAGGAGAATAGTGGCTGCACATATTAATAAGAAAAGGGAAACAAACTCCTGACACCTCTTGTTTGGACATGAATCTCTCCCTGGACACCTTAGTTTAAGAAAGAGCTTTTTCCAAATGTCAATATTGTTACCATGTCGATCAATCTGATGCCGAGAAATTGCACTTAGTGGTAACCAAACCTAAGGAAGAATTCATAGCCAGACCTCAGACCACATGAGATATAGAAAACATAAAAGAGTGAGAACTGGGATAATATTCACTGTAAGAATATCCAGAGGAGATGGGAATATGCCAGCAGCGATAGAGGATATAAATGTGGAAGGATGCAGGACTACAATTGTCTACATGTCCACAGTGAACTTGAAATATACGTAATAATGACTAGACACAATGCTAATGAAAGGGCAAACTTTTTCTCTTGAGTTTTGGACCACTAGATTTCTATAAACATCCAGTGTGACCCTTTTGTCCCATTTTCTTAATTCTTATTTAATCTAGTACCACTCATTATCTAAAAGAAATTTTAATATAATATAATGTAATGTCATGCAATGTATACAGTGTAATATTGTAATTGAATAATTTGATGTAATGTTTTAAAAATGTGGAATGTGTGTCACAAAGTGTAATTGTAATGTAATATGGTATAATTTGTTATATTATGCGAGTTATGTGTTTGACAAACTTGACTTGAAAAATAAATAAATGTTGATGGGCCTAAAAACTGGTATATACTGTACAAACGTATAATCATATCTCCTCTTTGATAATGTTTTGTTCTGTGATCAATTGAGTTTCATTTTTTGAAAGAGAATATTAAAAATATTTAAATAGTTCTGGATTTTTTTCATAGATTCATGCTTGTTTGAAAACCTTCTGTATTTATTTATTGTTAAGATTTAAGATGAGATTTATATGAAATTCTCAGCAAATTCAAAATACACCTTATTAATATGTATATATTGATATATACTATCTGAAATCGAATTGTTATTTTGTCAGTTAAATGTAATTGTTTATCAAAACATGTTCTCTGAAAGTAGCCTCGAAAATAAAGAATGAGATACAATTCTCATTCCTAAAATTGAGTGTAGCAGCTGAAGCTGTTATTGGATCTGCTCTTAATTGAATGTGACAGTATGTCCAGGAATATCTTGTACTCCGCAATGCACCTCGTTCAGTACATCTTGTACATGCAATGAGTGTTGGGAGCAGCGATTGAGTGTGGGCTATTCTGGACGATCAGGGATGATGATATTTCTTGGTCCCTGCTGAATTTTTAATCCATATCAGAGAATTCATCTAGATCAATTTGATTCTACAGTATTCACAAAGCTTTGTGGTTGATGCTTATTGTTATAGTAAATTCACTTTAATGCCAATTCATAAGCTTGTGTGGCTTGTTAAGTAATTATTTTATTCTTTTTTTCTCTCTTTTTTATCAATGATGAAAAAATTCTTGAATGCATTTGTACGAAACATTTAAGAATTATTTTCTGTTGTATTTTACATTGGTAAATTTTACAGTATTTTAAATTGCTTCAAAAAATGTAGCTCAAATTGAAGATTTACCATCTGTATTAAATCTAATCATTCTGAATTATTGTAATGATATAAGTATATTACTTTTTTCGATTTTTTTTCAAAAATGTAATATCTTGTGCAGATGTACCAAAATTATGAAACATGCTTTTTATATTCAATTGATCTGTTACAGGAAGAGAATATAAACAACAGACAAAGATTTTGGTTATAGACTTCAGTGATCCTGGGAAAGCATATGAGGACATCAATGATGCTTTTGAGAAATTAGACATAGGTGTAGTAGGTAAGATACTGTTTTGTAACATTGTTTAAAGTAGAGAACGTGGTACACCCGAATGAAGTGAGCGGGAAGAGGAGGGAAATGGGAGAGGCAGTAAAAGGGGTATCTTCTCACACCCTTGCTTGAACCTTACGAAAAGTGCTCTGAAATAAGTAAATGAATGAATGAATGAATGAATAAATAAATTAAACTTACCGAAGTGCTATTTCTTCACGTTTTGTATGAGTAGGAGATGCTTGCAAGGAAAGGCGAGAATCTTTCATATTTACCCATATGAATGACCCCATTCATACTTCACTTAAAGCTGATCATACAACTTCTCCCACTCGCCCAACCTTAAAGGACACTTCACATTATACATGCCAATCCCTAACACAATCAATCTATGGATTTGAATCAACTTAATAGGGGCCAAACACCCCTTTCAACACCACACATAAAGAACCATGTTTATTCTGACCATTGTAACACAAACGCTCTATGATTACAAAGAATCAGAAGAACACAAAAAACTTGACTGTTCGACAAAAACTTGGCTAATCCCTTTGTCAGCTACCTCGACCTACACAAAAGATAAAAATTAAAATCGTAAATTATCATTATGCAGGCTTTGCTTCAACAGATAGAATAGTTATGGTGCTCTGACAAGGTACTAGGATGTGAAATGATGCAATGAAGGAAGTATCGAATCACAGAGCATTAAAATTATTTTAGTAGTTACATTTTTAAAAATTATTTAGGTTGCCCTTGCCTTGCTTGTAGTTATGTATCATATTACAGGGTGGCCAGCGAACCTGGAATCCTTGAAAACTGGGAAAAAACGGGAATTTGGAAAAGCCTGGAAGAACCGGGAAAAAATCGGGAATTTGATTTGAGAACCGGGATTTTTCGTTATTTTCGGATTTTCCCCAATATTCAGCACAAACCCATATATGGCATCGTATTCAGTAAAGTACAGAATTCAACTCAGTACATGATAATGGCGAGTCTTAAAATCGAAGTATGTATGAGAAGTATCACAGATTTTCTTGAAAATTGCGGAGCTCTTGACTCACACATAACACAACTTCAAACACTGCCACTAGGCACAACATAGGTAGAGTACCTAGCACTACATAGCACCTGTGTGGTTGCCTGTGGATTGCACATGCATGGATGAGAGGATACTTGTTGGAACAAACGTCTCACCGGGAACTCAATAAATGAGTTTTGATTAGTTTCTTTTTAGTACAATTCATACATTTACTACAATATGTGTAAATTTGAGTTTCGATAGGTGTCGCGCCTCTTCTTTGATCCACGGTACCACTTACCTATTTTTTTGATCAAAATGACCATGTTATCACGTCCATGGTATTCAAAGGGAATTTTAACTTCTTTTGTTGAATAGTGCACTCAAAGTTATCTTTGCTTTTAGCCTATACGGAGATTAAGAATGAGTGTCCGATTTGACAGGGAGCACAAAGAAAATGAACATGTGGAG
The DNA here is from genome assembly GCA_011170035.1 of Teleogryllus occipitalis. Taxonomy (NCBI): domain Eukaryota; kingdom Metazoa; phylum Arthropoda; class Insecta; order Orthoptera; family Gryllidae; genus Teleogryllus; species Teleogryllus occipitalis. The sequence goes on along the minus strand of BLKR01001207.1, from coordinate 182,587 downwards.
TTCTTGGTGGGGTTGGGCACCAGGAAATACGAGTGAACACTATTTCCGTCGCTGCCTTGTTCCCCATGGCAGTGCAGATAATAATATGAAATTAAAGTTAAAATGTTGGTACCAATTTATGGTACTCAATTTTTTAAATTTTTCTTTCATGTAAAGTATTGGAAATAATGCTAATATAATCCATACCCAATCAATTCAAACTAAGCACCTGTGGTGCATACCAGCGTTTATTTCGATAGCCAGGAACAGTAGTTATTGCAAACTTTTACAAATGAAACATACCGTAATCAGCGATCAAAATTTCTTGAAGTAAAGAAGTAATTTGTTAGTTCGAAGTTAGTTTTATTTCCTTCCATCAGTCTTCCTTCTTTTATAAAAATAGCAATAGCTTCCAAAAACGTCTCAAATTGTGTTCACAACGTGCAGGAAGTTCGAAACGCGCGACTATGTTTGATGCCCAATTACACAAGAAATGCTCATACTTTCAAAACTTTCAACATGACCTTATTTGAAGATCTGTTTTTGGTGGAACATATTTCATTAAGAAAAAAGTTGCATCTTCACAATTGAAGTTGTAAAAAGGCACACAAAAAAATGATTTTTTTTTTTTTTTTAGTTTTCGAAAAATCGGGCATATCAGCCAACATGAGATCTGCATCATTCTCTTAAGCATGCTTTACACTCAGGTCCAAATTTAATTTAAAAAATGTGAGCTGTTTTTAAGAAAAATTGATTGAAAAAGGCAATATTTGACAAAATTTCGCAAAAAATTCTCATATTTTCAAAAAATTAAACATATTATTTAAAGATGTTTTTGATAAACACATTTCACAAGGGAATAAATATCTTCATAATTGTAGTTGTAGGAAGACAGCGAAAAAGAATTCGAATATTTGCAATTTTCAAAATCAAAATTTTCCACGAACTGAACTCTTAAAAGTCCTATACGCTATCCGAGATGAAAAATGAATAAAAATTGCTGATGCCGCTTTTGAGAATTTTTTTAAACAAAATAAAAAAAAAAAACCTATATTTCATACAAAATTACCCGAAAAGTACTCAAATAATTGAAAAATTGTACATGACCGTGTTTCAAATGTATATCTGTAAGGAACAAATTTCTTTAACGGAAAAAATCTCTATCTTTATAATTGTATTTGTAGGAAGACACCAGAAAATGTAGGACTTTTGCAATTATCGAAAAATCAGGGTTTTCAATGGACATGAGATTTGCACTATTCTCTTAAACGGCCTTCACACAATCCAATAACAAAATTTAATCTGAAACGTTGGAGCCATTTGTTTGAAAATTTTGAAAAAGTCCCAAGGGCTTTATGTAAAGTACTCCCAAAAATTAAAGTATCATTTTCAAATTTAAGGGGCCTGACATCGCAATATGGATTAAGGATTATCAATTTTCAAGAAAATTGGCTGAACGATTTAGCTGTTAGCTTGTTCACTGTCGGACAAACAGATGGACGGACATTTTGCCTTCAAGCGAGTTTTCGGTATCAAGGACCCACAAAACATGGATTCTGGCTACCCCCACATGTTAGAGGATTTCTTTTCTAAATTTAGCAACTGGATTTATCCACTTTTCGTTTACAGAGCCCGACAATAAGAGTTTTCCTGCCGAAATTTCACCGCTTTTCCCGCAGCATTACATAACTTTCTCTCTACCGCGTAAGCTGTAGAAGGTAAAAATATGTTGTATTATGCGAAAAAGAACCTGGGAAATTTATATTTTCAGACCTGGAAAACTGTGAAAAAAACTTGAATTGCAAAAAGGCAGATCGCTGGTCACCCTGTATTACCTACATTGCTCACTACTCTTGTCCTGTGAAAGATTCCTATCAAACCCCTTTAACTACCCCTTGGCCCCTCCTCCATGGACATCCCCCTCATCTGAGCTGTGCAAAGTGTTGGTTTAAATGACTTCCTAATGTTGTGCTGTGTTCTCTACTTCAGTTGTAACTTTTTTCGTAATTACTTCCCACATTTATTGTATCCTGTCTTGTATTTTTTCTTCCTTATGTTGCTGAAAATTTCTATTTTGGAGTTAGGTATAAAGCATGTTTATCATAAGAATCTGTCAAATGTTTTTTTCATGATAAACCAAAATCCATAATTGAATTCTGTTTGTGAGTAAAAAAGATTGCTACTGAGGATTTCTCTTGGCAAGGAGAGAATTTTTGGAAGTTTCACAAATTTGGAGTACATTATTTTGAGCTTACACAAGTAAGTCATTTGTGTATTTATAGTCGACATCTTTGTAAGGTGATGGAATAGTCAAAATCATTAACCAGAGGGAGAGGGGGAACTATAATAACCTGAAGGTTACTTCTAAAAGTTGGAGTTTTTTCTTTCTCATATGGGTAGTGTAGAGAGAGTATTGTAATGCTGCAAAAAAACTGAAATCTTTCTTGCTTTAAATGTCTGTCCATTTGCCTGTAGACAAGGGGCAACACTACCACTGAAATCATACATTTTTTCAAAAATGAAAATTCCCTATTCAAACAGGTCATGCTCTGTGAATTCGAAAGGGATGTGTTTTGGGAGTACTTCTACAGAAACCCCTAGTATGTTTTTGAAATTTTTACAAAAATGGCTCCAAATTTTGTCTTTAAATTGTTAGCTGGAAGAGAATGAAATAATGGGAAAGATATAATTTAGGGGTCTGGTTTTCATTAAAACCATGAATTTCAAAAATTACAAATATTACACGTTTTTTCTACCATCCTACAACTACATTATATTGAAAACCGTTTTTTTTTATTGTTGTTGTTGTTGTTGTAATTAATCTGTATTTCAAAATCATCTTTTCATGTCATGTCTTTTTCAAAAATATAAGTAGTTTCTGCATAATTTGGAGTGAAATCATGATATGCTAAAAACGTTTAAACATAGTTTTCTTAAAAACTGCTCCAAATTTTTTCTTCAAGTTATTTGGTTGAATAGAGTAAAGTTCACTTCGTAATATGACATAGGTCCAATTTTTATGAAAGCCTCTGAAATTTTGAAAATTGCAAAAGTTGAAACTTGTGAGTAAATTCCTGCAACTACATTATTGAAGATATATATCGTATTTACCCAAATGAGAGAAGAGTTTTTTCTCAGAAATTTCATTTGAAAATTATGTGCTTGACTTATATTGGCAGATTAAGCTTATCTGATTAAGATTTATGGTTTTATATTCCCTTTCCATGTAACAAAACTAGTAAATGTTGATGTAACCATAAGCTGCGAAAACGATAAAAATATCTAGTGTATCGATAATACATTATTACTATAAAAATGTATTAGTGGGCAAGTTTTCACATCCACTGCTGATTTCCTGGATGATTGAGATCAATATTTTGGAATGGAGAGACAATTCCAAACGATGGCATCAAGTGAAACATGATGTGAAAAAAAGTTAAAATTGTTGCCAAGGACTTGTTACCCGATGTGCTGATAGACGAGGCTGCACAATACTCATGGTTTGTTGCCCAGTAGTGGGAATCTGTGTTTTGCAAGAGATGAAAATGAAAAAAATTCACATTGATAGAAGTATGTATCCAGCCAGAGAAAAGGGTGAAGAAAAAAATTTTTTCGTGGCCAAAACTTCCCAAAGTTGGAAATTTGATGATATCTCCCATGTTCTCAGTGAAACCACGGAATGAAGATATGAGTTTGCAACTCAATCACTCAAAAATTGAACAATGCAAATTTTAAGTGTATTCTGTTAAAGGAATAATGGGACAGGAAGAAAAGCTGGTAATTCGGAAGGGAATGTTCTAAGGTGGTGTCAAATAAAAGACAAACTCTCAATGTGCAAAAACTTTCAGGGTCACCTAATAAGGTAGAGGACGCTGCTAAATGGGAAGATCAAAAAGAAACAAGCTTGATGTATGTGAAATTGATGAGGGTAGGGACAAAAAACAAGATGACTTTAAGGAACAAGAAAATGGTGATAGCTCAGGCAATAAGTTATATCATTCTCATTAGCAATATAATTTTCTAGTCAGTTAGACATTTTCAAATTTTATTTTGACTAAATTTTTAGATTTAGTTAAAATTATAAAAATTGTCAGTAGACCTCTTCGAAATTAGTAGGTCATCTTATATTCAGAGGAGACTTATATTCGGGTAAATACAGTATTTTTCTTCAATGAAATCGATCTTTAAAATGAGATCTTTATATGATATTGTGAATTCATTTCATTTTTCAAAATTTTCTCAGTTCCGAATATTTTTTTAAACATTTTTCAAACAAGATCATTTTTGAGGTCTTGAGGGATTCAAAAGAAGGCAGTGTGAAGCAAATCAAGGCAAGAGGGCAGTGTGAAACAAACCACCACAATGTTGTTTTATGTAAATCATGAAGACCAGAGCTATTTTTCCTTTCATAGAGCAAAGTGTAGCAAGAGGTTGCATGTCCAATTTTCATTACAACCTCTGAACTTTTGGAAATCGTCAATCTTTTAAATTGCAAATTTGAGATTCCCATGCTTCTTGTGATGAAGAGATAGTCACAAAATGTCTGAAAAATGTACGATAGAAATTACAATATTATATTTCATAACCGTTACAGATAATACAAGAAAGTATGTGCTGTCACATTGTCGCTAATTACTAGATTGTTGAGGTTACAAGAGTATTACATAATTTTTCCTAAGAATATGTAAAATAATATATAAATTTGATTAAAATTCACTTTTTAACAGTCAAGTGTGAATTTTATTCATATTTCATTATTTTTTCTGAAATGTTTAGTCCTTTTGTGATTCCATTAGTTCTTTAAATAACATTGTACTACATTTCTAACAGCTAAAGTTAGAAATAGGGCTATTGTTAGATGTAACTGATTAATCCACACAGGCAGCCATTAGCCAGGCCATTGATAAAGCTCTATGCATGACAAGGAATGTATCATTTTGGACTTCATTTGATTGGCATTAGCCACTGGGTACAGGCTGAAGTGAGTAGCTGTCTGAGCAGGAGGCATCTTGTGTGTTGGCAAGAAGTGTTTTGGAAGTAAAATGTGTTGAAAATTATGCTGTGCCAAGGTCAAGGCTCTTTTATGTAAATTGTGAAAGCCACATCCTCATTGCCAACTCAGGAATGCATCTTGTTGCCTACTCAGAAATGCATAACAAAGCTTCAGCTGTGTTCATACACAGCTGAAGGTAATTAATGTCAACTTCATGTGGCTGAAGTCCAAAGTATACTTTGAAACTGATCCTACATTGGACTTCATGCATCCAATTTGGATAATGTGAACATTAACTGGCTAATTTGGGAATTAGCTAGATTTGGACAATAACTGTAACATATAAGACACGGTATTGATATTTCTCCAACCTGTTTGTCTGAAGGGGAGCAAAAAAGACTGAAACTTATCCAAACATTAAGAATCTCTGCAAAGAAAAATCAGTCTTTGTTCCTTGCACAATTCAGTCTTCAATTATGCTAGCTGCTCACTGCTGTGTGAAGAGTGCTAATGCTGTTGACTACAATACAAATCACCACATGTTTTATTTTTATTTGTAATTCTAGCAAGTCTGGGAATCGCAGAGGCATACATAAATTGAGATCTACAAAAAATTTCTTGAAGTAATTTAACATTTCTAATATTACATGTATTTGAATATTCGGCAAATAGGTTCCTCAATGCAACACAATTAATCAGCCCCGTCAGAAGTTTATTCATAAAGAGTACATCATTTGTCAATCTCGCAGATCCCAATGATGGGATTTTCAATAATTAGCTATTTCTATGTAGTTATGATTGTATCTGTCATTTTCAAGATTAGCCTTATAAACCGCATATGAGAAAAATATGTGCTGAACACTTTCTATTCTTTTCATTTGATAGTTAGTACTAGGAGACCATGCTGAAGAACAATACATGAATTTAGATTTAACTAAAGAGTTATATAATATTGAGAGTGCTTTTAATGAAGTAGATTTGAATGTTTGTCTTTTTACAAAATCCAGTAACTTTAAAGAACTATTAATCACATAATCAATGTGTTGAACAAAACAAATTTCACCATCAACAATAATACCCAATTCCTTAATTTCAGAAACACACTCCAAGGTTGATCCATCAATAGTATAGCTCGTTAAAATAACATTACACCCCCAATTATAACGAATCAACTTGCATTTATTGATATTCAAATTAATACAATTTCCCTGACACCACTGTACAAGATTATTCGTCATGCTGCAAAAAGTACAGCATTTTTATCAGATATTACCCTTCAAAACTTACAGTCATCAGCAAATAAACTAAAAGAGCTGTTTTTAAACACATGTATTATGTCATTTATAAATATCAAGTAAAACCAAGGACCCAAATGAGATCCTTGTGGAACACGTGATGTAACATTGTACAAGATTGGAAGTTTTTGTACCTGACTATTTGATTGCGTCCTGTTAAATAACTAAAGATCCAATTCAAAAAAAATTCATTAACATTTAATAAACTCAATTTATGTAGTAATATTTTGATATTTAGACTGTCAAACGCTTTAGAGAAATCAGTGTAGATTACGTCAACCTGAGGAGTTTCATCTAAAGCAGATTTAACTTCATTTGTAAACAATAGAAAATTTGTTAGTGTGGAACTACCTGTAATAAAACCATGTTGTTGCTCAATTACAATGGTCTCAAACTGAGGTTTCAAGTAATAAAGTACAATGCTTTCAAAAACCTTTGCAACAGTTCTAAGAATGCTAATCGGTCTATACTTACTAGCATACTTTTTATTGCCTTTCTTAAACTGTAGTAATGTAATTAGTTTTCCAATTCAAAGGAAATATTTCTGTTAATAATTATTTATTATAAAGTATAGTGAGAGGCATAGTAAATGCAGGAATACAGTCTTTCAAAAATTTTTCAGGGATACCATCAGGACCACTGTAATATGAATTTTTCAATTTTGAAAGCTTATTTAACACCATTGGTGTTATATTTAGATCAAATTCACTTATGTCATCCACATCAGTACAACTTGAGTCAAACTGTCTAGATGAACCTTGAAAATTCTGGGCTGCAGAATAGCCACCTTCAAAATGAGTAGCCAATAAGTTCACTATTTCAACACCTTCAGGAGCAGCAACATTATTGAGTTTCATCAAGTTAGGCAATTTATGCCCTGACTTGGCTTTATGAACATAATTCCAAAAAGATTTGACATGATTCAGAGAATTTTCAATAGACATAATATATTTCTTATTATCAGTGTGTAGTAATTTGTTTACCCTTAGCTCTGAGTATAGAAAATTTAATTTTATCAGATTGAAGTTTTGTTGATTTATAAACAAGGTAGGCTTTCTTTTTTAATTGAAATAACTCCCGAAGTTCATTATTGTGAATATAGTTACCATGTTCAATGTTAGAAATGATTCTTTTTGGTATTACTATAGAAAATACTCCATCAATTTTAGAGTAAAAAAAATCACATGATTCATCAACTGTTATTGATTCCATGATTGACCAGTTAATGCACAATAATTCATCCGTTAAGAATTGAGTATTAGAACCATGAAAATCACAAACCAAATTCCTAAATTTCTGTTAAAAATATGAAATCTATTTCTCGGAAACAACTCCAAGAGCATCCTTTTGCAATAATTATAATTATCAGGAAAGTTCATTTCAACTAATAGAGAAGGATGATATCTATCACAAATTATCATTGGATCCATATTTTCCACTTAAAAATTTAGGTCAGAAGCAAAACAAATCTAATAACACTGAATAATGATTTACTATTTTATTAATCTTGAAAAAGTTGTTTAGGCTTGAACAATTAGAAACAATCAATGCCTTTTCAAAGGTGCTTGGTAAACAATCAATGCCAGGAGTAAGTGATATAGATGATATGTATTAGAAAGCTACAGCTTTATTTTTGCCCCAGCCAGGTTTTGAACCCAGGACTACCGCACAGAAACCGTCCATGATGTTCATTAGCCACCCAAGAGCCTAGGTCCAATAATGTTAATAATGAATTCCTTTGTTATGGTTAGGGAAAATGAGCACTTGAAGGTAATTTGTAGTGTAACACATTTGAAGGTAAAGTGTAAAGAATACATAATTATGGTGTAAATGATGCTTTCCTGGTTGCAAAATTACAAATTGAGTGTTGTTTAAATAACTATATTTTAATAAGATTCATAAACCCTGTTTTCACTAAATGTGTTTAGAATTTTTACATTTAGATTACATTCCTGGGTTCTAAGAGCCCAAGGAAATGTTTTTTATTCCAGGAGTAAGCATGGTAACAAATAAGTAAATACAGTTTGTACATTAAATATGTTTTCATTACAATAACATACAGGATTATAAAGAAAAGCCAAAAGTTTTCATTGGTTAGGCTTCTGTGGCGGGAGTTTGTATAATCTATACTGACCAGAATGAGCTGTGTCTGTGTTGTGGTTTGTATCGTCATTTATCATTGCACTTTTCTGAGCTATCATGTATCCAGAATTTGACTTATGAACATTAGAAATGGTATTGTTGAGAAGAGATGTCTCCTGTTATCTATCAGGCTGTTAGAGTGGATAATTTCAAAATAAATGTTTTTCCAAAATTTGCTGAAAATTTGATATATATATTCTTCCTTACATTGCTAGGCATTGCATGGTTTATGAAGTTTACCTAGTTATTGTGAGAGGTGTTCGGAAACGCACAAGAATATTGTGGATTGGCATTCTTATGGTGAATTTTTTTATTAAATAACTTTTTAAGGAAGCTCTTGGAGTTGTTTCTTGGAAATAAATTTCATATTTTTAACAGAAATTTAGGAATCTTTGTGTTTCTATTTTTCTTTAAAGCTGATTTATGGAAAAGTTTTATGTTTTTAAGTGCCTTTTTGTGAATATTGTGAATGCATTTTCGGAATTTTGATTTGATGAAGTTGTATTAATTGTAAATGTATGAAAATTCTGGGAACAATAACCTACTCTTTTAATGGGAATGTTATTTGTGTGCAATTTTTAGTACATCACAAATATGCAATTATTGTTACAATTTTTTCAGCAAATGATGCACAAGTTACACTACAAAACATGAGGAATTGTGATATTAACTACTAATAAATTTCATCCTGAAATATTTTAATGAAATGACATAATATACTATAATCCTATTGCATTTTCATTTTTCAGTAAACAATGTGGGTACAATCAACAGTTTCCCTTCCTTTTTACATGAAATGGATGATGATGAAATTATGAGCATGTTGATTGTAAATATACAGTCGGTGACGAAAATGACCAAATTAGCTGTTGCCCACATGAGAAAAAGGAAAAAAGGTTTTATTGTCAATGTTTCATCAATAGCATCAGTAGCTCCTGCTCCTCTTCTCCAAGTGTATGCTGCCACAAAGGTAGTGTGACTTCAGAACGTATTAGTTGGACTAAATATGGCAGAAAAGTTAATGTAAATTGAAAATGATCAAAACATTTGTTCCTAGAATATGATCTCAAAAAGTTGTCTTGGTTACTTCTAACAATTTGAAAATTGTGCATTAAAACTAATAAATATTAGCTATGGATTGAATGTAATATTTAAAGAACGGAAAGTATAGTATTAAACTCATTCATATGACAGGATTTTTGCTATTTTTATGATTAGATGGATTTAATTATGCATTATGCTGTCCTCAAGTAACTTTAATTTGTTTTTGGGTGCATCTACTTTTCCAAATCTATTGTTGCTTATTATCTGTTGTATGCTTCTAATTTACAACTCTAAGAGCTTTATTACTTTCAAAATTAAAAATGGTGAATATGAATGCTATTCTTCATTGGATGGTCTGCAAGAACAAGAAATTGTTTATGGATATGTTTAAATTATGAGAAGGATTCTATAATGAGAAGGAACTTTTTATTTCTGAACTTTGCTCTCCTGCTTTTGGTACTTGCTGTTCTTGAAAGAATGCTTATCTTTACATGATTTCTCTTCCTTCCTATATGAAAATTTGATTAATTGCATTGGGGAGTTTTTTAGTATCAGAATCTTAAGAATAAATTGCTTTTGCAGAGAATATAGTTTGGAGTTAGACATTTAAAATTATAACAAATTATATTAATCTGTGTCTATCAGTGTTCCCTGGTAATGTCTTCCCCCCCCCCCTCCCATGTTAAAGCCCTAATGAACAACAGAAACACTGATGAACTGGATATTTTCTTGTAAGTTTTGAAAATAAAATTAAATGTGGGTACATTAATGAATTCAAGATGTTTATAGTTTGTTCTTGATAAGTTATAGAATGTAACCTGCATATACTAGTGTAGCTAGTCATCATTGCCATCTAGTGTTTCTGTAATTGTTTTACATGGCATGTTTTTCTCAGCAAATACTAATTCTTGAAAAATGTTTGTAAATGATCTGCGGTTCTTTCTTTTACTGATATAATATTAATTTTGTATACTCCGTAGTGTTTATAACCTCTAAAAATGGATTACTTGCGGTATTTTCTGATCATCAGACATTCAAAATCAAGTTCCCAAAATTACAACAGAAACTTTTGTATCATTTAAACTGATTAACAGACTATTGTCAGTGATCCCATGACTACATTTCTCTTTCTTCTGTCTCACTTTCTGCTTTAAAAGACTGCTAAAAATGCTAAAAATGTTCGATGGTGTCGGGAGATTTTCAATAACATGGTTAATTTAAAGTGTCTGATGAATTCTATGAGCATTGTATATGTACAGGAAATAGTTGGCTGGTAATAGGCAGACAAGTTCTTCATATTCTGAATTTGGGTTGCAAGTGGAGGCAAATGTTATGAAATTTTCCACAAACTGGAATAGTCATGGGAAATGAGATGAAGGTAAGACTCTGAGCACAGATTTTGTGAGAATTAGTTTGAAAATATTTACAACAATAAGAGCAATTGTATAGGTTTCATTTACAGTTTGAAGAATCAATGCTTCATTAGTTCTACACATTAAAAAATAAAAATGCGACAAGACTTCTGTAAAAATATTGAATATAATGAATGTTTTATAGTTGGAGCAAAACAAACAAACTAGTATCAAAATGCCAGCAATGTGTCCCATGTTGATCCTAAGTTCCTAGTTTGCTTCTCTGCGCTTATAATGCAATATTTATTTGGCCCCCTCAATCAGTGTATAAGTACTCTACAATCCTTGTAGAGTAATTCGGTAGTTCAAACAGCGTTTCCTCATAACGTGTTTTCACATGTGAAGAGTACACGAAATAGTATAGTTGTGCTACAACAGCACCTACTTTCTCGCATTCGCTCTCTGACTAGCCCCATTTTTTTTTATCACCATTTGGTACATATGAGAAGAAAATTTAAAGAAAACATCTGGAGCCATTTTTGAGAAAAAAAGAGTTTAAAAATTCCTTATATTTTATGCAAAATTTCGTGAAAACTACTCGTATTTTCAAAACATTGTACATGCCCTTATTTCTAGATCTGCCTTTAAAGAACAGATTCCATGAAGAGAAAAAAAATCTCCATCTTGATTATTGTAGTTGTAGGAAGACCTTGAAAAAAATTTTGAACTTTCGCAATTTTCGGGAAATTAGAGATTTCAACAAAAATGAGACCTCCATCATTCTTTTAAGCATGCTTCATGCTTCCAAGAACAAAGTTTAATAAAAAAATTTGGAGACTTTCTTTTGAGAATATTTGGAAATTTTTTTTAGGCTTCATATAAAGTACCTCCAAAAAATCAAAATATCCATTTCAAATGCAGAGGCTCTTGAGCTTCTTTAAATTAATCAAAGAATATCTAGTTTGGAAAACAATCGCCTGAATGGTTTAGGCACTAGTATTGTCCACAGATGGACAGAATGTTTTGCTGTCAGTTGTTTTTGCAGTATCAAGGACCCACAAAACATGAATTCTGACCACACTACAGTTACTGACAGGAACAAGATTTGTCCACTTTTTCATTACCAGGGCTCAGCAATAAGTGTTTCATTAAAAATTTGTAATTTTTAGCACACTTTTCTGTTCTTATGAAGAAAAAGAGAAAGTAAATAGGATAAGGGCTCGTATTTCATTGAAATGATGTGGCCATGAATTTGAATAGTTTAATTCCAACATAATATTTTAAATTACTCCCAAAACCTAAAGAGGACCAATGTTTAAAGATATAAAGCTAAGAAACAGGGTCACCAGAGAACCTGGAATCCTTAAAATGACAAAAATAAATAAATTAAAAAAATAAATAAAACACACACACACGAGAATTTGAAAAATACGTGGAAGAACCTGGAAAAACACATGAATTTGATTGGAAACCGTGATTTTTTTGTTACTTTCAGATTTATCCCCAACATTTAATACACATTCACATACAGCATCCTATTCAGTAAAGTGTTTGATTCTACTGGGTACATGATAATGGCAAGTGAAATATAACATTAAACGTTTGTTTTTGCTGAGCATTTCAAAAATAATTCAAGTTTTTTTCTCGTTCATTGTTGTAACATGTCACAAAGTTAATGCTTTCAATGAACAAATGCAGAAACTGCTTAAATGATCATTGTCTTCACATTCATTGTATTGATTAGAGATCACTGCTAGAGCCTATATCTTTGGATTCATTAAGTTATTGGAAACAGTCCCATTTTAATTATGCAAGCAAGACTAGCTCGAATGTTCAAAAACATTTTAATATTTTAAAAATCAAACATAATTATAACAAAGATAAAATCAGAGGATTAAATGTTGTCTATCCATTGAAACTGTGTTAAGCATAAAAAACAAAATCTGTTTTGAAGAAATCTGTAAATTTTGTAACAATTTAAATCTGTGAGAAAACTATTACGGTCCTAAATACATCTAAATCTAAGATTGAATCAATCGGGACAAAAAATTATTCAGGTTTAGAGGTTTTGTTTTATGACTTTTGTTATAGTGATGTTTCTGTCCTGAAATTAGTAAATTACATGATTTTGTTATAATTGTAAAAATAAATGAACATTTAATGTAGTTATGGAAGAAATCACTAATAAATATTAAAAATATTTCTGATAATTAAAAGGGAAATTCTTCACAACTGTGTACTAAAATAATAATACTTTTTCCAACACTCATCTAAAGTTTTCTGGTTTTCCCACTTGCTAACACTTTTTGAATTAGGTTTTCTGAAGTTGAAAAACTGCAATATTTAGAACTTTTTATTTTTTTTAACCATTGGTTGTGAAACTCAAAAACACATCACATCACTGCCTAGCGGCTGCAGCAGAACTGCTCGCTGACTTTTTCCAAGCCCAAAGCGTCACAGCCCAGAGTACTGTGTCTTTCGGATGCCCTCTTATGACCTTGACATATACGACCCTGGCCGAAGGGTTACAATTATCAAAGCTGGGTTGGAAGATGTGTGAATAGAAGCCATACCCTTACACGCTCTGAGAACTGGGAGAGCAGGAATTTCACTACAATGCCTTGAGAGAAAACGATCCCAAAGTGACAGCTGAAGACCTCCTTCATTGTGTGGCTGCCATGACTGAAACCCCATCACAAGGACAGAGAAATTAAAATGGATTTGCAGATGCATTCCTTCCATGAAGAATATGTCGCGTCTCTCTGCCAATTACATTAAATTCACAGAAACTCCGTTTTATGTTTTCTTTCGCTGCAGGATGTGAAAAACTATTGTTTTCGCATTGGACAGGTTGCATTTTATGCTGTGTAAAATGCCATTTAAACTTCACGAACCTGAGAAATTTTCTGCTTAAGGCAGCTTAATTTCTAGCTTGTACAAGTTCCAGTTAAGATGGATTTTACTGTACTATTACAGAACAACTTTTAAAAATTGTATTGCAAAATCGATTATGTAATCTTCAAAATTCCAAATATTAAGATATTGGGGATATTTCAAGCATATATGAAGATTTATTCTTTCCGAAAATTCAAAAGTATTATTAAAACTGAAAATCTTAGTGTTATTAAGCGTACTTTCCAAGTATGTCATGTAATCTAAAGTTATCCTCTGAATTTGATTGGTATTGACCTATCCTGAGAATTGATTGATAGACCTATCGACAGCAGAATATCTAGTTTTAAAAAATATTCCTACTTGCATGTTGAAAAATCGGAGTTTTCTTTAAAGCATCAATACATAATGATAGTGATATTGTAATGTTTATGAAGAAGCACTGCAAGAAATTGGCAGGAAAAAGAAATTAATGTGGAAAAAAAATCTACTCTACAGATGCAATGACAACAACTGACTGGAAACAAGCCAACTCTGAACTCAGACTCTGATGATGCGATTCGCTGTACATGGTTTTCATCACAAACTCTACAGCAACAGCAAGTATCATGAGCCAGGTTTTCAGTGTAAATGTAAAATGTGCAAGAACTGCTGCAACCATTATGACGTGATGATATGTAAAAACCGAAACATGTCACTGACTTGAGTTATCTATACCTGCCTCACACACTCGTGCTGTATTTGAAATTGCCCTGTGCGTGAGCGTAAGAAAATCAACAGAATGCGCTTGTGACTAGATGAAGACAAAGATAAGTGATATGTGAATAAATAATAATGAATAAATATGCAGCAGTGCAAACGTGCAAAACTGTATAAATACAGAAGTGTACAAACATATTAATGTCCATTGGATAATTCTTAAATACTTCTAGTGATATTGTAGATGTAGACCTAGACCTAGACTAGATTTTGAACATTTACCAATATGGACTAAGAAAATCATTGAGCTACAAGTCCTTGCTACTTCTGCTGAAAATTGACCTCTAGAAAGGACTGAAGAAAAAATGTGAACCTAGATATACATTACACAGTAGCTGATTTTGAACATGAATATGTGGTTGAGGAGGATGACTAGAATAAAAAAATACGATGCAGGAAAGCTGAACAAGGAACATGAAAATTTAAATGTTGAATTTGGAATGACCAAGAAAGGACAGCCTTGAAAAAGGAGAAAGGTAAAAGAAAGCATAGCCTAGCTCCAAGAAGAAAACAAACCTATCATTATGTCTTAGCAAGTAATGATAAGAATCAAATGCTGTTTGCAAATCATTTTTTTAGCCACACTTTGTTATAATAAAAGCAATGTTCACTTGGTTAACATTGTTGTCCTTAAATACTCAGAGAAAACAAATTTGCCAAAGTAATGAATTTTATGAGTTTAAACTATATTCACAGCTGTCAAAATTTCTGTGAATGGTTACATCATTCTGAAAATCATAATTTATAAGAACATATATGCATTAACATGTTCCTTAGTTTGATCTAAAATATCAATGAGGCACATAATTACTCAATATTGCATTTCACAATGATTGCATGATAGGATTTTTGACTTATGAATTTTGTTACAGTATTATGTTTTTATTTCATTCTTGATATCATTCATTCATAACAAATGTGATGTATCACTGTAAATATAAAATTTCTTCATTAACCCTTCACCACAAATACCATCTTCCGATAGCATTTTTGTTCCACGTGTTTGTGGGGAGCTGTACTTAGATGTTAGAGATTTTCCTGTGTGCATCAGGATGTTGTGAGGGAGACAAGAAGTCACCACAGCAGTGCAGTAAACTGGCTTCCTGCTACTACATTGATGCACACAGCACCTTTCACGTCTGAAATGCTACTACACCGAACCTGTGTTATTTATCAGTACATTCCAATTCCACTTCAAATTGAATGTTGCAAGGGCATCTTCCAACTTTTATTATTTGCTCTGTAGTCTAAGGGCAGAAAAACATTCTTTTTTTGAGTGATAATGAATTTTGCCATGAAACAATGTTGGAGAACCCTCGCAAAAAAGTATTTTATCAATACTGTGAATTTTGATGGCTTATATTATTTGTGGCTCCTGTCCACTATTAATATCTCTAGTACTTTTGATTCTTTAATTTTTGTGTATGTAGATAGTCACCTCTCCTTCTTCCTGTTCAGTTCCTTTGCCATTTGTGTTTTCAAGTACATGTTTGTTGTGGTGCTTTCTTATTGAATCTTTCACTCCTGTGTCGTGGATTTTTTCATCTCCAAATATTTGTTTGTGTTGGGATAATAAAATACTGTGTTTTGTGTTAATGTAATAAGCAGGTATTCTATTGCAATATTATATTTTACTTAATATGTTATAAAAACATTGTCTTAATTTGCATATAAAGAATCATGATTTAAGATACATGAAAGAATAGTAGTGTTAAAGTTTTAATATGCATAATTTTCTTTTTTAGGTTTGCACTACAAGTGCAATAAAATTTTTGAGATAGGTTGTTTCTAGATTGTGCGAAGGGGTCTTAAAGTAAATGAAATAAGGCATGACTCTAGCAATGTTTGCTATTGGAGATAAATTTCATTAGTATAAAGTCTCTCTTCAATTGTGCATCTCATATCATGTGTCCAGTTTCAGGGGCTCTATTATTGAATTGCATTCATGCTCTGTTTTGTTGCAGGCTTATGTGACGTCATTCTCACAAGCAGTGAATGCGGAAGTGAAACCTGATGGAATAACTGTGCAAACTCTTATTCCTTCATATGTAAAAACCAGAATGGTTGGATATAGCCCTTATTTATCTACTTCTGTGCTTGTACCCACTCCAGAAGCTTATGTTAAAAATGCTCTTGCAACATTAAAATATTCCACCTACACAACAGGGTATTGGTTTCATGGAATACAGGTAAGAAAATTTTCACTTTCATTATTCTCACCATTCATCGTTTCTTTGTTTTTATACTACAAAAGAATATGGTAAATACTCAGCTCATTGCTGATGTTGGTTTCAATGTAAGAAATTATTTTCTTTTTGCACTAAATACCTTTTTCCTTTCTCACCTTCCTTTTTAAGAAAAGGTAATATTGGAATCATGTGCTGAAGAAGGCGATATTGTTGACAGGAAAACATAATACTTACTAATATTGTTGACAGGTGAAAATAATAATCTTGTTCCTACATGAAGTGAATTACTTCCTTTAACACGTGTTTTCAGAATCATGTTTTGCAAGTCCTGCATACCAAAAAATGAATTGATGGTGAAACATGTCTGTCCATTTATCTATGGTCAATACTAGCAGTTCAGATGATTTTCTTCAAAATTCAAATTTCTCAATCAATTTAAAGGAATTCGTGGCTTTGCATGATGGAAACGGATATTTTGATTTTTATGGGTACTTTATATGAAACCTCAACATCATTTTCAAAATTTTTGGTGGTATCATTTGTGTTGAAATCCCTGATTTTTTGAAAATTGCAAAATGGTCTTTTTTTTTTTTTTTTTTGCGTCTTCCTACAACTACAATATTGAAAATAGAAATTATTTCTTTAATGAAATCGGTTGTTCAAGGACAGATCTTAAAAGGTCATGTAGAATTTTTCCAAAATTAGTAGAGTGTCCGTGATTTTGCATGAAATTTAGGCAAAGTTTAAAGTATTTTTGAACTGCTCCAAATTGTTTCCTTAAATTTTCTCTTTGTATGTATCAACGAACGGTAAAATAAAGTTGTACTCATCACATTTCTGGTGAACTGTGTACTTTTTAAAATTGCAAAAAATTATCATTGCAAAAGTAAAATATTGAAGGTAGAGATTTTCATCGTAAATGAAATCTGTTAAAAATAAAATCTTTAAAAAACTGTTATGTATATTTAAAAACTTGTATTTTTCACCTAATTTCTGCTTAAAGTTAATACAATTTATAAAAAAATCTCAAAAAACATTCCTTGCAGGCTTCAATACACTTGCTTTGACTTCTGACTCTTCTAGATGGACAGTCGGGAGCAAACCCACTCTCAATCAATTGGCTCAGGCTAGGTCTTGTACTAAATTCAAAGGTGAGTGGGGATATCCACGGCGGGGCAGCGCTGTGTCCCTCCCACTGTATCCCCGTGGCAACCCTTGACACTCTGATAGTGTCCCCTTGTGCTCCGTGGTGGGTGGGGGAACACCACCTTCTTCCGCAAAGAAGAGGAGATTAGTGTGTGAGACAGTGTATCTGGAAAGTTTTTTCTGCAAGGATTCCAATAGAGCGACCAAGCCCTGTTTTCCGTCCAATTCCGGAAGGATGCCATTCAATTGACACTGAACAACTGCGAATGAGCCATTCAACTGACACCTTTGAATTCACACTGATGACCAAATACGAAAACTGAATTTAAGGAAATTGCTGGCCTCCCAACTTTAAACTTCTGCAAAGGTATCGTGAATCACGAGGACTTCACTTCACAAACTGAAGATCTGAAAGCCTACTTCCTAGCTGAAGGTGTTACAGACAGCCACAGGATCCAGCGGAGAGTGAATGGGGTACTCCTACCTTGTCGCTGATACTCGCTTTTGATCGTCCATCTGTACCGGAGAAAATACCGTGTGGTTTCTACAACCTCCATGTCTGCCGGGATGTGCCAAATCCTCTGCGCTGTTTTAAATGACAGAAACTCGGTTATACCAGCCACGTTGTAGGAGTGCCGCAGTCTGCATACATTGTGAAAAAGAATCGTATCACGGTCCGAACTCAGGTCCATGGTGCGTAAACTGTTCTGAGAATTGCTGAACTCGAACCAGTGCAGCAAGAACCTTTCTTGAAGGAAAGGGAGATCCAGATGATTCGGGTCTGTTTCCTTTCCCAAGGCACTTCGTTACCAGATGCATAACTCTGTCAATATATTTTGAAGCTTCACTAACACAGCCGCAGAAGAGGTCAAATTGCGATATCCAGACTCTGAAAGTTACCTCTGTGCGCGATACTGCCTGTCAGGTGTCCTTGGAAGACATCTGCGGAGATGCAGATACTTTGTCCCACCTGAAACAAAAAAGGAAAAGAGAACAGTTTCTACAAACACAAAGACGTCAACCTGAGAAACGGAGGCCGATAGGCCCTATCTCTAGATCCATGCCACCTGTAACAAAAGATTGAGCCATCACACCTGAACAGAAGGAAAATGAAACCTGACACATAATCCCCTTAGAAACGAAAGAAACACCTATAAGTAATGGTTCTCCTCTCATAGAAACTCGATGACTTTCCTGCTCCTTGAGACGAATAAAAGCTGGTAATTTTTCTATATAGACCCGTTAGTTAGGAATCACATCTTCCTGAGCATTCCCTATCATTGCGAATTTTGTTACAATCAAGACGTTCATGATGGCCTCTGTGCCCACATATGGACATGGGAACGGCATGACCATGGCTTCAGACATCTTACGTTCGTGTGAATTTCCACACTATCTTTATAACTATTTGCAACGTCTATATCCCGCCTGGACAAGCCGTGACACAAGAAGACCTTGTGACTCGTCTCTCAACTGCCCCCATCTTTTCTCATTCTTGGAGATTTCAGTGCTCACAGTCCTGTCTGGGGTGCAGCATGGTCCAGCCAGAGGGGTATCCTTCTCGAAAACATTCTAGACAGATTCCATATGATTCTTGTGATACTGGCATTGCCACTCTTTTCTTCCTGGTGTCGAACTCTTTTTCTCACATCAATATCGCTTTCCAACATCTAATATTGTCAAATGAACTGTCTTGGAAGACTTCCATGGAAGCGACCATTTTCCAATCCTTGTGCAATTAGATATTCCTGATCTTGATGTCTGCCCACCCCAGTAGTCAATTCAGCTTGCTGATTGGGCCAAATACCGTGAATGCACATACTAAACCAGTGTCCCAATGACATTAAAATATAGTTTCCCACTTCACTGCAGCCGTTCTCATTGCCGCAAATACTGCCATACTGAGAACGACAGGCCCTCGACGGGCCATACTGAGAACGACACAATGCCCTCTTGTAACCAGGTGGAACGAAAACTGCACCACATGAGCAAAATTGGTCCGTGAGCAGAAATGTGCATTGGCAAAAATCAGTAGATTCCCTACAATCGAAAACGTAATCGAATACTAGAGGGGGCTAGGAGAGCCAGGGCTAGAAAGGTCATGCGTGAAAACGAAACATTTTGGAGAGTCTATCTTTCTTGTCTTATTCCTTCGAAAGTGGTTTGGCGAAAGGTCCGTCAAATTGGAGGAAGGACACCCCCCTCTCAAACGTCCAGGGGTTGCTTGTGAACGGGAATCTGATCACCTCCCATGAAGATACAGCAAGAGTAACTGGCTTCTCACTATGAGAACATCTCTAATTCCTCGCAGCACTCTGCAGGTTTTCTCAATTATAAGAGGAGATGGGAAAACATGTTTTGGAGTTTTCAAGTGGCATAGAAGAGAGGATTATAACTCCCCCTTTTGTATGGAGGAATTATTGTATGCGCTCGCTCTTCTGAAAGATTCTGCTCCAGGACCTGACCAAATCCACAGTCAGTTGTTAAAACACCTACCTGAGATGTCGCGATCCTACTCAGCCTCTTCAATCGCATTTGAAACAAACACACTATTCCTGAAACCTGGGGCGAGGCTGCAGTAATTCCTATTCTTAATGAAAGAAAGGACCGAATGATTCCCTTGTTTTATCGACCGGTTTCACTCGATTGCTGCATTTGTAAGCTTTCAGATTGAATGGTTTACCATTGTCTGGACTGGCTCCTGGAGCAAAGAAACTTGCTAACACCAATCCAGTGTGGCTGCAGGAAGCGTTGGTCTACTTAGGATCACGTACTCACTCTTGCTTCCCAATTATACGTTTCATACTACAACACCTCATAGCAGTCTTCTATAACTTTGAAAAGTCTTATGACATGACTCATATACAAAGTCTTTGGGTCTGACAACAATCCCTGTAAACAAAAAAATGTCATGGTGATTTTTCACAATTTAAAGAAACGAGGATGATAGCACAATTCTGGCTTCAGATTCAGGTTCAGCGTGTCGACACTCAAAGAGAAACGTGCGTTAAGTCTTAAGGCTAAATGCACCGAAAAATACTTATAGGAAAAATCAATAGATCGCAGCACTATCACACGGAATTTACTAGATCGATAACGTCTGAACAAATTGTCCGATTTTCGATCTGTAAACGGCTTTGGACTCCTTTTTAAAATAGAATTCACGCTACGATGCCGTTTTTTCAAAAAATATTTCCAAAGAAAAAATTTAAAAGGATTTCTCATAGTTCCGAGAAGAAATTAAAAAATGTGGGCTTACAGCGCGATGACGACGTGCTTCCTGAATCCAACGCCGTATCAATCATGCAAATCGGATGAATAGGAGCGGCGTAAAGTGAAATTTTGGAAAAAGTACCTGATCCCCCCAGTTGCGTCACCCGAACCTCGACGCGGCCGAACGGCAAAACCCGGCGGCCTGCGGCTCGGGAGGAGGCATTGCTCTCAGGCAGGCAAGCCGGGCAGTCGGTTTCGTCCCTTTCAATCTCAATATATTTTTCTCCACTTATCAAACTAGTGATGCTGTAACACAACCAAACGGTCTCATATCATCTGTAATAGTCGTATAAAACTGTATATCTTGTTCACATATTTCCGTCTTCATACCATCAAAAAGTTATTTGAGGCACTACTCAAAATATCAATTCCGATTTGGAAACTGATTTCAAAAAGAAAATTGAACTAATTGTGTAGATACCACCAATAGTCCATGTCCTAACATCTTATTTTACATACATTTTACTTCTAAGATCTTCCGTTATCATTCCACTACCAGAAAGAATGAGCCGAAATTACGCACGAGCTCTTTTTTCCTGCGACTCGATTTTTGATCTCAAAACGGCGTTTGTCTCCTTGATAGGCTTCACCTGATGAATCTGTTTTCCCAAGTAAAATTTTAAAACTGTTTTCGTACTTTCGGACAAAATTGAAGAAGTGGTAAAATAGCGCGCAGGCGAGATGCATCCTGAATTCAACACTGTAACAAACATTAAAATCTAATATTAAGAATCGTGACATGTCCCAGCTTACTTAGTAAGTTATGTTGATATAAAATGATTCTGTTATATTTGTATAAACTTGATGATTGGAATAAGTAATTCCCGGCGCGTCATTTTGATACAAACTACGTAAATGATAATATAAAAGGATGTAGTGTAAATCATTGTATTGTGACGTATATATGTATTTTTTAATGCATTAAATTGTCATGAAAGCAATACAACTTTAACCCTTACACAGGAACACCACACTAGAAGAGGAATATCCGTCTATGAGGGGGATAAATTATGTTTTGTTATACAGTTCGGCAACTTTTACATTTCTGCATTAAGATACTATTTTTCTAAATAACGTACAACCCTGCTGAGTTCTGACTTTTATCCTTTGCTTTCTTAGCAGAGAAATATAATATTTGAAAAGAACGAAACATTAAGACTTTATTATTATTATTAATAATAATAATAATAATAATAATAATAATAATAATAATAATAATAATAAACACGCGAATGGAGAGGAATCGAAGGTAAATTGTATATACTCGTACTATATAATCCTTCGAATCTTCACTTCGATGACTGAGTTTCCAAGATTTATAACAATTGTGAGACTCCATCTTTATATTTCACGGTGAAAATCTTGAAATATCTCTACAGGTCTGATTCAGTTTGCCCATTGTGAAACCATGGAGCAGGTTGTTACTCTGTGAGAACCTCTAGGCATCGGGCGGGCGTTCTTTCAGCGCCCGCCGCGAAGGGCTAGGCTAAAGTGGCCGTGGGGGAGGGGTTTCGGGATTTCCAAATCCGATATGGCACTGGGACAGTGGTTCTCGAATATCGTTGCGAATGCTCACTCCAAGTTCTCTGATTGGCTGGTTTACTCGGTGCTCTTCTCCGCTTAATTGTACTTAATTCTGAATTATGTAATAATGATAGCTAAATATATTATTAACATAAAATTTAAATATTCTATGAACTTTCATTTAAAGAAAACAACATTTATGTCAACTGGTAAAAAAAGAAGCCTGAACATCAACGGAGAAGTGATATACATGGCAGGCGAAGTTACTGTACAGAAGAACTAAAGAGAGGAATAATTTTAGAAAAAGCAGCGGAAAGAAAATTACACAAATTCATAAAATATGCAGGCATATCAAGCGATTGATTTCTAAAATTTTAGGTCCCGGAACGCGCTTAAAATGATTTATTAATTTAATATAAATAATTATATATTTATAATATAATGTAATAATTATCTGCGAGATACAGGAACGCCGTTCCGTCAGAAATCAAGCCTTGCGTAAGACCAAAATCCAAATAATCGAGAAAATGGTATTTCTAATCCTGTTGTGTGGGTGTAAACGCTGAACATTGAGATAGGCCAAAAAAAGGAAGATGCGTTTGAAGTATGGACACGGAAGAAAATATTAAACGTACAATGGGAGGGCAAAAAGATAAATGCCGAAATTTTGAAAAGAAAACAGAACTTTCTCTAAAAGCCAAAGCCAAAAAATGGAAAATAAAATATTTTGGACATACTATGAGTCGAACAAAATCTCTAGAAAAGTATATTATGCTTGGAATGATAGAATGAAGCGGAAGAAAAGGGTGTAAGTGGCACAATTGAATAACTAATACACAATATCACAAACAAAAGGAAAAAGGCAGTTCGAGTCCGAGTGAGCAATGAACAAATTGCTAGCATCCTATTGCTGTGTATATCCAGATAGGTCTAACAAGGGATGGCTTGCGATCTATGTTCTAGTACTATTTCTCTCTGCGTTCAGACCCGCGAAGAATTGGGACCTGTAGATGAAAGGAGAGATGCTCACAGCCGCTGCTTGACCGGGCTGGAGCCGACAAATATACATCATCGCACTGAACAGTGTGTTTGATACCCGCAGTCTTTCATGCGTACATTCTGCCATTATTAGGGAAGAACTCGCTGAATTATCGGCGCGTCCCCTCCCAGTTTCGGATAGCAAGAAAAGCGAAGGAATGATGCTCAAGTAATACAAATGCAAATATCAATGTTCAAAATTAAAACATCTTTAAAAAACCTGGTTTAGAAACATCGATCAAGTTCGTGTGGAAGATAATTTGCTTTGACAGTGGCCGTGATTGTTAATTTATAATTACGATTTAGACAAAACGGCAAAAGAAAGTAAAAAGAATAACAGCAAAACTAAGCCTGAAAACTATCGCCCAGGGTCATCTTATGGAGTCACAACTTCTTCAAATGGGTACAGGAAAGTGGGCGAGAGAGCTTGCGTTGGCCACCTCTCTGCGTACGGTACGACATACGTAGGAAATGCCAGAAAAATGGGGTTATTTCTTGGGCTGAAGATAGTCTACTGGATGAGGATGTTACAATCACCGTTCGCTTTATTCGAACACATGTATTGACAGTGGTATAATGCAATATTATTTCATATTTTAATTTTTTTTATAAAATTGTGATTATCGGTTCTTTTTATTCACAACAACTCATCAAGCACATCGATAATAAACATCAGGTTTCATAAATGTTTCATTTTTTTACGAAATATGTTCATGTGTCTATACAAAATCTATGTTTTGAAAATATCAACATCAATGTTGCATCCCTATTCTCGACACCTAGATGAGGATCGCCGATTTAATACGTTTGCATTCTGATTCCCTAATATGAGGTTTATCATTGACTGGTATGCTACGTTTTACTAGTAGTATATAAATCTTATAAATTGAATTGCTACCCGATTAAATGTTACTGATAAGCGTGTACGATGTTTAGAAAAATAGTATCTTAATGTAGAAATGTAAAAGTTGCCGAACTGTATAACAAAACATAATTTATCCCCCTCATAGACGGATATTCCTCTTCTAGTGTGGTGTTCCTGTGTAAAGGTTAAAGTTGTATTGCTTTCATGACAATTTAATGCATTAAAAAATACATATATACGTCACAATACAATGATTTACACTACATCCTTTTATATTATCATTTACGTAGTTTGTATCAAAATGACGCACCGGGAATTACTTATACCAATCATCAAGTTTATACAAATATAACAGAATCATTTTATATCAACATAACTTACTAAGTAAGCTAGGACATGTCACGATTCTTAATATTAGATTTTAATGTTTGTTACAGGGTTGAATTCAGGATGCATCTCGCCTGCGCGCTATTTTACCACTTCTTCAATTTTGTCCGAAAGTACGAAAACAGTTTTAAAATTTTACTTGGGAAAACAGATTCATCAGGTGAAGTCTATCAAGGAGACAAACGCCGTTTTGAGATCAAAAATCGAGTCGCAGGATAAAAGAGCTCGTGCGTAATTTCGGCTCATTCTTTCTAGTAGTGGAATGATAACGGAAGATCTTAGAAGTAAAATGTATGTAAAATAAGATGTTAGGACATGGAATATTGGTGGTATCTACACAATTAGTTCAATTTTCTTTTTGAAATCAGTTTCCAAATCGGAATTGATATTTTGAGTAGTGCCTCAAATAACTTTTTGATGGTATGAAGACGGAAATATGTGAACAAGATATACAGTTTTATACAACTATTACAGATGATATGAGACCGTTTGGTTGTGTTACAGCATCACTAGTTTGATAAGTGGAGAAAAATATATTGAGATTGAAAGGGACGAAACCGACTGCCCGGCTTGCCTGCCTGAGAGCAATGCCTCCTCCCGAGCCGCAGGCCGCCGGGTTTTGCCGTTCGGCCGCGTCGAGGTTCGGGTGACGCAACTGGGGGGATCAGGTACTTTTTCCGAAATTTCACTTTACGCCGCTCCTATTCATCCGATTTGCATGATTGACACGGCGTTGGATTCAGGAAGCACGTCGTCATCGCGCTATAAGCCCACATTTTTTAATTTCTTCTCGGAACTATGAGAAATCCTTTTAAATTTTTTCTTTGGAAATATTTTTTGAAAAAACGGCATCGTAGCGTGAATTCTATTTTAAAAAGGAGTCCAAAGCCGTTTACAGATCGAAAATCGGACCATTTGTTCAGACGTTATCGGTCTAGTAAATTTTGCTTATTTTGGTGCTGCCACGTGGTGGCGGCAATTGGAACTAGTGTCGGTACATTTAGCCTTAAGGTCTGACAACTTTTTTAGTTTGTATACGTGTGTAATTCGAGAGCAGTGAAAGCATAGCTCTTCACATTGAAATTATCCACTGTGGATCCTACTTCATGCCAAGTAGTCCTCCACCCAACCCACCTGGCATCATATGCATTTAGACCATCATTACCCTATCCTCTGGGAATCCGTCTCCATATGCTTTTACAGAAGCTTAATATAAGATTGCCCAACCCTGAGACCCCCCCCCCTAAAAAACCTCTCTACCTTGTTTCTCCATGGAAACTTTCCCAGCCCATAATAGACCTTAGATTGTCTAACCTCCATAAATCCTCAACCTCCCCCAGTACATTTCTAATGGAATTTCAGGTGATGAAATTTATGCTTCCTGACAATAACTTCATGTACACTGATGGTTCTTCCCAAAATGACCAAGTAGGTTGTGCCTTCTACTGCCATAATGCCACGCATCTATACTGCAGAGAAATACATGCTCTTGGAGGCACTTAAGTTTGCTGAATCAATGTCATTTAGAAAAGTAGTGATCTGAAGTGATTCCAAAAGCTCTCTCAAATCCATCTCTTCCTCCTTATCTTGTGGCTCTCTGACAATGAACATCCAATACCAAATCTATCATTTATTGTCTCATCATTATATCTTAGTCTTTTGTTGGGTCCCTTGCCATGTGGGAATAGTAGGAAACAAAATAGCTGACCAAGCAGCAAAGTTTGCCATGAAGAAGAGAGAGTTATACATCCTTGCAGTCCCCACAGAAGACACTAAAATCTTTATCAAATGCTCTATTCTTAGTGAATGGCAAACAAAGTGGCAAAACTCAGATTTTAAGCTCATGAGAATCAAGGATTCCATGAATCTTTGACTTTGCTAGCTCTCTAGTGGAGATTCTTAGAAATGACGAATCTTCTCCCTGCAAGCTTCTTACGAGAGACTAACATCTACAGCCTTATCTGAGGGAAGAGGGTAATGCCAATTATTTGGCTTTTAGTTGGAGATTTTAAAGTGTTTATCTCCCTCTTTTCTGCCAAGCCCTTTTTTTAATTGGACATGTTCTTTTTCAGTTTTACTTACTTTTTACTTTCCATTTAAAACTTTTTTTTAGCTTGGCACTGCCACAGTGCACACTGGTCTTAAAATAATTTGACACTGGTGACAATGGCCTTAGCTATTGAAGTGCCCTGAAACTCGATCATCAATTAACCATTTTCAAGAAATTTAATTTTGATAAATTATTACCATTTCCCCCATATTTTTCCAAAAATTACATTGAGTATGCTGAAATATGTAGTAACCATAAAAATGTGGCAAAATAAGCAAAATAAAATTTGTCAGGTATGCTCTAAATGAACAGATTCGTAATGATATGTGATCATTTTTCAAGTAACAATAAGAAACGAGAAAAAAAAGCATTTGCATACAAAGTCGGGCACTAGTTATCACATATAGACTCATTTACACACAGCTCCTAGTGTTCACTGTTCCAACTACATGAAGCATTAACCCAGTTCTCTTTGGAGGGCACTCCTCAGGTGGTTGACACAGCCCTGGAAGTTGGCTCCTGAGAGACGAGGAAAATGTTCTATATTGAAGATTTAATTTTAAAAAAATGTAATATTAAACTTAATATCAAATGATATTTATACTATTTTCAGTTTAAAGGATGAGCAATTTCAGGTGATAAGTTAGGGTGCTACAATAGTACATACATTCTTGCATATGTAACTTTGCAGTTTTCAATAAAAGCAGTGTCCAATGAAAATCGCACTATTGTCACTTTTGTAAGCGTAAATTTGTCCTAGTCGAGAAAAAATTAATGAAAAAATTTGAATCGGTGTTTGAAACAAATATTTTTCTTTAATTGCGATTATTTCAAGCACTAAACTATTTCTTATTTTCGAAAAATTGTTTACGATTTTAAAACCCAACTTTAGTTTCTCGCATACTATTTAAGTATTATAAAAAAAAGTATTGTAATTCTGTGGCAAAAAATTGCAATTTTTCATCAGAAAGTTTTATTATGGAGCCCTGGTATTGAAAAAGTGTTCATATGTATATAAGTAGTAAATTACTTATGTGCATTAAACACGGAGTGTTTAGAATCCAGATATTTTGGGTCCTCGATTCAGAAAAATTGGTTGTCCGTCCGTAATTGACGCTTGTGCCTAAACCGTACAGAAGATTTTTTTTTTTTTTCAAAATTGGTATTCCCTTAGAAATCAGAGTTTGGGACATTGAGAATTGGAAGCAACCATTTTGGTTTTGGGGAATCTCCACAAGGCTTCAACATTTTCAAAATTTTCTCAAAAAAAAACTCCCAATTTTTTTTATTGAAGTTTTTCTCAGATTGTGCAAAGAATTCTTAAAAAATGGCACAGTTCTTTTTTCTTTGAATTCTTTGAAGTTCATATATTTTTATGTTTTCCTACAACTAAATATTGAAGTAAGTTTCTTTAATGAAATCTGGTCAAAAAAATAGACCTTTAAATAAGGTAATGTACATTTTTTAGAAAATGTAAGTAGTTTTCACATAATTTTTGCTAGTGAAGGCCTTTAAAAAAGAAAGAAATACTCAAAAACTGCCGCACTTTTTTCTTTAAACGGCAAAAGTTACAAATAAAAAGAAAGTATGTACTGCTTTAGCACCATCAGTTTCTCATTCAATTAAATCCTATTAAGCTACTTGAAGTATTTCGAAAGTAATACACCTGTAGTAAAAAAAAAAAATTAGGAAGGGTTTGAAAAACAATAATGGGAAGGTCTCTCTTAAGTAATTCTCCAGAACCATGATTAGTACTTAGAATAGCTTAAAGATTTGGACAAATGAGATCTCTTTTGGGGACTTGATTATGATTTAGTAATAATACATGTTGACAGACTGTCATTTTTGAAAAGAAAAAGGCAAACACTTTTTCAGCATCCGGAACACCAAAATAAAATTTTAAAATTCTTTCCATAAAAAATCTCTCTAGGTTTATTTATTTTATTATATTATTATTTATTTTCCCCCAGTCATTCATAACTTCATACTGTATACTCGTATCTGTGCAATCTATGATCAATTTATTTCAATCACTTTTGACCAGAAAAACTACTTGATATATTATGTTAGAACATGCGAAAGTCTCAAAATATGATGTTTTTGTAAAGATATTAATCTACGACTGGGTCAGTGATGTAATGATTTTTTGAATGGTTTGGTAGACATTTGGAAAAGGTGGTGGTTATCCTGAAATCTAATCATATTGATATGATATATTCATGAATATTAGAAAAAATATGGTAAATGGTGTCATGTTGTAAATACCATGCATTTCAAATTTCAAAAATATATTTTTAATGTCAAAATGTATGTTCCTTATTCAAGAATAATTTATTTTTGAATAGTCAGTGTTTCAATTTGAATTTTTGTTTCAGGCTTTTTTTGTGTCATCACTTCCAGTTTCTTTGTATATGTACATGATTCGGAGAGCCAATTTGGCTTTCCGCCAAGAATATCTGTCTCTTCATAATTGATAAAATAAGTACCACGATTTGTAATTCCTGTAATTTGGATATTTGGGTTTTTAATTAGATTGTTGTGGGTTTATCATATCTAATAGTGTGGTTCTTTTGTTGGGAAAGAAAGTTTGTGAATAATAACAAAAATAATATTAATAAACTCTTTGATTGATATGTAGTAAACTGCACAATCTCCATTATTCTTAAGTGGTTTTAAAGGAAAAACTGTAATGTATATGTCCTGTTATCATGATATACAGGGTGATTTGATGAACAATGCCCAAATTTCCTTGCCCAATGGCAAGGAAATTGTTTAGGTTTCCAATGATGAAGTTTAGTTTCTGTTCAGGCATTCCTGGTCCAAATTTTGTCATACTCTATACCTCTGCTTTGCCTTCAGGTTGAGATGACAAAGGCAGTGCATGTTACTCCACAACTGAACATTCCCAAATCTTGTGAAATGATCCACCTGCATCCTCAATAGGCTAGGAGCCTCACAATCTTTGCTTATCCTCCTCCTCCTCCTCCCCCCCCCCCATGCTCTCCATTTACACTATGGCCATCCGGCTAGTAGAATCATAGGCTTAGCAAGGATTTAGGAGGGAAATAGAGCATAAGAAATAGAATAATAATGAACGATAATTGTAAAAACAAAGGTAGCGGCATATATTATATATAAGGTAGAAGTTCAGATATGTGCACTGTATGTTTCAAATGTCCTCTCCCACTTCTTCAGCGATGTGTTAACAGCATTTGAGTCGTGGTAATTTCCTTCAACATTTGTTCTTTAATACCGTGCTTTAGAACTGTGAAATTGTTAAATCAGGGTACTGTATAGACTGCTAAAATTTCACTGGTGTTGCTGGGAATGTCTGGTATAGAAATTAATCGGTACCATTGTATTCACTTCACACTGGAAATTGAAACTAATTTGAGTCATACATCGAATCACACTGTATAGACAACCCAATGACTATTCAATCGCAATGAGATTCCTCTAAATGATTAAATCATTGTGCTAATAGATTTTCAAAAGAATAATACAAACATTTCTCTTTTTCTTATTACATTCTCAGAATATTTGGAAAAATTGTCATAATGATGTATGACTTCTTTATCTGTTGACGATTGCAGTGCAAGTACATATACTTAGTTATGAGTGTGATGTATTTTTTAAAATTAAAATTTGCCATTCACATATGCAATGGTATTCTATATGTATTGTATTCCAGTGAATATAAAAAGTACCAGTGTTTCAGTATTTAGGTATTGGCATTTAATTTGGGGATTTTTTCTTGGATTATATATATTTGATTTGTACTGTTCTACATGTTATAAAATCTTACTACTATGTGGTTATTAACATCTCGATGTTTCTGGGTACTAATTCTACATTCCTTATGTAGTACTTTGCTTACTGATACAGAATCTCTCCCCACCCCCTTCTCACTTCCGCTCTCAGCCCTCGCTCATAAGTCATCTTTTCCCCTCCCCCCATCTTTTTTTTCTCTGGATTTTGTGTATCTGTTCACATGTAACTGTATGTTCAAAAATAAATGTAATTCTGTGTTTTCTGTCATGTTATATTGTCACCAAAGATGTAGTGCCATATGCCAAAAAATTAAAAAGAGAATCATAAAGACTGAGGTGTAATGTGTTACCATGATAATATTTTGTCATAGTCATAAATTTTACTAAATGTGTTCCTATTTGTCACTAAAGAAAGTGTTATAATGTAAACCATATATTTTTTGTCAGATCATTCATCTGATCAGTGTGTTATTTAATTCTGAATAAAATAAAATATATAACTATTTTAATGACTAAGGCAAAAGTTGCTAGTTATAGCATTCTTGATGATATCAAATGTTTATTGTGCATAAAAAAAAAGTGTTATATGTCCTTGGAATTTGGAACTGGAGCCATGTGTTACAAGGCATTTTAGAATGTAGTAATTACAACGTATGTTTTAATTCCAAATGCAAACACTTTTTTCATATATCATGAATAAAGAATAATGTTTTTTCTTGTTGTTGCTCAAATTGAAAATTTTCCTGATAACATGTAAGAAAACTTTTCAGTTGACCTGGGAAAATTTTCTATGAGCTCTTGTTATTTTGCCATGGCTTAATTTTTCTCTATATCTGTTAAATGTTTCACTTTGACTTTGTGTAAAATCTTAGTCAAAGTTCGA
This sequence comes from Teleogryllus occipitalis, assembly GCA_011170035.1. Lineage (NCBI taxonomy): Eukaryota > Metazoa > Arthropoda > Insecta > Orthoptera > Gryllidae > Teleogryllus > Teleogryllus occipitalis. Next base: position 151,006 of record BLKR01001207.1, on the reverse strand, counting down.
CATACTGCATGTTGTACCTACTTGTATGAAAAGTGTGGAAATATAAACTGTAAAATTAATACTCCAGTTGTTTCATTTGATTGGAGTTTATCTTCTTCCCAGCATTGAGAAAATTTGTTTTGCATTATCTGAATGACAAGAAGGAAGGAATATGGAATCTTTCCAGAGTAGAGAATTTATCTCTTGGGTTTTACATGTTTACAGACTCAAAATGGTTGAAAATGGGGTAGGAAAATATTATATAGCTCAGCAATGTCCAAAAAACAGACCTGATGTTGGCAAGTGTCACTCTTGGAGAGATGGTGCTTACCCCCTCTGTACAACTTTTACAACCTACCTGTGCTACAGTATATGTTACACAAAAGCTTTTGAACCACTGGAGCAATTGCTGCAAATGCTCAATAAATGCTTTGAGTGGCAGAGCAAAAACATAAGTAGGCAATCCAAAATGTTACTTTAAAATGCGATTTTTTAAAATTTCAAATGCCCTGTTTGATTGAGCTAAAAATATTTTCTGTAGTCTCTAGGTGTAAAAACCTTGGGAATGTTTATAGTTAAAAATAGATTGTTTCATGTGGAAGTAAAAAAACAAAAACAAAGAAAAAAAAAAAAAAAAACAAAAAAAAACTAAAAAAACAACTTTTGAGCCCAATTTAATGATCAGATGATTTTGAATACTTAGATTCACTGTTAAATTAATGCTTGAATTAGATTGGATCCAGGACTTCGTTCTTCTGCTTAATCCTTGCCTCTTGTGTCCCAATAAATAAAGAAAAATATTATTTGCAACAATTAAGATCATTTTTTAAAATAAAAAATTAAAATGGACAAATTCTTAAAATTCAATTCCTAACAGAAGTCCTTACTGATCCTAATTTTTGAAAGCTAAAAATATTTGAAATTTACTTCCTTTCCACCATCTGATATTTCGCTGATTTCTGGGGAACTGTGGCAGATTGTCTTTGTTTTCAGTAAATTTTTATTTTTAAATATATAAAATATTGCAATAACCTTGTTAGGGTGGTCAGCGAACCTGGAATTCTTGAATACTGGAGAAAAAACGGCAATTTTATTTGAAAACTGGGATTTTCCTTATGTTCAGATTTATTGCCAAATTTTAGCAATAATTCACACATGTCATCGTATTCAGTGAAGTGCATAATTCTGCTCAGTACATGATAACAGTGTGTGTTAAAATCAAAGTATGTATGAACAAGATCTTATTTATGCATTGGGATTATGAAGTCTGAGGAGTTTGCAGAATTTGAATATTAAATAGTAAAACCGGAGTATTGAAAAACAAAAAGTTTCAAAGCTTATTTTGTAATAAATTCTACTTGGTTGCAAGAGAAAAGTGCACAAATAACATAGTATGGTTAAGTAATGAACAGATACAATGTGTTACAATGTGCAAAACAGAACCGAAAAAACATCTCGAGTATCTGTGGGATAACCATAACTGGGAAAAAACCTTGAATTCCAAAAAGTCAGATTGCCAGCCACCCTGCTTGTTTAAGACAGAAATATAATTTTCGGGAGGAAATTTGATTTATAATATTATCCTCTGACTATTGTGATTAATAAAGGAATTTTCATTATTGTATATTCATTTATGGCACTAGTTTTGAAACTTGAGCATGAATGCTGCTTTCTATTCTACAAGAATGGAAAATGTACTATACAACCTGTTTGCATAAATACTTCTGGAAAGATTCCACTGATAATTGCTAACGATCTTGGCTTAAGGAATTCAGAAACTTTTACAGGACATTGTTTTCGCCAATTATCTGCTTCTTACTCGGAGATGCAGGTGCTGATATGAATATGTTGAAGAGACGCTGATGATGTCTAGTTCTGTTGCAGATATGTGGAAACATCAGTACAAAATAAAAAAGGAAAAGCTATGAAAATTATAAGGGGACAATATTTCAAATACTAATGTGAATTGTATGGCTTCAACATCGGGAAATACAATTACAAATTGCTGTAAATTTTTAATTGATGATTACAATCAATAAATATATCATACTATCATTGTTATTATTTGAAAACTTCTAATGTTAAATAACAAGGTTATGTTGATAGTAAATTTTTCAATATTTATTGTTACTCTTAATAGTAGGCCGTAGGATAAGGTTAATCATGGAATAACTGTACTCATTCACCATTTCTGTACTAGTTTCAAAAAGTTTGACTTTACTGAATCAAAGTGGATAAAATAATAAATTTGATATTACCACTTTACAAATGTTTCATTGCTTTCATGAAGAAATTTTCCCTTTTTCATAATTACAAAACTGAGATTTCTTGCAACTATAAAAAATTCCAAAGAATAATTTTCTTTTGGGAATTGGGGGGAAAAGAGAAGGAAATAAACATAGAAATGAAGGAATGAAAAATCATGCATATATAAAGTACTAAAAGAATGAACAGTGAACATTTGCCATAATTCTTGAAGTCAAAAGTATTTAATTCTATGGCTTTCAATTCTATAATTTATGCTCATTTGGTCTATCATTTCACAAGATAGGATGCTAATATGTTCTAAGATAGATGCTAATATGTTCTATTACACAGGAATGAATATTTCTTGTTGTTGGAACTTCTGCTTGAACAAATATTGTTTCATTATATTGTTTCAATATTACCGGAAATATTAGATTCTTGGCTTTTTGTTAGACAAAGAAATTCATTAGATATCCTGATAGGAATTGTATTTTACCAGTTGTCTGGAAAAAAAAAAAAATAGTGGAGGGAAATAAAAATAGAGTATTAGGGAGCTTAAGCACATCATAGCATACTGCAATATCAATTTTCTGCACATGAGCAGAAGCTCAAAAGTGATGTCAATCTTGAACTGCCCATGCGCAGAAGGTCAATGTTGCTATAATGCTATACATTACTCCCTTATATCTTTCCTTAAGATCAACTGTGTCAAATCTTTCAAAAGCTACTGTAAACAAGATATGTCACTTCCTCTTTTGAAAACTAATGAGTTCTGAATAGACAAACCTTTTTTAAATAACAATGCTGTGAACTGAAAATGCACTAGATTTATAGGTTAAATGTGTTTATTTTATATATTGTGTACAAACAATTAAAAGGAACTTATACAATACAATAACAATATAATGCACAAGAAATTATATTTAAACTCTCAGTATTTTTACTTATTGTCCAGTCTAATTCTTTACATGTCATTTTATGGCATCTAGTAGATTGAATATGGTTTTACCAGCAGTGAACTAATGAATAGATTTATTAAAGGGAGGTAAATGAAGTGTATAAGAAAAAGAATGCTGCATTTTGTGTGCTTCATATTGGTAAATACACACTATCAAGAATCAATGAAAGTTTTGTTAGTTTTTTTGAAGGTTAACAAGCGTTATGTAGAATTCATAAAATTTGTTTTTATGCGGAATATATTTCAAGAATTTTTAAGTAAAGGAATGTGCATTCTGCAGAGTATTTAAGATAGGGTACATAGGCAATGCTGTTTGTAAGTGAATGTGGAAACTTTCATGTCAAAAAATCTTGTTCAAGTTTTATTTGCAATTAGTCAATATTAATTTGGAAAGAATCATCTACAAAATGGAAACTATCAAAATATATCATATGAAATTAAAAGTTGACTAGAGTTCAACTCTGTTTATGCTGCTGGTATTTCACATTATTTTAGCATTTACTATCTATGGTTCTTAGAATTAATCTGCTCTGAAGTATTGAGAAACATAATAATTAAAAATTTCTTATTGTGTGTAAATTTAAAGATCACAATGTAGTACATTTTTTCTTTTTCATTATTGAAAACAATGAGGCAGTAGATATGGTAGATTCAATATTTTATTTGAATTTCATCAATTAAAGAGTAGTGTAGGAGATTCTCTTATATGATTAAATTCATGACTTCACATTATGTAAATAATAATACAATATGCTTAATCTAGTTAACAAGCGACATCTGTGTATACATATTTTTGACGTACAGTAGAACATTGAAAATCCAGGTCAATTGGGACCAGACCCCTTCCAATCAAATTATCTGGATTTTCAAAATGAATCAAAAATAGGGCCAGTAGACATCTTCAATTTATAAAAAAATTGTTAAAATCATTCACTCTGATAGTTACAGTAGAGTAGAGGAATAAAACTAGTAATGTGGTAAAAGTTTTACATGTTTAATTTTAGAAAGAAAATACTGTTCTGTATTTACAGAACTGCACGTACAGACTCTCTTATTTTATTTACAGCAAATCTAGGCTTCAAGAAAACACGATGTGTTTGTACAGCAATGAAAAAGCTGTACCTTCAGTAAATAATACAGCTTTTGAGCTTTTATAAAACCGTTTACGTATGTACATCTACAAACAATACAGTATTCACTTCATTTGATTTTTTTTCATCAGAACTGAATCAAGATTTTTGATGTTTCATATTTTTGACATTTGAATTAGTGACACTACTGTATCTTAAATATATAATTAAATAAAGTACAAAGAATAGAAATAACCCAGCATCCAAATGAAATTTAAATAATACTGTTACTCAAGGGAGTGGTGAAAAATAAAACAAGCATAAGACAGATTTTTTCCAATGAACGTTATTAAACAGTTGTTACATGGATATTGTAGAATTTATTTTAGTGTTGTGGGTTTACTAGAAAGGACAATGCACAGGCAGAGACCACAGACAGTACCATCAAATGTTACAACTATAGGCCAAACATATTTAAGAGATAATGAGGTTCTCTATGAGCTCCTAGGAAAAATTCATTGGGATCAACAATACTTGTACAGGTGTCACAGACTGTAGATACTAGGCATCGCACAGGTTTGTTGTCATACTGGTCATTTACATTTGAACACTTTCTAACTGACATGCTGGGTTAACGTTTTGAAAAAATAGTCTCATTTGGTGTGACTATTTTGACTTATTCCAAGAATCCAAGTCAAGTCGATGTTTTGTTACATGTGTTCATGGTAATAAAATGTGAATGTGGGTGATTTTAAATAATACTTGGTTTACGTGTTCATATCAACATGACAAAAAATGTTATCTTTTTGGTACAGTTTTTTGGGAGGGATATATTTTGTTAATTTGTTTCTTTGTTAAACCAATGTCTAAGAAAAACAGAAGAAAAATAAATGCTTTTTTTGATAACTTTGATTCTGAATTAAAAGGGATTTCAACAAAGTGTATGTGGAATTATGATGCAACTATTTTGATCGATGATCCAGGGACGAGTAATGTTATTGTGAGAAGGTTGCAAATGTCCAGAAATAATAAAGAATCCCACCTTGGAATGAACATTAATAATGACGTATGGGAATGTAGCTGCTGAAGTAACTCAGAATGTGTATCCCAAGCGGGTGGAAAGAGGCCCTATTAACCACGCTGTATTTTCGATTCACCAGAGGGTAGTTTGATACCCATATGTTCAGGTACTTGTTTGGATTCTCACGTTCCTTTAAAAGTAAATCATCAAGTAAAAAATATTTTAAAAAGAGGTAATTAAAAAGAAATTTACCCAAGTCTGCACCCTGCTCATTCTTGATTGCAAATTGACCCGGCTCACTCTTGATTTACAATGAACTTTTAGAGCCAAAATTAGGGATGGCTCACAAATGTACCCTCCTTGGATATATGAATGGGTAAAAAAGGAAAGAAACCACCACCCTTTTAGTGACTTATTTTATCTAATATTATCTGAAAGGAGAAATTTGTATGTATGTTGGATTATTATTAGAGGAATATTATTATATTATATTATTAGAGGAATATTATTAGAGGAATAATTAAAGGAGATATTGTGGAAAAGAAATAAAAAAGTGGCCCTTAGTTGTAATTTGATGGTATATGTCACACCTATGGAGATAAGCAATGGTATATTGTGTGCCCTTTATTATCTACTAGCCTTTTTATCGTAATACACTTTATCACATGTCATTTTAAAGATTTATATCTTTTAATTTCTTAAAAGTCTGCAAAAACTTTTTTCTCAATGTGAACTATTTTTTTTTTCTGGCCTACCAGTTTCAGGCTAACTTATGATCACTATATTGTAATTACTTGTGAGTTTACAAAGAAATTGTTTGAAGGTGAAGTTCAAGTCCATGAAATAATAGATACAATATTTTTCAAGAATGAGAGAGTCTATTTTTGATTTTGATTACTCTATTTAGTAGTTATAAATAATATGTTGCTCTTCTTTTAACATAATACGATGTTCTTGACATCAATTATCACATGTAGCTTCTCATTCATTGCTTCTGAGAAAATCTCAAAAATGAAATTCATAGTCACTTAAGTCATTTGATTTTAACAGCTTAAAAAAAAACCTTCACCAGTATTTTCATTCAAATAAATATAGGGTATTTTAGTTTACAGAGCATGTGATAGTACTCATTTCTTTGTATTCCCAGGGTCCCTATAGTTCAGAAATGTTGGTTACCAAAACCAATACCTACACTGCTATTTAAGCACTACCAGATGCTCTCAAAACTGGTGTAGCCCTATTTGAAGACTGATATGGCATAATTGCATAGTACACATCAATACTTCAAATATGTACCATACATATACACATATATTATACAGAGTATTTGGGGTTGGCATCTCTAAATAACAAATCTTTATTTAGAAGACTAAAAAGATAAATATAATAGAAATATATACATTGTTTTATAGATTTATGCTTCCAGGAACATTTACATTGTTCCAAAGTTATTAAGAGAATTGTTCAGACTATGTAAATTTATTAGAACATGGGCACATATCATATTTGCTCTAGAAATGTGAATAATTGTTATTCTGTGAAAATTGTGCTTTGTGTGGTATTTAACATAAAAAATTGTGTGGTTTACAATACCCAAAATTAGTACGATTACAGTTTTTGTGCTTATGTTATAATTAAATCCCTGAAATCTTTTCGTGATACAAATAATGCTTTATTTTTATTATTATGAGAATTTAATTGTGGCTCTACTCGCTAAATACTTCTCTGATATTGTTGGTTTTAGATTAATCACACATATTTCTTTTGAAATCATACATTATAATGGCACTTATGAAAAGATAGGAACAAGATCATTCATCATTCTTTTAATGAGTTGGTAATTATTTTTAAAAGAATAAATTATTGTCTCATTGAATAGTTAAAATGAGGTCTTTCAGTGATGAAATTAGGGACTCAAATATAATACAGAATAGTTTTATGATTCATCTTTCTAGAGAAAATGTTTTGACCAAAGAATATTTTTATCATGAAAGCATAAATCTATGTCTTTTAACACAGGATAGCACAAATCTTTTATAATATACAATCACTTTCTCTGTATGCATTTCTGCAGTTGTATACGAGTCCCTTGTAGTGATCCATGATACCACCGCTTTGTACACAGAGTCTATTCTATAACATTCAAACATTTATATATATCAACAGGATGTAGCTAAGTACACTTTGATCTTCAATTCTGCTCATCCCACTGAAATGTTAATGACTCACATAAATTCAACGTATCTGCATCATTACTTGTGAAATATATATATTTTTTTCTTGTGAATATTTCAAAGAGCACATTAATGTAGCAGATATTGATGAGATGACTTTTCAACCTGTAGCATTAGGTAATTTTCACATAGCCTTTGAAGAGACTTCTGATTTTTCTAATGTCACTTTTGAAGTCCTTTCCTCATCACTATGAATATCATCATAGACTTCATTCTCTTCTTCATCATGAGCTGATGTGTCTTCCCTGAAACCAAATAATTTGATTTTTTTTCTCTTCAAACAAATAAAATAAAAAATAAAAAAAGAGGCAGAGAGAGAGAGAGAGAAAATTGTTTTTATCATCTCCAAAGGTATGAAACATGTAGGAATATCAGCAGTATGAAACTAGTTTCAGTTTCATATTATTTTTTTGAGGACTTCACTAACTTTTAAAAATATTTCAATGACTTAAACTTAACTAACCGAAAGCAATGATAATAACAGTAAGTTCATTGCAATTTTTGTTGGAGTTGGTTTAACTGTAGTTTTACAACAATGGATATTTAACAATGACACACTATTATACAAGTGAGAGATTTCTTGCGAGTGAATAAAGATTGGAGATAGTCAGCTTCTAAGATAATATAAAGTTATTTATTGTCATCTCCATTGAGAAGAGTAAACAGCATACATTCTAAAAGATTTGGTTTCCTTACATGTACTTGTGCTTTTGTGTTGACCTGAAGAGAGACTTGGGGCAGTCTTTGTAGTATGGCCAACACTCTCCATGGTCTTTTCCTGCTTGTTCAGCAGTCACATAATCTGTTAGAAGATCAGCAAATGGCGATTTGCTGGCTCTGAAAGAGACAAGTTTTAATGTCAATTTAAGTGATTGAATAAGAAAGTAAATTAAACATTATGTGTTACTGCCCTTGAACAGAAAGCCCATGAGGCAGAACAGAGCTCATAAAGATTGATGTTAATTAATTCAAAGTATTAACAATTTAACTTTTACCTTTCAATAATAGTTTCTTGAAAAGTCATTTTAATGTGGTTTTATGCCTTCTTTTTCAGAATGACAATAAACCATTGATTCTTTAGACATTAGAGATATTCATTAGAATGAAGAATATTTTATTTCAAATATGCCTTCATTTCAATTATAAATTGTTGAGTCTCTGTCTATAATTGCCTGGGAAGTAGTTCATATTGTACCAAAGTCATTTACTGTTTTAGTGCAAGAGAATGTTGTTCTTAGACATTTATTTTTGTTTTCTTGTATTAACTAACTCTCTTAAGTCTTTTTCCCTCATTTAGAAAGTTAGCAAAAATAGAGAAGATTTATATTAATTGTCTAATGTTTTTGTTTATCAACTCTCAGTAACCTTCTTGATTGAAAAGTCATTTTTATACAATAATTTAGGAATAGCAGGAATAATGCAGGAATAAACAGCTAACTTTTCACTGCAAAAATGTAATGCCCCCATCAGTTTTTTAAGAACATTTATACTAACCCACATAATATTATTCACCTAGTATTTTCCTTTATTTTCACTTTTAGTAATATTCTGTTACTTCCAGAAATAATTGAATTGCTTGCTGCAGAAACCCCTTATGTCTGGTCTTCACGCTTTTGCAGAAGGAAAAGTCTGAATTACTTTACACACAATTCTACACCAAATGAAAACTTAAGCAGATGTTACACCCACAGTTTTTGGCAAACAAGAGGGATTTTTATACCAGTCGATGTGTCTACATATATTATATCATATGATAAACATATCTCAAAAAGTGTAGAAAAAATTGACAAGGGGTTTCTGCATCAAGCAATTCAATTACGAATTAGTTTTATGGGCATTTTCTGCTCAAGTAATTAAACATTTTTGCTTGTAACGTTATTGATTCTTTAGGCTGCAGTAATTACACTATCTTTTGTTAAATGTAATTATTCTCAACAGTCAACACATCTTACTTCTACCATATTTGGCCAGTAATATCAGTGTGTAGTACTTACGTGAAAAATAACTTGATTATTTCTCCCAGAAACCCAAATTCGTGAAGTGGGTGTCCGTGAACTTCACAGATGGCTCGAAGTAAACATGCTCTCCCATCCATTCCAAAATTTGCTAGAAAATCTTCCACTACAGAATACAGCAAAGCCCTGTAAAATTGAATTAATATTGATCTTCAACTTTCACATTACTTTTAAATTACTATGCTTTACAGTTGTATACAAATAGAATTGTGTAAGCAAAACATAAATAATGAACATTTGTTGAATAGCAATAGTTATTTTTATTGAAATAAGTAATGGTAATAATATTTTGTCAAAGTGTTGCATGATCATTCTTGAAATTTTTTACTTTATTAAATAACATAAAGTCTATGTAATACCTCTATTTCAATGAACGATTTAGTAAAATTATCCAATCATAATGTTATTTGATAAAGAATTTCACAATATTATGTGTCAAATAGCATTGAGAAATACTTATTTGGGCTAAGGGTCATTACATGCAAAATTTCGTGTTTTCTGACTGCAAGTCTTGGATATTTTAAATATTATAATATGTTAAAGCCTTAATAATGAACTGTTGAAAGCCATTTTATGGAATTAATATCTCCAGCAGTTTAGCAATGTTTGCAGGTTAAATATGGAGGATAATACAATGTACTCAATAATTAAACGAATTCTGACATTCACAAAACATATGAAATTTCAAATACAGGTAGCCTACACTGTTTTAAAGATAATCAACTTATTTTAAGTGGTTGACAATATATTACATATTAAGGTATTTGTTCATAATAAAAATTTGCAAATAAATGAAACAAATGCACATATCTTGAAAAGTGATATTTTTTTAATTGATTTTTGCACATTGCTGGAACCAATTAACCACTATGCCAACTGTCGCGATGGAATCTTGAACAATATTTATCGTTCGTTTTTCGTTACTAGGTCCTGGCAATAAAATACTGTCAAAAAATTGCTGTTTTCCCCGCAGTTCTCTATGCTGCGTAAGTGGTATGCGAGAAAGTAAAAATGCTTAAGTTTCGAAATAAAAAGGGTATGCGAATTACGCTCTTGGTTGAAAATCGCGTGCCTTTCTTCAGAGGTGAGGCAAGGTCGTACAGAGAATCGGCAGTTGCCTTACAGTTCATTTTACAGTGGATAAGGGATTCTGTAGGGATGCCCGACAATCCCTTCCGAGAGGTTTTGGTATCAGCTTGTAGGGTCAGTTTTCTTGTGTTAGTGTTTACTGATTTATAGTTTTAATTGAAATAACCTGTGAATTGTGAATAAGTTTAAAAGGCGGTACGGAAAATACCTAATTTAGTGGTAGGTGAAGCAATATGCAATGTGTTGTCTCAAAATATCAAAGATGCCTAATACGGATCTTAGTGTCTCAATGAAACAGATAATGAAGTGAGAAAGTCAAGTTAAGAGAATACAGCTCCAGTAGTTGGAGAGAAAAACACAGTAACGTGAATAATTTCTAATTTCTCTCGGTCAGTCATCATTATCATGGCTTACGCAAGCCTTCAAAGAACTCGCATCGTTAGTACTCCTAGGGAAGTTTCTAAGTGGGCGAGGAACAATATGAAAGGAATTTTATTTTCACCAGCAAAGAGGAGCACAAAGAGTTTCTATATACTGGGAGATTCGTAGGTCTGAAAACTGTGCCAGAAACACGGAGTGATTCCAGTTTCTGAAAACAAAATTGCTGTGAGAAAGTACTCTCATCCGAAGTTGCTAGAGAAGTGCTTTTGCGAAATCCATCACCGTACCGTGGAGAAACCGTAACCAACGCCGAGAGCTGCCTAGAGCAGCAGCAACGGGCGGTGGAGGAGGCCAGTTTGTTTTCGGGGCACGGGTAAGCTATTTTAATTTATATCGAATAATTTTGTTCAATAATTTATTCTATGAAGGTCAATGTTTACAAATATTACCATTAATATATGTGTGCTGAGTTTTGTTTTCTATATTCTCGACGTTTGGAGCGTGTGATTTCGCTCATCTTCAGGAGATCTATAAAGTTATATTATATTTTTTTCAGTTATTAACAAGAATTTAAGAAAACAGAGCCACTTGTCTTGTGTAGGTTATACTATAGACATATCTACAGTTTCATTGACAACAATTGCACTGCAATAGCAGAGATATCCCCATTCCATGTGCTCACGCCGCCTCAAGCACCGGCAGTGGCGGGATTCAGGGGTGGGGGGTAAGAAGGGGCAACTGCCCCTCCCCCCCAATATTGGGACACGTTTTTTAAAAACATTTCATTTTCGGATCTTCAAATTTATATCATAAACGACTGACTTTTTTTCTGTATTTTTTGAGAAGAAATTGAATAATAATTAAGCGAACAATAATTTTATTAAGTTGGGCTAATAAGATACATTAATAAATTGATGAATTTTTGATCCGTAATATAAAACGCGCGGGATAATGTTCAGCTTTACTATGAATATCCCATATTAATAAATAATCTTTAATTTGTATTGCTTTTAAACGTTATTTACTTAGAAATTTAACAGATTCGTGCCTAAAATCACGAGTCACACTCGAATTAACTTAAATTATGATTAAATAAATTATTTCCAATACAAATTTCCTAGCGTTCTTGAATATTTCAAATGCCGAAAAATAGATGCTTCTCACGAAACATTTCGTGGGCCCGCGGTGCGATAAAAATCATTGTTTTTCCCAGCATTCCTTGTAATCTATGGAAGCGTAGTCAGCAAATTGAAAACTTTAGACCGTTGACCATGTCCATGAAAAACGATTTTCTTTAACAGATCTTCAAAAAAAGAAGAAGAAGAAGAAGAAGAAGAAGAAGAAGAAGAAGAAGAAGAAGAAATTTGTCAACGTTCCGAAACGTACGGATTCGAAAAAGGCACCGACTGACTTAATTTTTTGTAATCCAGCAGTTCTAGCGTGAACATACAATCTGTTAAGGGACCAAAAACTGCGCATTTACAGTTTTTGAAAAAGTGAAAATATATGAATGATGTGTAAAACGATTTATTATATTATATGTTTAATGTTTTTCCATTACAATGTAAGATATAATGTAACTAATGCATATTTGTTTGATGCCAAGTGTATACTGCGAAGAAAGCGAGTCTGTTATCTCAACTGTTTTCATTTTTTGTTGTTATATTCAATGTTATTAATGTAATGATTTCACTTTCTGATTATATAAACGCCAATCAGTTGTTTTAAACTAAATGTCGGTTCCATCATTACAGCAAAAAATATTTCACTGTTTTCTTGGACAATAGAATCATTTTCATTACAGATTTATAATAAATACTAATGCACAGACCTGTTGCAGCCATCTTCGAAGTGTATTTAAAGTCAATGTAATTTAAAGATGGGGAATGATAAAAATTGTTTTTATCTTTACTTTCTCGTATGCATACGTATATACGAGAGTAATATACGAAGTATAGAGAAAGTTATGTAATGCTGTGGCCAATCGATTTCGAGACTTCAACGGAAATATACATTTTGGGGTCCCCCTGATACGGAAAAAGTAGTTTTTTTCGAAACGTCCGTCCGTCCGTCCGTCCGTCCGTCTGTCGTATGTGAACAAATCTAGCGCCTAAACCACACGTACGATCTTTTCCAAATTGAAGAAATCCTTGTCCATCTCGCTCTAGTTGAAGCTTTGAAATTTTGAAAAACATTCTTTAAAATTTGGGGGTACTTTGCATGAAGCCCCCGGACATTTTCAAAATTTTCTAAAAAAGGCTCCAAATATTTTCTTTAGATTCCTTGTAAGAGTAAAATACTTATAAAGGTGGCGTAGGTCCCATTTTCACGGTTAACTCTGAATTTTCGAAAATGGGAAAAGTTTAATTTTTTTGGGTGTCTGTATACTATAAAATTGACGACACAGATTTTTCCTTCAAATGAAATATGTTAGCCATAAATAGTTCTTTCCTTAAGGCCATGTAGGATGTTTGAGTATTTTAATAGTTATTGTGCAATAGAGCGTGCAATATTTGCAATTTTAAAAAATTACAAAAACATGATTTTCTCAAAAAACGGCTCCAAATTTTTTCTTTACATTTTTGGTGGTATTAATACATAGCGAACCCTATCCGATGACATAATCGCCATATTGTTCTATTGTTTCGTTTTTGTTCAAAAATTACAAACGTAATTTTTTTAGTTGTCTCTCACGTCGGTAATATTTACCTTAGAGATGATTTCTTTACACTATTATATTTATGAGTACATGTGCTTTAAATAATGTCAAATAATTTTTTTTTCAAAAACTCAACAGTTTTCGGCAAAAATGAGCTCAAAATTCCGAATTTTTAGAAACGCCCATTTTCTCAAAAATGGCCCCAAATTTTTTCTTCAAATTTCTCCAATGTATAGTGTTAATTGCACTGTTTAATATGACGTAAAGTTAATTTTTGTGTTTTCTTTTGTTTCGTCAAAAATTACACAAATGTAATTTTCTTGAAATATATCTAACGCCGTTAATATGCACATTTCCATCGATTTGTATACATGACATTTGTGAGTGAAAGTGCTTGAAAGGACTTCAAATGAAGTTTTTCGAAAACTCAATAGATTCGTGTGAAAAAGAGCTTCAAATTTCGTATTTACAGTAATGCTTAATCGCCATTTTTAAAAAAAAGGCTTCAAAATTTTCAAAGAAAATTTCTATTTTGGACGAGATTTTATTCTTCTTTAATATTCTTGAAGTAAAATTTCGGTTCTACTATTAAGTTACAGAAAAGTTAAGAAAACGTCAAGAAAATGTACTTTTGATTATGATCAATGGCAGCTGGCCAAAGAATGGAGGAAGTGACAGTCCACGCCAAGGAAAATGAAAAAAATTGCTACGAGAAAGTATGTGCCATTCTTTAGCACCTCTAGTTTTAACTACAGCTCAGCAATCGAAACGAGTGGTGCTACGTAAAGGCACAGATTTTTTCTCGTACTAGTTAGTTTTTTCTAATTTCTTTGGTCTGGGCAAGTTTTACAATTTTGCCCCACCCTCTAGCCAGCTGCCATCTTTCGCCGCCCAAAGATATTTTTTTCCTCCAGTTTTTTGGTTTCCTAACGGTAGAACCGGACTATTCCTTTAAGGATATTAAAGAAGAGTGAAATCTCGTCATACAAGGAAATTTTTGTTGCGTTTTTGAAAATGTGGAATTTTGAGCTCGTTTTCATAGAAAACTTGAGGGTTTTCGAGAAACCTTATATGACATCATTTAAAGCACATTTACTCGTAAATGCAATAATGTGAACACATCGCTGTTAATTCAAATATTATCGACGTAAGAGAAGTCAATTTCAATTTTATTTGTAATTAAAAAAAGGAATAGAGCAATACGACATTTATGTCGTTTCATAGAGTACGTATGGCACTATTCCTAACAATAGTTTAAAGAAAAAAAATGTGGTGCCTTTTTTTAAGAAAATCTTGTTTTTGTTATTTTTTAAAATTGCACATATTGCGCGAAAACTACTAAAATTTTCAAAAAATGTACATGGCCTTAATGAAAGAACTAATTATGGGGAATAAATTTCATTTGAAGAAGAAACCTGTATCTTCAATTTTGTAGTTGTTTTATTAAGTCGCCGAAAAACTCAAACTTTTGCAATTATCAAAAATTCAGAGTTGACAGTGAACATTGGACCTATGTCATCATTGCATTCGTATTTCATTCTAATCTTACAATAAATTTAAAGAAAAAAAATGGAGTCATTTTTGAGAAAATTTTGAAAATGTCCCTGGGGCTTCATGTAAAGTACCCCCAATAGTTAGTGAATATTTTTCAAAATCGCGACCCAGGCCAGATCGGCAAGAGTTTCTTCAATTTGGGAAAAATCCTACGCAGGGTTTAGGCGCTAGTGTTGTTCACATATACCAGACGAACGGACAAATGGACGTTATGCCGTCAATTTTTTTTCGGTACCAAGGACTCCCAAAACATGAATTTTTGTTACACTACAGGTTAGAGGATTTTTTTCTAAATTTAGCAACAGGATTTGTCTATGTTTTCGTTATCAGGGCCCGGCAATGTTTTTTTGCCGAAAATTCGCAGTTTTTTCGCGCATCATTACGTAACTTTTTTTCTTCTGCATAAGCAGCAGTGAGAAAGTAAAAATCTGAAAAAATCACGATTTGTGTTTTGAGAGGAACTTTTGAGAGTTTTCAAGCCTGTTCCAGTGTTCTAAGACAGTGAAAAATTTTTTTTTTTTCAAAAAATGTTTGAGTTTGAATTTAGCGCTGAGAAAATATCAAAAATGTTTCTCTGAGTGAATAAAATATTTTCTTATTGTTTTTAAATAATATAAAATAGTGTTAAGTTGACGAAAAAACACGCCTCTGGCTGTAGAGGGGTGTGGGTGGTGGGACGAGGGCCAAGAAACCTTTCAAAAATCTTATTTTTATGTTAAAGTGTTACTACTCAAATATCATCTGAAATCCCGCCTCTAAGCACCGGCCACAAAAGTGGAGTATGCATCCACAAATTTGGTGCAGTAATGGAAGAGATAGCTATTGATTCACGGCTCATCTACCTTGAGGCCACGAATGCAGTGAGATCGTCTCAAGTTAAGAGGGGGAACTGCTATTTATTGTACAATGGCATTTTAATAACTGAAAAAAATGTAATGTAACTTCATAGATCTCCTGAAGATGAGCGAACTTACACGCTCCAAATGTCGAGAATAAAGAAAATAAAACTCGGCATACATATATTAATGGTAATATTTATAAACATTGACCTTCATGTAATAAATGATTGGACAAAATTATTCGACATTTCTAACCTGAGGGTCACAAAGTAAATATGCAATATTTTAATTTGTAATTATTCAAAGTTCCATAATGAAATTTTCAGATTAATAAGAAAGTAGTATCAGCAGTTTTTTTATTCGTGAATTTAAAAATATATTTTCATACATTTCAATTTATACAATTCCTTTATTTCCTATTTGTCAGAGACTAAGGGTAAAGAAAATATCTGTAGTGGAAAACTATCCATTATATTTTTTCTGTAAGTACATATTACTTTCATGTTTTTGCGTGTTTGCTAATCAGACAAATATCATAAAGGAAGGTCTACGCTCTGCTAACTTAATATTTCAAGTGCCCAACTTAAAGTTTCAAGAAATCGTGGAGTTATGTAGCTTAACCCCGGATAGGTATCCTGAGCAAATTCACACCTTAAGAGTACTGAAGGGGTTTATTTTGTTCTCCGTTTCTGATCGTTTTCACTTTAAATTGATTCTAGTATTTTTTTCTTCGATAGTTATGTATTTTTATTTCCATTAGATTAATAATTAGTTATAAGCGGAAGGTCCTTAAATGTGATCCTTAATCCTTAAAATGTGATAATATCTTATGTTCACACAAACATGCAAAAATTATTTGTTAAAACTATCTTAATGTAAATACCACTGCTAATATTAGTGATTAAGACTGAGAAATAATTGTGACATAGTGTTTAGTATTAGTCTATACAATATTCTCTGTTATCTTTTTCCACAGCATTATGTAAAATGAATCATTCATAACACTGCTCAGTTTTTAAAATTGTTTTAGACGTTGAATAAATTAGTAAATGAAATCACTATTTTTATGAATGGTTAAAAATGGTTATCAATTCTTTTTTACGTACTTATGAACTAGTTTACATTTTTGTTGAAAAAATTATTGGGGGCGTCGCCCCTAAGCAGGTGCGTAGTCTGCTGAGGCACTGTGAATAAAATTACAATTTGGTTGACAGTTTGTCGTCTCGTGGTAACACTTGTGCGTTTGTCACTGAAGCAAGAGTGGCCTCCCTGAAAATTTCGAGATGGGCCCCGTAGCCCTTACCATGAAACACTATCTCTGTAAACGCTCTCAATTTCTGATTTTCCCCATTTGTATGCCGATACTTTGGGGTTTCATACACATTTCGGAAAGAAGCTTTCCAATCTATCTCAAAACCCTATAAATGATTCAGCATAAAATCAACTGTATTTTTAATTGAATCATTAAATTTATAATTTTATTATCCTTATTATGTTTTGTTTATTTACTAGATACACGTGCCATTTCTAAATAAACAAAAGTTTAATGGGAAAAAGGTCTCGGAGCCCGAAATGAAGATAAAATAATAATTAACAAAACCACTTCTAGATACGAAATTGCAACGAAAGAACAATGACCACAAGTTTGTAATGAGTTTATAGTCATTACTTATAAGTAGAGACCGGAAAAAGATGTAGTATGAAAGTAAAAATATGTAATGAAAACAGTAAGAATATGCAATAAATATGTAAAACCGGATATAATACGTAATATTAAAATACAATAATTATAAAACGAACATTTACATAATACGAAATGACATTTATAAAAAAATTCCTAAACAAAGTTTGATAATATTACAAACGTTGTAAAAATCGTTTGGAGAGCATAAATTTATGCACGCTTTGCATCAATACAACTTTCCTGTCAGTAGCAAAACCGTCATGACTAACTGAAGAAGCTACTAACTGAAGTAGGCGCGCCGGACTGTGAGACCATCCGAACGCGTCTTCATGTGGCGTACCTCGTGTAGACAGCACGCAGTAATAATGTAAGAAAAACTGCAATTTTTAAAAGAATACTTCTTTTCATAGAACTTAAGCAATAAAATGGAAGAAAATTGATACAATAAAAATATTTTGTGAAAATAGCAAAACTTTAAACCATGTAATATACTAAATGTGTACAAATATGTAATACAAAATTTTGATATTGTGAGAACGGTGGTGATTCGCCAAGATTACAATTTTTAGAACGGTAAGCAGAAAGACAAAAAATACATAATTGCATAAAAATTCTGTCTCTACTTATAAGGTAAGACTCTATGAAATGAATCAAATTATGCTAAAATTAAAATAGGTTCTACTGAAAATTCATATTTATTATTTCATTATATAACAAGTAATTTTATTAAACACTAACTAAACACAACAAAACTTTTATCGTTTTAAGATCACCATGGAAATTGTATTATTTAATCATTAAATACATTCACATGTTTATTTTTGATACATATTTAATTTTTTCGGGGGCGGGGGTTACGTTTTAGCATTTCCCCGGGCCCAAAATTGTTTAGTTCGGGCACTGATTCGACTCCAACCGCAGAAGCCTTCGCAAACAAATGCACCCACCTCTCCCCGCCGTGGAAGTTGGCGTTGGGCGGCGGCGTGGGCGGGGGTTCGCTGGCGCGCCTCAGCCGCCGCCGCTCCATCACCTTGGCCACGTAGTCGGCCAGCAGCGACGCCGACATGCGGCCCATGCTGCGCGCGAGGATGGGCGGCAGCACGCCGTACGGGTTCTCGTTGTCCGTCAGGCCCAGCTTGTCGAAATCGACTGCAACCACAAGGACACGTGTAGGATTACCATCTATCAAGGAAGACAAGGCTTTTGCGCATATATACATTTTTTTGTTATATAAGGTCGCATCAATATATAGGTCATTAGCAACCACTATTGGAGTTAACGTTACGGTAACTATGAATATGAAACGATATGGTGATGATAAGGGGAGAAAGGGCGAACACAAATACAACCATGCCCGAGGCGGGACTCGAACCCGTGACTCTTCGCTCCGAGATCACTACACTACTGCCTTAGCGATCTCGGCCACCGGATCGGCCACATGTGCATTCTTCTTTTGAATATTTGCAAAATAAAATATTTGTTTTGATGTTTTTGGGGAGAAAAATATTTTTTAGTTGACAGCTGTGAGGAAGTTGACTTTGATCGATTTTTAAACTACGCGCGCTTTGAAGGAACGCCAAATGATCGAATTCGCCATGGGTAGAACTCGTAGCCTTTTCTCCTCTCGTGAAGAAATAAAAGAGGTCATCTTTGTCAACGTAATAATGTAATACTACATTGACGAAGATGACCTCTTTTATTTCTTCGCATGAGAACGTCAACAACACCGAATCAGAATTCCAAGTAATTCTCTCGTGAAGTAATATCCATATCAATCACGACCAGAAGAGAAATTTTTTGAATGCAGCCTTACGGCTTGGGAGAAGGAAATCCTTCCTTAAACTGCCGTCTAGCGACGACTCTATCAACAAAATCAATGCAAACCTGGGCGCCTTTCTTCTCCCTCACGTGAGTTAGCTCACACTCTGCCATTCTCTAACAAAGATCAAGAGAGGCTGGTGCATGTTAAAATTTCATTCCGAGGGCACAGGCGTGGGTTAGTCTACTGGTATTTTATATAGAAAAAAAACTAAAAAAATTGGCGTTTTACTCAGTTGTAAAAGTCAACTCACATTTCGTAGTAATGAACTACAACACACGTGTTGAATTACTTTTTTCAAAAACAGTACCAAAAAATGACAAAAAATTCAAAATAATTAATGGATAAATTGGACTCGAACCCTTCACACAGCAATTCTTTAAAATGCGCAAAAAACTTGTCGAAATAACTAAAAATGCTGAGAAGCAAATGAAACTGAAAAACCCTAAAAATTGCGATCAAGTCAAAGTGCTTTTTCTTGTTTTAGGCTACGCTCACCTATGACCTTTCCTTCCTCATCCGTGTTCCCTCCTCTCCTCTTACACATACGCTTACATTTGCACGCATTACATTAACACACGTCGAGAGCTTAGAGTTTGGGCTGGCACGAGATATCTGGATAGGGGAAAACTCTGCCAGCCACTATGTAAGTTGGCGGCAGATATCACGTTTTAGCGGAAGAGGCACATTGCCACCTCCCGAGATGTACCATACACTGCATTTAGAGGTCTAATGACCACAGCAGTTGAAAGCCTCGCAAACAAAGAAAACAATGCATGAGTGTGTACTTGACTGTCCGAGAGACGCCGCGTTATGGGTGTAATGGTCGCCAGCGTGCCTTTGAAAGGCCCGCCGCATGAACACAGCGGCGAGACGCCGCCGCCTCCGGGTGATACGTATGGAGCCCAGGAGAGAGCGACTCGAGCGGAGCAGGGGCAGCCGTCACGCTCCGGTCGGCGCGCTCTAGCGCGTCATCGCCCGTATGGCCAGGGTAGTCGACAGACCTTTAGTCCGGAAGGGGTGTAAATCAGCCCTCTCCGGGAGCCAGAGGCAGTTGGAGCAGCCCTGGCGTATAGCAAAGTATTAGTGCGACAGGGTTTAAGTGAATACGAGTGACGACCGCGCAACTAGACTACGGACTTTTCTTTTGGACTCTGGCGACCCGGCTCGTTTTGTTACATCTTCTGGTTATTGGTGATCTGGCTTACTTTTGGTACTTCTCCTGGTTATCCGATTAACTGAGCTTGGTCGTGTATTCTGTTGTACAATTGTGGTGAAATAAAATTCATTTTACGAACTTGGTTTCCTTTTTTGGTCATAACACTAGGCACAGGTGTCAACGTTTCGATCATGTTGTGACCTTCCTCAGGGCGAAAAACACCCTGATTTTCGCCCTGAGGAAGGTCGCAGCATATTGGTCGAAACGTTGGCAAATAATGAACCAGCGGTACGCACTGCTGACCTGGATGGCAGAGGTGGCTAAAGCGTGTGCTGTCTCAGCGCCTCGGTTCGAAAGGTCGCGGGTTTGAGTCCCGCCGTGGGCATGGTTGTTTGTCCCTTGGCTTCCATAAATAAATGTCTTTATTGGTGGCGAAGCTCAGGCCATTCAGCCTGGTCTTCCGTCTGACCACTGCTCTTCCGCCTGACCACTGCTCATCCGACTGACCACTGCTCTTCCGTCTGACCATTACTCTTCCGCCTGACCACGTATGTGTGTGTGTTTTGCCCTGGGAGGCCTTGTGAATCTGCTGATCACAGACCGAGGAGCCCGCAAGTGTGTCTAGTGTAAAGGTTAATATGTTCTCATGAGGGACATAGCATCCGGCGCAGTTTCATGCATGAGTGTTGTCGCGGAAGACCTTGCGAGACTGCAGATCACAGACCGAGGAGCCCGCCAGTGTGTGTAGTGTAAAGGTTAATATGTTCTCATGAGGGACACAGCATCCGGCGCAGTTTCATGCATGTGTTGTCGCGGAAGACCTTGCGAGTCTGCTGACCATAGACCGAGGAGCCCGCAAGTGTGTTTATTGTGATGGTTAATACGGCCCCATAAGGGACACAGTGGTTATCCGGCGCGGATAGTCCAAATCGGCATCCCTTGAAGAAGAAGAATAAAAAGAAAAGAAAAAAAGCGGTACGCACTGGTGAAGGGCAGACTGATGGTCATGTTGGAGAGGAAGCCGTGCGGCGGGTAGCGCACGAAGGGCAGCGAGAGCGTGGGCGTGATGACGAGCGAGGTGCCCGGCGGCAGCGCCAGCCGGCCGTCGTTCGTCACCCAGAGCACGCGCTTCTGGCGCGAGTGCGGTTGGCGCGCGGCGTCGCTGGCGTGGCCCGCGCCACCGGCGTCGCTGGGCTCGCCGGGGTGGCTGGGGTCGTGCGCAGCCGGCGGCGTGCCGGCTTCAGCGGCGAACAGAGCGGCGGCCAGCAGCACACCCACCCACATTCTGGGCAGCATGGCGGCGGGCGACGACCTTACGCTCCCTGCACACAGAAACAGAGTTTCATTAGTCATTGATTTGTCGAACCTCGGAAAGAGTTACAAGTGTGACGTATGGGGGGAGAAGTAAAATTCATGTGCGTATTCTAGAGCTCCGGAATGTCTACTCGTGTGTAATAACGGCTCATTTTGGTTCTCTAATATTCGAGTCCCGACGGCAGCAGGATTTTAGACCCTAGCTTTTTAGCTAGGTCGAATTCAGTCGCTGTCTGGAGGAGAATTCCAGTGGACGGCTGCTCTGATCGGTAGTTTTTCGTGGTTTCTCTGATCAACACCAGGCGAATGCCGGAGTAGTACCCTAACAAACGGGCCACGGACCGCGTGCGATCTCTCCTTCCTCCTAGTTGTCCTATCCTCATCACTTACATACACACTTATACTATTATGCACTACACTACCACATATTCCGGGAGACCAGTCGGGGTCCCGGCTGGGGCGGTGCCCCGCTGGTGGGAGATACCTGGTTGGGAAAACCCCGCTAGTCGATGGTAGCTCGGCGCCGGATCTCGCCATCCAGCGGGGGAAGATCACCGCCACCTCCAGGTGAAAAATAAAACATACTACACTTACGGGACTAATGATCTCTGCAATTGACGCGCCCGGAATCAGTAACAATCAATCGGTTGACTCTTATCTATAGCTTATTGTGTCTCTCGTGAAGGAATTTACTCACTACTGCAATAGCTTGGAGAACGTTCATTTCAAGGCATTGCTGAAGAAATAACGAAATTCCCTTTAAGATATTACGCCAGTTTCCTCAACCGCGCAAGGAAACAATCTGTAGCGCATGCGCTAAACATTTCGACGGCTGAGAACCAGTCTGCTCTAAACCCATTTTACTATATTTTTCAGAAGATCCATTTAAAGTGTTTGCATGTAGTGGGTAAGTAAGGAGTGGGTTAGTATGGAATGGGTTTGTTGCAAGCTTGTGAAGTGGAATTATTACAATTTGGTTTGATGCACACCTCCAGACAGGAACATATAACACAATGAAACCGAAATCTCATTTGGTTAGGAAATTGGGGTTAAAACAGTCTGGGTCTCAGCCATCGATTTGTTTGACAGCTACGACTCCTCCGAAACCATCAGCTACGGCCAGGCAGCCAGTTTTAACATCCGTCATTTATATATTTTGAAGAAAATGACCGTGTGGATCAAATAATATGTTCTCAGCTTAAAAAAATAGTAATCTATTTATCAAGTTACTGACGTTTCGCTCAACATTGTGGACCTCTCATTTTACCTGAAGTTGAAACTTGTAACATTTAAATGATCGTGAAATACAGTGCATCTTTGTTACTTTTCACACCAATTTTACACCACACATTTTCTCTACAAAATACATTAATACGGAAGTTGTTAATGGGATCTGTCAGCGAAACCATCAGAAATTCCTCACGCTCTACAAAATACATTAATACAGAAGTTGTAAATTGGATCTGTTAGCGAAACCATCAGAATTTCCCCACGCTCCATGGCATCGGTGGTAGAAACTCCCGAACAGGATTGTGTCACATGGACTATTGGTTTTCAACGTCCAAATGCTGATATTGTTCTTTCTACTCCTTCATGGCACCTATTGTCACTTGAAATATGTTTGTTACGACTTAAGTCCGAAATATGGTTAATGTGTGGAGTAGCTTGTTAATTCACACACTAGCCAGACAGTGTGGATAAAATTGCGTGAATGACGATGAACGGATCGGTTTGGGCTCCGTCTGACTAAGGTTGGTATTAGCCACTGGTCGCCGACTCATTGTCTGAGAGTGAGGGGTCTTGTGAAAGAGGTATTTCGTAGTATGCTTCAATGATGTTCCAACTTTCAACTTTTTCACCCATTTTGGATAATTTCAACAATGACCTACTTATTCAGGAATTAGCTGTATTCGGACATTAGACGAAACGTGCATCTGATTCCAGTACCGATATGATATATATGATACAGATACCGTACAAAACCTCTTTGTTGGAAAAGTGATTGACAGCCAATGTGGAATAGAGGGTTAATTGCGTGCCGCCATTTGTTCTTTGCCTAGCGAAGAAAACACGTCCGGAGAGTTAACAGGGGACGTTTTCTCTACACATCAAGAGAAAGGCTCCACATTCAGTACTGTCTAGTACGCAGTACATCTTTAGTTCGTCGAATTTCCAACACTAAACCTTCATTGATACGCGCCTTTAAACAGAACATGGAGATGAATGCTGAGGCTTCTGGAAACGTTAACCTACGCCGTCGATTGTATTGGAGCGTAAGGGACAGATAAAAACTATATTAGGCGAATAAACGAAAGAGGGAATAACCATAGCAAGAACATGAAATTGAAGGTTGTGGAATGAAACGTGTGTCTAACAGAATGTTGCTGCCAATCGCATTCATGACAGAGAAAAGAGATAAGTAAACAGATGAATATGCTGGATAGCCCTAGTTATATTTGGAGTTGACAAACATCTTGCAAATTGTTTCATTAAAAAAAATATAGGAAACGAACGATACATTGTCACTAGCAAAAGAAAATGTTAAAAATGGACACAGGAAACAAGGGAAAATTCAAGGGGGGAATCAATGAACCTCTGAGCAATTAAAGCAGTGCCAGTATATTACAAGGATAGTAAAATGCTGAATATCATCGTGTGAAAGCGAAATAAATCAGAGGCTAAACTCCCATTGGTGATATCTACATGGCAATCACATGATTAACATCATCAGCAAAATTTGAACTGAGTAGTTTAATGCCTCCAGACAACGCCAGTCCGTGAACTGCGAGAAAGTTGTCACTTTATTTCCAAAACTGAAGAGCATTAACGCTCGTCGGGCATACTGCATAAAAGTAGCTAAAAAATGCAGCGCCACATTTCACATTTCCCGAGCAACTTCCCCATCTTCCGTTTCCATCTTCCAACTCGTTTGCCAGCGGCGTCGCGGGGGCCGCGTTCTTTTTACGAGCGCAGTCGCTGTGCGGGTCACACCGCTGGAGGCCCGTCGCCACCCTCGTCTCCGCCGTCGTCGCCGCCGCCGCCGCTGCCGTCGTCGTTCTCTGCCGAAATCTGACTCGTGGGGGGCAGCTCGTAAAGCGGATGCCTTCTTCTCCAGTCTTCCCTCGTGCCTCCCCGGCCTTTGCCAACCCCTTTATACCATGGATACTCAAGAAGGCGGCCTACTTGGCCTGCCATGACCCAGCGGTTACCGGCGCGGCGGGGGCAGCCGATGTGGCCCGCGGATTGTCGAGATAGCCCGACGGGAGAGGAGGGCAGGTGCTCGGGTGCGTTCTGATGTAGTGTAGTGAAAGGCGAGTGGCACGCACCGGGAGAGATAGCTCAGAGATGATATTAACTGATGCCTCTGCAGTGCCTCTGACCGGGAGGTCCTAGGTTGGAGTTCCGACGGTGGCGGGATTTTCGACCCTAAGAGAATGAGGACACTGCGACTTCTAGCTAGGTCGAATTCAGTCGCCAGTCGCTGTCCGGAGGAGAGTTCTAGCGACCGCCTACTCCAATCGGTGTAATTTTCCGTGGTTTCTCCGATCAATACCAGGGGAACCCTACTAAACGGGCCACGGACCGCGGGGGATCTTTCCTTCCTCTTCCTTGTCCTATCCTTACCCCTTACTTACACACACACACTTACATGCACTTCACTACCACACATGCCGGAAGACCGATCGGGAGCTTGGAGCTTGTCCCGGTTGGGGTGGTGCCCCACTGATGAAAGATACCTCATTGAGGAAAATCCCGCTAGCCGACGGTAGGTTGGCACCGGATCTCGCCATCCAGCGCGGAAAATCACCGCCACCTCCGGAGCAAAAATTACACTTACGGGACTAATGACTTAAGCAGTTGACGCGCACTGAAGCAATCCATCAAGGCGGCCTAATTGGCCTGCCCTGACCCAGTGCTTACCGGCGGGCAGCCAGTTGATTATCGTGACAGCTCGACGGGCGAGGGTGGGCAGGCGCTCGGGTGCGATCGGGTTTAGTTTAGTTTGAAGGGCGGGTGGCAGGCGAACCTCTGCAGCGGGCCACCGCGGACAGGCTGGCCACCTTTCTTGCATTTGAACTGCTCTGCTTTACACTAGTTCACCCCCTCTGGAAGGGCCGGCGCCATGAAGCGTAGCACCGGCAGTAGGGGCAGTTTTTTCTTGTGTGTCCCGAAAATCATTGCTCGATCGCGAATATTTCATTGACTGACAGTTGAAGCATAAGAAGAACATGGACGTAGCCACGATGCGGCAGATATGGGCACATCTCCCCTAGTAATTGTTCCAGATTAGAACAAAAAGAAATTAACACAATACATATCTATGAAATTCAATTTTTTGAAGACACTAAATACATTTTTATTTTAAGTGAGTAATTTTCGTAAGCCAGTATTTCGGGTTTCCTGCTGCGTCAAAGGTCAATTTCTTAATTCCATTTCGTATGAATCCTATGCTTCTCTCACGAGAAATTCCTATACTTGAGCTTGACACATTTACGAGAGCTGGTCATGTTGTTTTCGAGTGGATAAGTGTATCGTATTTTATGCTAGCACAGACGATAGAACAATGGTTGAATGAGGAGAAACAAAAGGAATCTGGGGAAACCTGCCGCATACGGTAATAAAAATATACAAAGAGAATTAAGTTTACCTCAGGAGACGTAGCGAAGCTGTCCCCACTACTGCCCAGGAGGAACAGTCATTCCCAGCAAGGAATGCGATTGCAAGAGTTGGTTCATTCCGTCGTTGACACGTGACCGACAACATCATGTAGACAGTCGCGTGTGAGAGGCACATTGTCCTAGAGAGCGGGTCGGGCCGGGAAAGACTTTTCCATCAAAAGTTGTGGCTGAGACAAGGTGACAGCGGCAGAAAATGAACTATTCTGATCATCCACATGAGCGATTATTTTGACAAACATTTCTGTCATACTGGGGGTCATGTTTGATGAACGTGATAAAAGTGAATAGCGCGAACTCACTAATATTCGGTGGTTGTGGGCTGTCCGTTTAACTTCGACGTGCTTGGCATAACTTCTAATTTAATATTAGAAAATTCGTTTTCATATTCTCACACGTTTTCGACATGAATACAATTTTTTTCAGTGACCATATCGGTCCAAACTAAATCACTCGTGAAAACAATCACTATCTGATCTGACATTTCCAAGGGACTTAGCTAGAGGAAGAATAATTTCCCGGAGCAATACACTCTTCGGTGATGTTCAACAACCTGCAGCAAACCATTGCACAGTGGCTTGTCACCGTCGGCACTAGTTAGATAGCCACGTTCAGCCACCATCTGGAAGATAATTCTAGCGGTTGGATGCTCTGGTTGGTTGTTTTCCACATTTTATTCTAACAATACCAGGCAAATACCGGAACAATAACTAGCAAACGGACCTAACAAACTGCCTAACAAACGGACCACGGACCCCTCGCAGTCTTTCCTTCATTTTTGTTCCTCCTCTCCCGTACACCCGCCCCCATACCCTTATACTTCCATGCACTACACTACTACACATGCCATGAGACCAAACGAGAGCTTAGAGTGTTTCTCATCTGAGACGGTACCCCTCTGCGGGGACGTAGCTAGAAGGCGAAGCAAGCCGCCGTGTAGGCCAGCTCTTTATCTCACGTTACAGCCGAGGCAAAACACCGTCACCTCCCTAGATACAACCGTGCATACACCTACAAGAATTAATATCCTCAAAAGTTGACGCGTCGTGACTCAATTCTCACCCACCGACTCGCTATGGACTTGCGCCGGCTGCCTTGTGTGCGAGGGTGTGAGCGCGGGCAACGCTGAGAAGCCTATCGGGTGCCTCCCGTCCCCTCGTGCTGAGCGCCGGCCACCGCGCCCCCCGGCAGCCGCGCTCCTTAGGAGGCTGCGGCGAAGCGGCCGCTCGACGAATAATTCACCGGCGCGGGGCGCCCCCCGTTGAACAATTCAGGCGGCGGGCGGCTCACGCCCGGGGCGCGCACCCGCCCCGCCCCACCCACTTCACCCTCTTCCTATCCCGCCTCGCCCAGCCCCGCTCCGCTCTCCGCCGCGCCCCTCCTCGCTCCGCTCCTACCTTGGCCCGCTCCGCTCCTACCTGTCTTGCTCCGGCACGCCCCGCTCTGTTTCGCCCCGCCCCCCTGCCACACCCCGCCCAGCCCGCGTCACTTCAACCGCCTCCTGTTCCGCTCCGCCCCTCCTCGCCCCGCTCCTACCTTGGCACGCTCCACTCCTCCCTGTCTTGCTTCGGCACGCCCCGCCCGGCTTCGACCCGCCCCCTGCCCCACCCGCGTCACACTTCAATCCCCTCCTGTCCCGGCACGCCCCGCCCCTCCTCGCCCCGCTCCTGCCTTGCTCCGCTCCGCCCCAACCTGTCTTGCTCCGCACGACACGCCCCGCCCTGCTTCGCCCCGCCCCACGCCACCCCGCACTGTCCCGCTCTGCCCGGCGGCTCCTGCTCTTAAGCTGCCCGCCCCTTTCGCTGCTCCCTCACAGAGAGCCTAGGCAGGATACGCAGGTGACGCATTGCTCGATTTGATTAATTGATTATTTCGCGTCTCCAGTCGCGTAAACATTTGTGGTCATTAGTCCTGTAAGTGTAGTGCATGGTACCTCTCGGGCGGTTTTCCTCCCCCGCTTGGGCGTGAGATCCGGTGCCAAGCTACAAGCAGGCTTCCAGGGGTTTCCCTTTCCAGGTATCTCCACCAGGTGATACAAGCTTATACTCGTGACTTGTCTCCGACATGTGCGGCAGTGCATGTAAGTGTGTATGTGTGTGAGGGGAAGTAGAGGAGAAGGATGAGGAAGTTTGCCTGCGGTCCTTTTGTTAAGGTACTTCTGCGTTTGCCTGGTAAGGTATTGATCGGATAGTACATGAGAACTACAGACCAGAGCAGCCAGCCGCTAGAGTTCTCAACACAGCAACTGAATTCAACCTAGCTGTGTAGTTAGTGTCGAAACTCCGCGAGTGCAGAGACACTTCAGTTGCAGCAGGTGTTGTCCTTGGCTATATCCGAAGTTCGTTTTTTAGGAGATGTACCTGCATGAATGGTACGGAGACTGTAAACTACTCACACCTATTTATTTATTTATTTTACATTAAAAACAGTTAAAAACTGTGTGTGACGTGCTGTGGGGAAAAGTGAATTCGGTGCACGTTTGCAAAATTTTGTGATTCCATTCCTAAGCTATATACTAATTGAATTTTTAATACTGAAAAATTGAGCGGTTTTTGCAAGGATTATTAACAAAAGTATTCGCTCCGATGTAAGAAAATATATTTTCAAGGGTAAATAAGCAATAAATTTGGGCTCTTATCCCTCATCATGTCTGTCAAGGAATAATACTTCCTGCCCCGACAACATGGAGAACTATAATTTGAATAATTATATTTCCCACTGAATTCTAGAAGACGTGCACAGATAAAGATGTTACATGTATATTCAAATTCAAAAAGTTACATGTATATTCTATTTGTATAGTCAACAACCGTTCAGAAGCGGTGTGATTTCTCGAAGCGTCGCAGGAGAGTATCACTATTAAGGCGAACTGGAGGAAGCGAGGTAGTTTCCGATTGCGATTGCGATTTCCTCCCGCAGTCAGAGAGTGTTAGCGTCCATCTGAGTAATAAGTATAGGTTTTACTGTGCGAATGCCGTTACTCAGCACTACTATATCATCAGCAGCTTCTCTATTGCCTCAGCCGCAGAGACTATGGCATGCAAGTGCATTTCGGAAGACTCAGTTTCCTCTTACCCCTGCCGGATATCGTGGCCTTGTACTACCTACAAAACGTAAACCCAGTTCCACATTACCGAACGCACGTGTACAATGTGAAGAAAATGAATCACTCATAAGTTCTAAATATAAATTGGATGACGTGGTAGGGTCAACGAAGAAACGAACTACTCACGTGGATAGATTGAACCCGGGGGCGGGGGTAGTTGAGTAACTTGTAGAAATATTTCTTATTAATTATTTATTTCGTGAAAGTTGGGGCTGTGGCAGTCCGTTTATTTTGTCATTCCGCCAACCGAGTAATTCTCGCATGAAAATAATTCATGTTGCTACAATTGTTACAGGCTCTTTGATATTCGGTGACTGTGGGCTCATGACAGTATAACATAAATAAGTTTTTTCAAGAAATGGCTCCATATGGTTTTTTAAATTGCTTGCTTGAATAGACCAAATAATACAGCATAGGATCAATTTTTATTAAAACCTCTGCAATTGCAAAAATTGCAAAAGTTTGGACTCGCTCCTTTCTTACTGCAATCCATTCCCCAATAGTATGTCTCTAAATCATTTAATGTACACTTTTTAGATATAAGTAGTGTTTGCATAATTTTGAGTTGTATTGTGACAATGTAAAATAATCACCGCAATATTAAGAATTCATAGTAATATTTCACACACTGCAAAAACACGAAAATCCATAGCGTAGACGATCGACAACCTCGTCAACCTCAGCGTTAGAGTTCAAAGTTAAATATATTTCTTTAAATTTTTTGTGAGAATAGAGCACATTTCTGATTAATAATTAAGATGATTATTCTGATAAAGTAATTCTGATTAAAACTACTGAATTTTCAGAAAACAAATGATACGTTTTTTTCGAACTTCCCGCGCTTCACTATGTTAGAAGTTTTTGGTGAAAGAAGGGATGGCTGAAGAATTAAGTGTGGTAGTTGTGCTACAGCAATACATACCTTCTTGTATTATTGGTAACGTAATCATTACATCGCATTAATATAAGAAAGTATGTGGTGTTGTAGTACCACTAGTTTTTAATACACTTTACAATTAACCTCTCTCATTCGGGACAATTTAACACTTTCTTGTCAGTACGAAATGTTCAAATCTGGATTTGGATTTCCCAAATTCTTCGCGCCATATTTGTTTTCACCTTGGAATAACTGCGAAAATGTCTTATTTAAGCTACTTACTAATGCTATTAACCATCTTCAAACGACACGTTATGTACTTTCTTTAAATCTGATGCCCCAAGAGTGACAAGGGAGATCTGTCACAAACCACGCTTTGAAACGATGCCCCTACTCCGTTACGAATCGAAAAGAGAATTCCATCGCACGTGTGCTCGGAGCTGTCTCCTCTCGCGACTTCAGGGCAATTAGTAGTAGTAGTGATGGCCAATATATATTGAAGCTCAATAATTCTCAATTTTTTTTATGAAAATGAATCTTTTAAATGCATATAGGATTTAAAAGATTCATTTTCATAAAATAAATTTTTCTTTTACATTTTTATTTATTTAATTTTGGTTAATGTATTTCAACATGTCGCTATGCCTACCGCTGCTCCAGTCCTTGGAGTTCGAATTAAAATAAGTAAATTGTACTGCTCTGAGTCAGGCGAGATACACTCGATTCTTGTTTCTGATAGACTTTTCACTGACTTTCCAGAAAATTTTCATTAAAAATGAATCTCAATGTAATCTAAAATATCACCGAATGCGTGAATTACCAAATTCTTACATAATGCATTTAAAATGTAATTTTTATTCATAATATTAAAAAGTGGTTTTCAACAATTGATAGACAGCTAGTTACTATTGCATCACCATTATTAAACAAATGGATTAATACCTGTGAAACTCTGAAGTTTTGAAGATGAAAATAAGGTTGTTGAGGTGAAAATATTTAATATCTGAAAATCAAATGAGAATGAAGTCAGTTGGGAAAGTAACATTGTCAGGATAAGCAAAAGAGCAATAACCATTGTTCATTATTTAACTGTTAAAAAACTGCTGTGGATAATTTATCAATACTTTGCTCCTTTTAAACATGGAAAGTTAACAAATACCGGTTTTTAATTCAAAGGCATTTTGACAAACGATATTTTTATTATTTTTGGCATAATTTCAACGTCTTGCTATATTTTCAATTTTACAAGAACGCACTGAATTTGAAGGTATAAAATCTTATGTTAATGACCCCTCCTTTTCACAGGAAATTACATAATATTTCATGCTTTACGTTTGATTGCTAGACGACCTCGTCGCAATTGTAATCCTATTCTTTCTGGAAAAAATCCACATTTTTAATTACTTTTGTCAATATTCTCGCAAGTTCTCAAAAATAAGATCAGCAAGAAATGTCTTTATGGAGAGGACTGTCACTGACATATCCTCTCTTTATCCCCCACAGCTGCACGTACACACATTAGAAGATACCCGAACGCTCGTATCTTTCGTGGAGTAAGGGCTTGCTACGTTTCAAGAGTAGATAGCGACCGTACACTGCGATATCATACATATTTTAGGGAAGAAAAACTCTCCCTTGGTGCTTTTACGTTCTGGAACCCGATTGGTAGGGGAGGAAGGATATCGGAAAAGAACTACCGCCGATCTCGTGTTTGAAACTTTTCCAGAAGAATTTTCTCTCGTTAAACCGCTTCAGATGAATGAAATAGCGACATGGAGAAGTTTCTTTCTGAAAATGTTTTGAATATTAAACTATTAAAAGGTTTTCGACGTCTCCGTTCCTTGTGGTCGCGGGACAAAATAACTAACTTACGTAAAGTTCAATCGTGTTATTGAAAAATATGCATTTGCATAATGAATTGATATAAGTTTCAGTAATCATTGTGGTTTAATATGGTTAATTATTCAACCCATTACGGATAACAGTTATTGAATTACAATACGTTCGAGTTAATATTATTTTTTTATAAAAATATCTTTTGATTAATTTATTTCGAAATCCGTTTTTCGTTTTTTTTTAAACATGAAAATTTATACTAGTCAGGGACTGTTCTCAATATAGTTGATAATAAAATAGCCATTCTGATAAATATTGGTAACTGTTTACTTAACTCTGAAACGTTACATTCTCATGAAAAACATAGAAATGAACTACAAAGACTTTTTGTTAAATTGACGTTAGAAAATTCCAAGAAATGTTTATTATCGTTCAAATTATATTTAACCAGTGTTAAAAATCTTTTAATTGTATTTCTTGAAGGTTATATTCGGATAACTCGAAACCGAGATTTCATAATTTTAAATCAAAAAATGAATACTTAAAACTACTGGAGTGTCAAACTTGGTAAACGTAAGGTTTAAAAATTCACGTTCTGAATGAAAAAGTACGATTGTCAATGAAACGACTGAAGTACAAACGGTAGTGATGATAAAACGGTAGTGATGATGAAACGGTAGTGATGATGGAACTTTCGGTACTACGGCTCACAGTATCGATGCGTGAGTGGTGTCGTAGTTGAACTGTGAAAAACAAAATCAGAGGAAATGTGGCCGAACACTACCGACACACGTAAAATGTTTTGTTGGTAAATTTTAATTTTAGATTATTCGAATTTTTCGACTTGCCGTTGAGACTGGAGTGCAGTGTATTTCGCAGAAATATTGTTGTCTTGTTGATAATTTTCCGTTACCGGAGTTCATGTGGTGCAAATTTCTGTATCAGCCACAGTGCTCAGTCGAGCACGTCCAAATTGTAGAGATAGTTATCGTCATGACACCGCTTCATGCTCGACTGGCCAACGAGAAGTGAAGACAAAGTGGTGCGAGTGCTCTTGTTGTGGTTGATAGTCACTTAACTTCTTTTCTGACACCAAGAGAAATATCGCTTTTATGCGGACTTTTCGCTATCGACTTGTAGAAATTTGGAGGTTTCGAAATGGTTTGGGTTAAGCGTATTATGGAGCTTTCTTCGCCCTGGCACGCAGGCTGTTAAAATATTCAGACAGAGAAGGAATGAAGTATTGAAAGTGAAACTTGGTGGTTTGGGTCAAATACCACTGTCACAACACTAATGCAAACATCTTTGCCCAGGTGGGATTCTAACGCACAGATTCCGCGTCTGGTGGCATCATATTTAAGTTATTAGCACGTTATCACCAATACCATTTTTGCATTGTACGGTGGTGTTACTTGGCACTGGCCAACAGTCCACTTATTTATCGTAGCTATTAACCGACCTAAAATTCTGCCCTCTTAAAACAAAGTTTCGGCCAACTGCGCGTGCTCGTGTGTGCCGCGTGACACTGCGTTCTGCCGAGGTGTGGCCGCAGCCTCCGTGCGCCGCCTGTGCCACTTGGGAGATCGATAGTCGCGGTGTCTCGATTATATCAGAACTGTGAACCCAAGAGCTGGAGCTGCTCGAGGTGAAGAGATGCTCTTCCATCTGCGGGGAAAGGAGGTTCAGTTCGGGAACTTGGGCCTTGCGGTTGATTCATTATTTAATACTTTGGGGCTGCTATGATTATTAGTCCGTAAATGTAGTACATATAATATACCGATGGATGGAGGTGTTCCTTCTCCACTGGATTTATTGATAAGCTATTCTGGGCGCGTATACTGCCAAGGCAATTAGTTCCATAAGTGTAGTGCATTTTTTTGACTTAGGAGGTAGCGGTGATATTTCACAGCTGGATGGTGAGATCGGGATCCGACCTACCCCTCGGCTATTCCCACTGAAACGGGCACCGATCTACACGTCGGCTTGCAGTGGCTTCCCTCCTTCAGGTATCCTTTTAACGTGGCACCGTTACAGCCCGGTTAAGCGCTCAGATACAGACATGAATAGTAGAGTAGTGTTTGGAAGTTTGTATGTAAATCAGTGTGGTGTGGGTATGTGTATGTAAAGTGGGGAGGAAGGAACAAGGATGAGGGAGAAAACATTACGCGCGGCACGTGGCCCGTTTGTTAAGGGTTTTCGGACATTCTTCTGGAATTCATCGGAGAAATCACGGAATACGACCTATCAGAGCAGCCTGCCGCTAGAATTCTCTTCCAGACAGCGACTATGTAGCTGATGTCGAAAATCCGCCGTTGTCAGGACTCGAATCCTAGGACCTTGAGGTCAAATATGCTGCAGAGGAATAGTAATGCTGCCACTCAGCAATCTCCTTCCACCTCATTCCAGTCGGTGCGGGTTGCGGAATTCATCTTGGGCAGCAAGTGAAGTCGGCTGATTGTATAGTGTGACAATACAAATCGACGTATCGTATTGACTTACTACAACGACTCGCCTACTATTAACATGTTTCCTTTCTAGTCCTACTACAGTTGGAACTTGGGCTATATTTGGATTCACTGTTACTAATTCAAAGTTAGGAAAAAGTTAAAATACTCTCTTCAAATCTTCCAAATCAGAATCTCTCAAATCATCGGTGTCACGTGCAAAAATGATTACCTTCATTCTTCTATTGCTTGTAGTCATCTTCAAAATCCAAGACGGTATTCATACAAGTGTGCCGCTCATGAGATGATCTTTCTATAGTCGTGTACGCATTTCCGTTCTCTTCCGTTTAATGAATTTTATCTTCTGATGCCCAAAACACAAGATACGCAAATTGCAATAATTTCAACTCCTTTTCCATGTGTGATTCCTGGATAATGGAAAGTATGAGTTGTTTTGATAGTAGTTTTGTATGTTAAACCACTCAGAGCTCTCGACTCCATAGACATCTAAGTTATTTTAAATCTTTTAGATAAGACGCCTAAGATAACCTCTAAGTTAAATAGAGTTCTTATTTCTGCAGCATATTTGAAATTATTCTCCTACGGTAGAGTATTAATTCGCCCGTAGCCTTCATAACATGAAAGAATTAGATCCGTTACCAACTCAGCCAAGCGACAGCATTCTCAACACACCACTCCGACTCGGGCTCTGCACCTTAAGTCAAATTAACTCTACTTTCACAGTGTTCTACATTGTGGTACATACACATCTTTCTTGTCGACTTACATTAACCAAAACAGTTACGTACCGTAGAGGAAGTAATTTATGTTTACGTTATCCCAGTTCATCTAATCGTGAAAAATTCATTTTGTAGGGAAGAGAAACTCGGTTAGTAAGTTCATTGAAGTGACGAGTACTGTACACTGTGGCACTTCCTAATGGTGTATGGTGTCCATCAGTTTTGTGGACCGTGAAGCTATGTAACCTAGGAGTTAATAAACAACAGGACTGCATGCGAAACGAGTCTCATGCATAATACCAGCTGGCAGCAGCTGTTCAGTGTGTGCAGTCTGTTTGATTTGAGTTGAAAAGGAGCTCGAAGCATGCATGATTCATAACAAAAAGCCATATTTCTGCAATGCGATAATTCCATTGTGAGTGATTTATTTCTTCTACTTAAGTATTGTCGTAGGCTACACCTTTCTGAAATGTGATTTTCAATGGATTGGAGTAACTGTTGATTTTGTTGTTGTTAATTTTGTTAATTCGAATATAAAAATGCTAAAAAACGAAAGAAAAAACGATTTTGAAACAAAAAAATTAAAAGTGAAGCAAATAGGTGAATGCAATTGCTCATATAGATCAAACTCACGAAATAAATTTTACGCAAATCATTAGCCAATAAGGTAGTCGGTTACGTCATTGAAAGGAATCAACTCCTAAATAATAAACAGCCATACCACACGTGTTCCATTATCTTCATGGCTTTAACTGTTTGTCGCTCGAAACAACACTCTCCTGCACCAATCCAAATGGCACAGGGACAACTATCAGGTTAGACATATCCTGTACCCCAGATAAACGGTTGGTTGGTTGTTTAGTGATTCGGGGCGCGTCAACAGATTAGGTCATTAGTCCCGTCAGTGTAGTGCCTTTTTTCCCTCGGGAGATGGCGGTGATCTTCCCCCGCTGGATGGCGAGATCCGGCGCCGACCTACCGTCGGCTAGCGGGGTTTCTCCCTAACAAGGACTCTCCCACCAGCGGGGCACCGCCTCTGCCGGGACAAGCTCTAAGCTCCCGACCGGTCTCCCGGAATACGTGGTAGTGTAGTGCATGTTAGTGTACGTGTGTGTTTGTGTATGGGAGACGATAGGACAAGGAATAGGAAGGAAAGATCGCGCGCGGTCCGTGGCCAATTTGGTTGGGTAGTGGTCTGGCATTCGCCTGGTGTTGATCGGAGAAACCATAGAAAACTACCGATCCGAGCAGCCGGCCTCTAGAATTCTCCTCCAGGCAGCGGCTGAATTCGACCTAGCTGAAAAGCTAGTGTCGAAAATCGTGCCACCGTCAGGACTCGAACCTAGGATCTCCCTGTCAGAGGCGCTGCAGTGACATCAGTTGATGCACTGAGCTACCGGTCCCGGTCCGTAGATGAAGAATGCATTATTGGGCCTATGGAATTTAGCATCTTTGCATTCTCTAATATAACCCAAAGCTCTCAAGCTTGGTCCGCTATCACACAAACACATATGATACTATTTTCAATTACAATCTCTCTCCATTTGAGGGTAGCCTAAAGAGGAAAAGTTGTGAGGCGACCTTTGTCGTTTCAATTCAATCGAATTCAAATTGAAACATGCATGTGATTGAACTGAATGTTCGATTAAATACGCCCAGATAGGCATTTGGAATACCCTCCAATACTGTTATCCAGCATCGTATATTACCAGAGCACTACCTCACCTGGGAAATGACATGTTACTATTCTGACGGATCTTTATCAAAATGGATTCCTATTTAATTAGACCTATCCCTCTTGTACTCACCCAAACAACTATGTATTCCAAAGAGCGCCACGAAGTTAAGTTAAAATTCTGTCTAAATAAGTGGTAGATCGTTAAATTACCAGCGCTAATATCATACCTTTCTCCACCTTCCGCTTTGGAGGAATGTAAACA
This sequence comes from Teleogryllus occipitalis, assembly GCA_011170035.1. Taxonomy (NCBI): domain Eukaryota; kingdom Metazoa; phylum Arthropoda; class Insecta; order Orthoptera; family Gryllidae; genus Teleogryllus; species Teleogryllus occipitalis. Next base: position 113,365 of record BLKR01001207.1, on the reverse strand, counting down.
TCAATTCAGGAGTGCATTGTCTTTCATTCACTACGTACTGTTATAAAGAAAGTTTGTATTTTTTATAGAAATCTACAGTTATTCCAATCTCGATTACATTTTGCGCATGTGTCCTTTAAGACAAGTAACTGTCAAAATGAGATTTTGAATAAACTAACCCCATCCTCATTTCCCACCACTTGATGCTAAATTCGCGCACTTTTGCAGTTTGCGGCGATTCTCTTGAAAATGGTAGGAATCGGCGAAAGTGGATTATAATATCTGAAAGTCCATGCCATTCCCTTCTGAATGAATTTTGGTTGATTCTGTTAGCGGATATGATTCAAAGTAATTCAAGGCCAGAATATTAAATGTGTTGTGACGGGAAGCGCCAGGGCGCGGCAACAGAGCGAGCGTGCGAGGCAGAGCAGGGAAAAGGGGCGGGGCAAGATCGTAAATAAAAAATCACTTCCATTTTACATATAAATATATAACTACTGGCGTGCATCAGCAAAAATGCTGCTGAAACAAACCACACAAAATGGCTTTCTCGCACACTACTCATGAACAACAAATAAAATACTCTCGTAGAACACTGCGATAAATGAAATGTTTTAACAAGAACGCGAATGCTGAAATAACACAGTATAGTGCATACGGATACACAGTACGACATATATACCAAGCACAGAGAGTTTTTTCCATAACATATGAACAGGAAATATTTAATGGTAGGCAACCTCTTCCTTGGAGCCTTGAGGTCTCATAACGTCAACTGTGTCGTAAATTGTGGGAGTCTGTGATACTTTATTTAGTAAGCGCAATACGAGAATAAGTGGAATAACACAAGGAAGTATTTTGGTTTTTCTCTCAAAATAGAAACCGTTTCTTTGTTTTCTGATTTTTCTTGTGTTTCGGGGCATCAAGCGACAATTCTCACTTGGCCGGAAGCTGCGTAGTTTTCTTTCAAGTTCTGCGCGCATCGTAAATTAGTTACACAAGATTATTCATTCCCTAATGTGTATAATAGAACAGTTTGAAAAATAATGCCGGTTCACGCCGAATAACTTCATATACCGGTAGTTTTTAATAAAATAAAAGGTTCTGGCACCTCAGTACTTTTACGGGCGCTGACCGTACTCCAGTGCATTACCAGACATTTCCAATTCGCGAAAACTGCAGTTGTGCTCCCAGCAACGTTTTATTCGGAAAAGGCCTGAGTGACCAAGAAAGCAATTCCACGCCACAGTCTCTTCGCGCTCGGGCGCAGGTGGCGGAAGTTCGCCGGAGGGAGTGGTGAAAGGGGAGGGGGAAGAGGAGAAGGAGAAGAGAGGGGACTGGCAGAAGAGGCGTCGTGACTGACCGCGCAAGTTGCAGGCCACTGCAGGAGAAACCGGGGCTGAGGCGGGACCAGTTCTGAATTTTCTCGCGTAGGAAACAAATGCGAGTATCGTTTTCAGAAACAGCTCAAGGAGACAGTTCTAAAGTCAATAGGGATCCCGTGGGGTCGATTTGAACTTTCTTAGGGGTCGATAGTATCAAGAAAAAAGTTTGGGGTTCGACGACAGCTAAAAATTGGTTCCCCTCGCCAATGACGGCCTATGAAATAATAATAATAATAATAATAATAATAATAATAATAATAATAATAATAATAATAATGATAATGATAATAATAATAATAATAATAATAATAATAATAATAATAATAATAATAATAATAATAATAATAATAATAATAATAATAATAATAATTAGAGCCCGGAAGTTGAGGCAATTATTTTATCTAAAATAGGTAAGCAAAAGGGCATTTATTTTTATTAAAATAGGCATGAAAGAAGGCATTTATTCTAGCTAAAGTAGGGAGTGCAAAAAGACCAAATAAATAATGAAAAAATTAAATTTATAAGGAATTATATTTAAAAAGAAGCATTTATAGCATTTAAACGGAATTATAGTAAACAATTAATAATTAAAATGCTTTGTATATTTATTCTAACTCAAAAGTTTTCATTAGCTCTTAAGGTGTAAAGAACCGATATTTCCATGGTAATCTGGACTCCACGTGTTCAACCGGTATGATGGCTACGAATTTGTTTCATTGGCGATGCTGCCTCATCGAAATGCTATTGTGGACTCTCTTTTGAATCTTGAAATGGCATAAGGGAAAACGTAATTTTATTTTTTGTTCTTTGAACTTGTTTAATCACGGTGTATCATACTCGGGATCTGTCCACTGAAGGGATCGGAGGCCATACTCAAAAGTAGGATGGGATTCCTTCTCAGTGAACAAAATCTGTATCGATGAAAAAATCACAAATCTTTATTCACTGCGTTTACTGGAAAAGATTCAAAACTCGTTCCACGAAAAATATAGTATATTCTCTCTGTTACACGCTTTATTTCAAACAATCTCTCGGTCAGTTGACAGTGTGGTGTCCTCTTGAATCCATTTCCATATCCAAACGTTTCTACAAGATTTATTCCTTGCCACCTTGATGGAACTTCAACTGCTGCTGCAAGGTTCATTTCTGAATACTATATTTTCAATTCCATGAATTAAATGGATAACTAATTTATTGTTCCCGCCAGTGTGGCTATTTCTTCGAATTGACTCGTTTGCCGTGTACCCAATCCTCCTAGTAAACAGATCGCAACGTAGTTGATTGTAGTTTTAGAAGTACATCAGCTTACAGCTTTGGTAATACTTTTAACTGAGTGGATAATTTTCCGCCACGGTATTTCTTAAAATAGTACCTCCGTCCAACACCCCACATTCTTACATAATACTCTCATGAGCGATTGAAAAACGCTGCTTACAGCAATCAGAAGCTAAGGATATAAGTAAATCGGCAGCATTGAGAGAGTGAATATTATAAAAATAAGCATCGATATGCAAACGCTACTGAAATATGCATCTATTGCCAATATATGCAAAAATACGCAATATAAAACTGCATGTAATTCCTTCTTGTAATATGAATTGTATTTTTACTTTCTCGTATAGATACTATAAAGAAAGGTGTGTAATGCTGCGGAAAATCGGTTTCGAGATTTAACGGAAATACGTTTTTGGGGTCCCCTGATTCCGAAAAAGTGTTTTTTTCAAAACGTCCGTCCGTCTCCCCGTCCGGTGTCAGTGAACAACACTAGCGCCTGAACTATTCGTACCATTTTTTACAAACTGAATAAACCCCTGTCGATATGCCCTAAGACAAAGCTCTGCGATTTTCAGAACCATTCATAAATTTTTGGGGGTATTTTACATGAAGCCTCCGGACATTTTCAAAATTTCTCAAAAACGACTCCAACTTTTTACTTTAAGTTTCTTGTAAAAATAGAGTAAAATATACTGATAAAGGTGGCATAGGTCCGATTTTCACTGTAGACTCTAAATTTTCGAAAATTGCAAAAGTTTGGATTTTTTCGCATCTTTCTACAACGTTAATATTAAAGATAGAGATTTTTCCTTGAAATGAAATTTGTTGTTCTTTCATTAACCTCACGTACTACATTAAAAAAAGTAGCTTTCGTGCAATTGTGCGTGCAATATTTGCAATTTAAAAAAATACAATAACAAGATTTTTTCATAAACGGCTCCAAAATTTTCTTTACATTTTTGATAGAGCCAAACGAATTCTATACGATGACATGAACGCCATATTGCTCTATTCTTTTGTTTTTTCAGAAATGACAAAAATGTAATTCTTTTGACTTGTCTCTCACGTCGGTAATTTTACATTAGAGGCAATTTCTTTACATTATTAGATTTATATGTATATGTGCTTTAAATAATGACAAATGAAGTTTTTCGAAAACTCAACAGTTTTTTGTTAAGATCTCAAATATCAGCATTTTCAGATATGCTTAAACAACATTTTCTCAAAAATGTCTCCAAATGTTTTCTTCAAATTTTTCCAACGGATAGTGCTAATTGCACTGTTTAATATGTCCTAAACTTAATATTGGTGTATTCTTTGTTTTTTTTTTAAAAAAAATTCTTTAAATATCTCTCACACCGTTAATAAGCACATAAAGACTTAACTCTGGCAATAAACTCACTCTGTAGTTCACTCTTAGCTCGTTCTTACCATTTTGATTTAGTTTCTCTCTGCACTTTCCTGATCTATAGTCTTACGTGAGGTTCTTTCCACACTTCTTTCATGCTTCTCTTGACCTCGCGTTACTAAGTTCTTACTTGAAGGTATCACCATAGAGTAAAGATGTGTATCTCATTAGTCTATGGTATCACCTTTTCTTGGTTGTTGCCTTTGTGGATCATGTCCAGTGGCGTTTTCTTTGGGTGTAAAAGTCGTGTGTCAACGCCAAGGAAATATAAAAATCATGTTTTCCTTTGAATTTATTTAGATTTTTTTCATTTATTTGGTCTTCCGTGCGATCGGCGTCATAGATCGGCACCAGGGTGTCCATGCAACGCAGGCAATGTGCGAGCGCAGCTCAGGCCGTTGGCGAATGTCTCCAACGTCTTCAGGTCCGATCGGGAGGCGGCAGCGCTTACGCGCGACGTCCCCTCACTCAAGGACAAAGCGTTACAAGGCGTTGGATCTTTATTTAATGGCCTGCTAGAGAGCGAGCGTCCGTGTTAGTGATATTCTCCGTTGCGCGTTGCAGCGTTTAGCGATACTCATGAAATCAGTGTTATTTTTTTATAAGGAGAGTGAAAAAGTGGAACAATAGTTTTAAATAATTGCTTTCCTTCCGTTTCGTGTGAAAAAAGAAACAAGTAATTGAATGATGGGCGATCGTGTCCTAACCTCACAATATTTCAGAATTTAATTTTTGAAACGAGAACCGAAGAGTCCGAAAAGCGACGAGCGTGTCTTTTTAAATACTTTAAAATGTATTATTCGAATCTTTGCATTTGAAAATACATCCTCATTGTTTTTATTTTGCGACTACCTTTCCCTCATTCTTCCAACATTACAATTTAAAGTAAGTAAGGATTTTGTGTACATGATTCAATTTTACTCTAAGTATGTAAGTGAAAAGAGTACTCTGGGGGTTAACCCTTTCCTTCACTGCCAACGCCCTAGTTTCAGAGTGAGGAGACGCCACTAATGTCTTCAAACCTAGGGGTCGTTTGCACTAGTGATATAGACCCTCCGCGATTTCAGGTACTTCCAAGCGGGTTTGGTCGCGAGCTGCACGTATCCAGGTATTGCCTGCTTCTTTCTTGAATTCGTCTGCCCATGTCATTCTTTGTCTGCCTTGATTCCTTCGTCCCGTTCTTGAATACCACATTGTTGCGGCGTATGCCCATCTACTAAAGATTATTGTGTCTTAAAAGAACTAGCTGTCTCTCCGGAAGCGAGAATTGTTAACAGAGAGCGATTAAAAATAAACGTGAAAGAGTAATAAATAGTGACGAATGTAATCATACCTCGGTTGTTTGTTGGAACAAATCTGCAAACATATTTTCTTATGAAACTGCTATTTTCCGCTTCGCGCCACTTCAGCTTGCGCGTTTATACCCCTTAGTGGATTTGGAGGGGAAAGTAGTGCGGAGTCAGGGGAAGTTGCCTTTGCTCGCAGGAGCGCCGGGCTTCCCAGGCAAGCAAATAGCTCGTGCAGTCGCTATTTGACATGCATGTTTTAAGCCATGCGACGGAGTATAGCAGTTCATGCCCTGTCATATTTCCATAAGCGTAGGGGACATTTTGAGTATGTGCTCTGAGCAGCTGTTTGCGGCAGTAAATGTACTTGCGTCAGCAATAAAGTTGGTGGTATCCTACATTGGGTTTTGTTATTTAACGGCCTTCGGACTTCCGTCTCGCAACCTATTTGTTCCCTTTTTGCTGCGGGGGAGAGGGGCTTATCACTTTTCCATCGTTATCCGGCGCCGTCATTCTCCGCTACAGCCGACGTCATAAGAAAAGCCAATAGTACCCTAGACGCTTGGCACAAAACCAACCCTGTTTGTCATTACCCACTGCGCAATCGTTTTCAAAAGGCGTACATCGAACTAGTTGGCGAATATTGTCCTTTAGCAATCTTACACATGGTTTATAGAGTTCTCTGGTATATCGCAGGGCGTTCAATTGCCTCTTTGGTGTTAATTCGAAATCAGTGTGTCAAAGTTCACTATTGTTTGTAGGCTTGTTTTTCACGCAGGTCCTCACATTGCAGTACTGTGTTTGGGTAAAACGATGTACGTACCTGTATATTGGAAAACGACAAATTTCGCCTCAGATGCTTACATGTATTTTCTCCCCTCAAATAATACGAATACTAGACTAGTAAGTTACATGAAAAAGCGATACAGACTTCTTTTTGGTACTGACACATCTTTTCCCGTTGTTGTAAAACCCGAGACATCCCGAAATCCACTCCCAATAACGCATCCAACGGATTCCACGCATTCGTACGAGGCAAACAGTCCACCTCACCTGCTTCGCAGTCGCGTGACTCGGTGGACCGTTGCTAACCGCACAACACTCCCTGCATTAGGTACCAGAATTATCGCGGATACCCTGGCCGCCATAAAAACCTCTTCCTTGACGAACGTTATAGCGCTGTATTATGAGAGGGCGAACTCTCCGGCCGCGGTCGACCGCGCCGGGTGAGGCGGGGCGGGGGGCGGGGCGGGGCTCGGCTGGGCTGGGCCGGGCGGGGCGGGGGGCGGAGCGGGGTGAGTTAGACGTGAGGAGGGGTGCACCGTTACGCTCTACCGCGGCCGTTTCGAACTGTGCGAAATCGGCCCCTGACACAGATTCATGGCTCACCCCGAGCCATGTGGCGGAGCAGATGCTTTGGTCCTTTTTACGCGCTGTGGATCTCGCCGCAACGGACGCAGTCGGCGGAGGCTTTTGTAAATACTTACTGACTAACATGTAGGAAAAAATGAACCGGTTGGAAGGACTGGTGTATCATGCGGATCGTTAGCAACTATGAATGAATATGTAATATTTTTAATCTATTACATTTATCAATATTTTGTTCCTAGCATTTTTAAATGCATTGCATTTAAAAAGTCTCGATTTCTGTTTATGTTGACTTTTCTATGCACGTGTTTAATGTATTTCATTTTGTACCTGTGGATTTGATTTTTATTTTTTGTTACACTTCTGTTTTCATATGTTACTAAGAAAAATTTAAGGAAAGATTTTAGCACAGTTAAAGAAGAATCTTATAAATTGATTTGTTACTATGTGACATTTGTTGAATTTTAATGTGACTATTCTAAATTGTTTAACATCCCTTAAAAGTACCAAGGATTAATAGCAGTTTAACAAACATCAGTAAATAACTAAATATTAGAAATATATGGTTAAAAAAGGTATAAAAGTTCCGTTAAGTGAGTTATAAAAAGCCTACAATGTATCAATGAATGAAAATATCGCCTAAGCATTCGTTCAACTCTTTTTAGGTTATTGTGTTTGAGTTGTACAGAATTTTTGACACCTGCTTACGGTTGATAGAAACGCACGGTGTGGAGATTAACAGGAAGAGGGAGGAGGACACTACTGGTCGTTTATGAGGGCTTTGCCTGTCACTTCCAGCAGATGCTGTAAGTGTTGTGTCCAATTGAAACAAAATGACATGCATTTTGTCTATTTTGTGTCCGAGCACTAAATGTAGCATCCCCCCTAATATTTTTCATGATTTAGAATTAATTATCAACAAAATGCATTATAGGACTAGATTTTTCCATTTGACTGATATTTCCGAATGTAACAGTCGCTCATACAATGAGTTCATGAGAGAATAGAAAACGTAGTAGAAGCAATACAAAGACACAAATTTGTATTTTTCTAGAAAAGAGCACGCACAACAAAGGACGAAGATCATGTCCAAGAACAAAACGTGAAGAACGAGTGAAGGAAAGGATGAAGTAAAGTGCGGGTTAGAATAATTTAATGGTGAGTTGTAAAATACACGTACGGTGAAGTCGTTTAGTTTACGAGTGGTTTAGCGGGAAAGTACGACATATCTTTGAGAGCTCAACACTAACTTTGGCCTTAACCGCACGTTCAAGATAATAAAGATATTATCCTACAAATTGCCTTTATTCTTTAAAACGTATTTTTCTCTAACCATACAAAGCCCTCGAATTCCCACGTTCACACGTTCTGTTTTATGGCGTGCAATATATAAATATACCCAGGATGGCTATCAGCATTCTGAAAAGCAAATAAAAGAAATGTTACATAAATACCATAAAATTATATATCCTATAAACTCAGTAGGCTGAGGGAACATGAAAAGGGAAAAGGGGAGGAAAGGCGAAACAAAAAGCATTGAAGGCACTCAGCTTCAGCACCCTACGTGAGCTGCCTAGATGTGGGAAGGGAAATTGCGTAAATTATGTAAATTTCTTTGTGTGGATCGTGAAGCATTTCGTAAAAATGTGCAGCCACGGCGAGAGTGGTCTGAACTTTCAGAGTGCTACCAAATGTTATTCTTAAAATTGTCCTAGATGGAAAATGAAGAAAACAAACTGACGTATCGTAAAATTTTCTATGCTAATTTATTTCCTGTAGCCTTGTCTTAAATTTTTTTACTACGTCGCTGTTGGTTATAACTATGGTCGGATTTTGATGACAAAACATCGCCAAAAATTACCAATAAAATGCTCTTAAAATGTTTTTAAAATACCCTAAAAGCAAAGAAAAATGACGTAAAAAACTGATCAAAACTACTTCGGATGAACAACTCAAGCTTTTGGATATGTTACTGATGTAATTGAGACTTCTTCCTTTCGTTCAAGTGTACTCAGCTTGCAAACTTTTAGTTTGGTCTGTTCTTTACAAGGAAATCTCTTAAGTTATCCCGAAATCGGCCAAACTGACAATGGCGCTGTTAGGCATCACAGGAACCTTAGATTACATACACCGGCTGACGTTACAATTTCTGAGTACAGAAATCGAATAAGCTATTCAGGAATTCTGTGAAGAACATTTGTTGCATCTCGTAAATATTATTTGAAGCAAGTACCATTAGAATGATTTTAAAATTGATGAAATCAGCGAAAAAATGCTTAAAAACTGACGGAAAAGGTAAAAAATCTTATTAGTCGAAATCGACAAAAAATGCAAAAAAAAGTCATAAAATGGATAATTTTCTTTTCTCATAGCATAAAATTAGTGTCTATACTAAAATGCATTGTTCTATAATGAAAAGAAAAAAAATTACATTTCATTCAAATATGCCCCCTAGTTTTAATTATCTGGAAACATGTAATTCGCTTCTTGAATTATTTTCGTTTCATTTTTTTAAAAGTTGTACAAGCATTTCCATTTATAGTGCTCCAACACATTAGGGAAACTCGAGTAAGAGCACTTCTCTTTAGTTGATGAGTTTTATTTGCAAATAGACTCCTTGAAAAAAGTCAGTCCTTCGTCGTCATATCGTTCTTACTCCCAAGCATGGGAATTTAACTAGGCCCAGGGACACCGGTAGCAGGCCAGCGAAGTCGGACTACCGGCCTAGAAACGCCAAATAATACATTATTATTATTATTATTATTATTATTATTATTATTATTATTATTATTATTATTATTATTATTATTATTATTATTAGAGGGAGGCAGAAACGGTGACCGCAGGCGAGAGGAGGCGGAGAAAGTGATGGCGCGGCGACAGTGACGGAGGCGGAAGCTGAGGCAGAGCCGGGGGCGGAGGCTGCGACGGGGGCTCCAGATTCGGTGGAAAGGAATTTTCTGGCTGCAGATTCCGCGCCGGCAAACTCTTTGAGCGGCCTGGACGGCGTCTGCTCATCTGCATGGGCGGCAGCCTTTCACATGGAGATGCTGTTTTGACGAGCGTTCGGACGGAGCTCAGTGGCAGGGGGGGGGGCGGTCGGGGAAGGGACGAGTGGGAGGGCGACCGCCGGCGGCGACCTCGCCTCGCGGACGCTCCGATTTTCCCTCTCCCGCTTGCACTCCACCTCCCCTTTCCCAACCGCCCCTTTCCTCACCCCTTGCCCCGCGACCCGGAGCGCGAGGTCCGGGAATTCTCCTGTGATGCGCGAACGTATCCTATCGGGAAAACTGTCGGAGCCCTGGTCTTGCGTTTCCCACTCCTGTCTTCATTCCTAACCGGGCACCATGTCTTTATTTCTAAATGGAGCTATATATATTGTATCAGAGGTATTCTGGAGTGACAGGGTTGTCGAAGGATTGTTTTTGTTCGTGTATCCGAGCGCGTCAACTGCAATGGTCATGTGTTCTATAAATGAAGTGCATGATTTATCACGGGAGGTGGCGGTGTTCTCTCTCAGCCTACCTACACGTCAGTTTTCATATCCAGGTATCTCCCACCCGCAGAGCATCGCCCCGACCCGGACGAAGTCCTGACTGGTTGCCTGGCATGTACAATATAAGTGTACATATGTGTGTAAGTAAAGGGTGAGAATGGGTCAAGAAAAAGAAAGGAAAGGTCTCGTGTGGTTTGAATTTAGCCCAGAGGCTTCATTTAGGCTTGGCGATCTTTTACATGCAGTAAATCTACTAACATGGGATAGCCGGCTTTACTTCCCCTTCGAAGGAAGACGTACGAAGGATTTTTTGCCCTTAAAAATCCACCGCTTCAAGCGGGTTTGAGCCCGCGAACTTGGGTATAACAGTCATAGATGATAACCGTTACACCCTAGCCGCCGGGAAGAGGCATTACAGTGACATCAGTTGATGCCCTGAGCCACCCCAGCTGGTCTGATAGAATCGTGGAGCGAAATTAAAACGTAGGGCGAATTGACTTTCGATCAGCTGGAAAACGGGTATCTAATCGAAAGCTTCAACATCAAAAATTAAATTGAAACGAATCTGCCGATTGGATAACGGTGTCCCAGCTGATTGCTGTCAATTGATCCTACGTTTTATTCGGAGCGTACGTAGGGTATCTTGGCTACGGTACATTTCCAGAACCACGGACGACCAATAAGCAAATGTCATCTGCTTCGTCTGTTCCATCACGAAATGCTTCGGAGTCCATGGCGGTGACGGTGGTCCGGATGATCTATCACGGTAGAGAAGATTCTCATCATCTATTCTCCACACGCTAATTTACAGTACAGACCGGGAGATACTTTATTTCGAAACTTTTATTCACATACACTTCAAACGTATCACACATTAAAACCGTCAGCCTCTGGACAACTGGATTCCTACATCAATGTATTCCAATACTTTAATTAAACATGACTGTCAACAGTATTTTTTTCTGCAACCATGGCCAATTTTAAAAAAGTAGAATGAAAAAGCATCTGGAAACATTATTTCGAGCATTTGCACTCAATTTCTGATTTCCCTCATGCTCCATTTGAGCACAGAATGACATATCCATCTTCATTTGCATGCAAATAATGTGCAGTCCATTAGATTTGTCATCGAGTCAATTTAGATTGTCCTTTGGAAAGTAGAGTAATTTCTACCTCTTGTTCGGGTTATACAGTTTGTTGAAACATTTACACTCAACGTTCATTTTCAGAGTACATATTGCAATTAGAATGGAATGGAAATTTTCGTAGTACTAACTGTAAATACCGTTTTACTTAGTAATAAGTTTTTCGTAGTAAATTTACAGATATTTTATATGAAAATACTGTTGGAAATAAGTGGTCACAACAATTCTGGTCGGGGAAATGAGAGTGGAATTATGATGAAAAAATGTGAGGTCAATGTCACGTTGATGATGCACTGTTCTGTATCTCTTGACTGTCACAAAACAGTAAGAATATAAAAATAATAACAATAACAATAATACAGCGGTCACTACATAGACTTCGAAGTCAATTTGATAATTTTGGGAACGAAACCCATGCGGCCACATTGCAGAATGACGGTGCGAGAGCGAGGACCGCAAACTACAATGTTCCTCAGTGAAACTGAGTAGTTTCCAGGCCTCCATTCAGTAAACAAAATGCACTGACTTATTGTTTGTCGGAACAGGAAGATTGTCATCTTCTGCGCAAAGCAGTGAGCCAGATGGTTGAAATGCGCTTCGGTTGATAATGGAAGAACTGACTCACTGACAGATTAAGTCAAAGGGCAAATTTTAAGGCTCGAAATTAGGCGAAAATTTCTAACGTGGGTTAGTTAAAAATACAAGACATATGCAGCACCAAATCCAACTGGGCACAGAGAATAATTGTACAGCTGGTAACTCTGCTTTCAAAACTGTTTTGAGTGTGATTAAAGAATTTTAGAAATGTTTCGAACAAAAACTGAGGAAGAGGTGATGGCTGGAATGGAGGATAAGGAGGATAGGGTGGATAATCGTAGATATGGTGATGTAAGGAAGGGTGGATTTTTAACGTATTTGTTCGTACAGAATGTTTTTACTATTCGTACAAAATTTCAAGGGGCAATATATTTTTTCAAGGAGGTTACTATCTCCTCTGTTTCTCTTGTTTACGAGAATTTAGGGGCGTAGGAAATGTTGCTAAACCATATTTTGGAATAAAAAAGAGCATTATAAAATGAAAGTGACAAGAAATGAGAATAAGTAAGTTTGAAAACTTCCACTCCGACAAGAGGAAACCTACATTATCCATCCAACTTTTCCAATATCAAAATGACGATTTCCTAATTTTCTCAGAAACCAAAGTGTTGGTTTTGTCTACTTGCCTTGATTATCAACATGAATACTTGTGTACTCTCAAATTATGTAATTTTGTTCGAAACAAATAAAAAAATTTTCGAACGCAATTATAAAATCTCACATGCTTGAGATTACTGATTCTAAATAAATCATCAGAATGATATGAATATGCACACACACATCCGTTTAATAAATCCACATAAATGAATGTGTATATTCATATAATTCTTAGAAATTAGAATACTAACAATACTGAAATAAGTTAAAAATAACGAAATATTTGTAAAAAAGGTGAATTAAACTCTTTATAATACAGACCGTATAGTGATCCTTTCTTTTCAATTTTTTATGAAGTAATACTTACAGTTAAAACGGGAGACCAACAGTTTAGCTTGAAACTTTGGCACAAAAACAGAATTTCAGTTTCATACTTGTAATCGCTATTATTCATAATTTACATTTTTTTGAAATAGTATTACACAGGAGTCGCTTCTCTATCAGATAGTTGATCCTTAAAAAACGTCTTTCATAAAATATTAAGTAATAGTATTTGTAATTTCATGTAAGTGATGAGACAAAATTACAAAAATTGTCAGTTATTGTTTATATATTTATAAAATATTTCCATTAATATTAAAACAGAAAGCTTCGTGGTTTCATTAGTTCTTATATCACCTGCGACAATAAACTCTTCATAGAATAATCCAAAGAAGTTTAAAGTCCACCTCTTACCTATCCAACTTAACTTGCAAATCGACCACACGCGTTGCATGTAAAGACTATGCTGGAGAGCGTTCAATCTTTTTTTAAAAACAATTCAACAATTCCTCGAACTGAAGGTTGTCGCCCGTTTTATGGGCGAGGGCATCGGAATAAGCGATATCGATTTTGAATTACAAAGCGACAGAATACGATTTATGATCGCCGTCTCATTTGCGGAAAATATAGGCTCTTCGGTTGCTTGCTCTGTGAAATGTGTTTCGACTCGTTACGTCTGCTCCCTACAATCGGCGATGTGTACATGTGCGTTCATGTTTATGCGTGCATGCGTTGGGGCAAAAGCGACTGGTCGGTGGTGACGGGTCTGTCTGCATCCATGAACACGAGCACGCACGTATGTCCGAGGACATAAATGTCAGAACGCCGTGATATGTGAATATACGAAGCGAACTGCGGGTCAATTTAACCGAGTTTTCATGTGACCCAACGCTTAATGTTCGCTGATTTGAACTGCGAATCTTAATATTACTCTCTTTGCCATTCGTTTATGGTGTTAGCTACATCAGGATGACAGTTAGCAACGAATAATGAGAAACAAAGTATCAATATTCAAAATTAATATTGAATCGCAATACTACCGTCTAATAACTAGTGAGTTTGATGTGGTTTTAACGTTGCAGACCGCAGATGAGTTAAATTGGAATTCTCGTGCAGAAATTGGAGTTATTGGACTGTGTTTTTCTCTGCTGCTATTTGGAACCTTACAACTTAATCCTGTTACCAAAGAAGATGTATTCACGATAGTTTGCTTTGAACAAGCAGAAATTATACCTGAGATTAACTGAAATATCAACGTATATTTTTGTAGTTTCGACGAATTCAAAAATAATTAATCTTACAAAGTTGTGTTTGAACTAGTGCGATACTACTTATAAATTAGGCCTGCTCAACTCCGTTGCTCGTCGTGATTCGGTTACCAGTTTCCTTTCGGCGAACTTACAAATTGCCGTCTGGAGCTACATTGTGCCGGAGAGGTGATGGACATTGTCCCTTCTGGCTGGCGCGTTACTCTGCGGCAGAGAGAAAGGCTTTCGGAGGAGACTGTTAAACGACTCTTAGCAGATGTATTCAGCCAAGGCAGTGCTTCTTAAAATCTACCCACCGGGAGCGGTAGCTCAGTGTATCAACTGATGTCACTGCAGTGCCTCTGACCTGGAGGTTCGAGTCCTGACGGCGGCAGGATTTTCGACACTACCTTTTCAGCTAGGTCGAATTCAGTCGCTGTCTGGAGGAAAATTCTAGCGGCCGGCTGCTCTGATTGGTAGTTTCCTGTGGTTTCTCCGATCAACACCAGGCGAATGCCGGAGCAGTACCCTACCAAATTGGCCACGGGCCGCGCGCGATCTTTCCGTTCTCTTCCTTGTCCTATCCTCTCCCCTCACACACACACTTACAGTAACATGCACTACACTACCACATATTCCGGGAGACCGGTCGGGAACGTAGAGCTTGTCCCGGCTGGGGCGGTGCCCCGCTGGTGGGAGAGTCCTGGTTAGGGGAAAACCCCACTAGCCGACGGTAGGTCGGCGCCGGATCGCGCCATCCAGCGGGGAAAGATCACCACCATGTCTCAAGAAAAAACATGCACTACACTAACGGGACTAATGACCAAAGCAGTTGACGCGCCCGGACACACGAAAAAATCGATCAATCAATTAAAATTTATCTCAACTCGTGGAAATTTTCTCATTCCTCATACAGAAATATATTTTGACAAGCAGTACAAAGTTATGAAATAAAAAGTTAGTTTCCCCCTGTAGACTTGTCATTCGATTGACAGGCCACTTTTCGTTTTCAAAATTTGACAATGGAGGTATATTACTTTGTAGAACTATGAATTCTGTAATATGAAGGCCGGAATAATTTTGTTTTCAAAAAGCTTAAAACTATCTTTAAATTTTGGGTAGGGCGTCGTAGTTTTTCTAAAGATTTTGAGATTTCGTTGATGTTAGACCATAAGAATAAGTATGCTGCATGTTACTGATTTTAATTTGTACTACCATGAATTTTGGAGAAGAGAGGCTGTTACAATTTTTCCCTAGAGCTTTTTAATATTTGATACATTTTCGTTGACTTTCAATTATGCGATTTAGCGTTTTCTAGGTGGACTCTGCTAACTTTAAACTAACAGCATCCACGATTTTGGAAATCTAAAAGAGCCTAAAATTTGCGAATACGGCACTTAATTAGCTTTCAGTTTTGTATATGGTTTGATAGTGTTTTGTTTCTTCGCCGCTGCTAGCTGAATGGCTGGGGCAAGGTAGAAATAGACTGCTCGAGCGGGCAAAACCATGTCAGCCTCCGGCCTTCGCATTTCCTCAACATGTTTGTATCAACAGTATGTATCGCTGCGACGCCACGTGAACTTAGGACCTTTGTGACTATTTGAAGTTGATCTCATAAGTTTTAAAATAATCGAATTGGGTCCAATTATGTTGGAAACTGTGGAAACTTTGTCTCACCTGCAGTGTTCTATCATTCGCAGTGTTTCCATCTGCATTGTCTTGATGCATCCTCCTTAGTATTGTTTTACACGGAGCCCCGGCTGTGCCTCGCCATGTGTGCCCGCTGCGCCACCCGGGTTCACGATCCGGACTGTGTCATGTGGGCTCTGCTACATGGGCAACCCCCTCCCGCGATTACTTCGCTCGGGGATTTTCAAACTTTACTGCCAGTATACAGGAGCGGGGAGCTTTGAAAGCTCCTGCGGGTCGCACAACTCGGGTGGCGCCGTGTGACAGGAACCTTCTATTCGTACCAAACCCCAGCGCCGACGGGGGTTGAAAGCGACCGGCCGGCGCCACGCGTGCAACTGGCGACACGTAACGCAACCGCTCCCCTGCGCGCAAGTCGCAAACTACATAAACGTCCGCGCCACCTGCCCATGACTCGGAGAGGCTGGCCGGCCGAGCACTGTACCAAGCCGCCGCAGGCGAGGCGAGTCGAGTCCCGGCGACCGGTCGCCGCCGCCGCCGCCGCCGCCGCCGCCGCCGCCGCCGCCGCCGCCGCCGCCGCCGCCGCCATCGCCTCCCTCGTGTCCTGCGCGGTCGCGACCGCCGCCAGCCGCACCTGTTACGATTGCACACCCGTGATCCGTTCTGCGTCTGATGGTGGCGGCGGCGGCGGTGGCGGCAGCGGCTGCGGCGGCTGCTGCGGCTGCTGAGGTTAAGGCCACGCCAGCAATGCGGACGGCACGGTAGGCTAGACTGCGCTTTGTGAGGATTTTCTGTATTGTAACGGAGGGGAAGATATGAATAGCTACAAGCTGAGATAGTGAACTGCTTGCAAATGAAAATAATATTGAATCTAATAATAATAATAATAATAATAATAATAATAATAATAATAATAATAATAATAATAATAATAATAGCTGGTGAATATAAAAAATATATTTAAAATATTTTTTCTAAAATTACTTTTTAGGACGAAATCAGTAATGAAATGCGAAAACATTCTTAGGTTCGATATAATATTGAATTGCGAGAGATGTCTGTGCGTGATAGCCTCAGTCACTGTCCTGGATTCGTCCTTGGTATTGTTTTCAATTTTGTCGGGACAGTCCTAGTTTCGCTGTCGCAAGATTATTTTACTTTGCAAATGCAATGGCCTTGCCTTGTCCCGTTATTTTTCGCGGTGTGGTTAATCTGGAACTATCGCTGCTACATACTAGGCGTCGTATACGGTTGTACTGTTTTTACCATGAAATAAAATCTGCCCCTGTATCTCATCTGTAACCATCAGTATCATTAGTATAATTTCGTCAATAGCCTTTTTCATTGGTGTTGCTCCTTACACGCAGATCTTTCCTTCTGCCTTACAGACACTTCCACTCCACTATAGAACTATTAACTCTCATTGAATAATTTCCTCCTATATTAACACCTTGAACTAACCTAGGACGAAGGTTCCAATCAAGGTAACTTTAGTGGGATGGCACCATGCCACCCCGTCTCATTGTTTTCTTAATTTGAATCGACTAATCAAATCCACAACCTAAAGGCTGAATTTACTTTCCTTCATTGCACGCAATAAATGAAAATATCTTTGACTCAGTGTTTTCCCAACCATTCTTCCTCTGATTTTTAAGGTACATTGAGTCATTTTTAAAGCCTCAAGATTTTTCTCTCTCTCGCCATTATATTAGTTTCCATCTGTCTATTACCATGTCCGTCGTCTCTCTTGTTTTCCATAACTGCTAATTGTTCGTTTGCAGGTCTTCGGCGGGACTTCAAACATGCACTGTCGGTTCAACATCACACAGGCTGCGTCATCGTGGAGGGCAACTGCAAAGACGGAACCGCTGGAACTTATCCAAAGCAAAGTTCTGCTCAGATCATTTGCCTCATCTCATGCATGCATCACCTCAAGTCTGAGATATGCAAATGAAGTTGTTCTCGTTCCAATCCGCGTACTAGTTGTTTTGCTCGTGTGTGAATAAATCACAGGTACATATTTCAGATGATAATTTCTTAAAATAGAAAAGTTTCAGGTTACAAATTTGAAATATTGTATTTTTTTATAATTAGAATCTATTTTGGAGACACTAAATGAACATTGGTTCTGCTTGGTGAATTTTAAAAATGCTAACAAGTGCGGTAATGATTTCTACATACCGAAGGGATTTTTCGTTAATCCAAAAGTTCTTCCTAAGCTGAGAAACAAAATTCAATGTAGTACGTAGAAGTCTCACAAAATACCAGGGATATATTTATTTTTGCGGAGAACACTTACAGGCAGTGGTCTCCTCGCTTTGGACATAGGGTGTTGGCCAAGATGGAAAGTGTAAACACCCCACACATCTCTTTTTTATACATATTGTGAGTAAAGCTAATTTGCATAAACAAATACCTATGTTTATTATATATTATATTGAGTGGTGCACCCAACAGGAGGCTCAAGAGATTTCAGAAGCCAATGATACACATTAAATAATACAGCTCCATTAATACTAATTTTCTATACTTACGAATGTTATTCAATATGCCAATTGTTTGTTTTAAACATGAACAAAAATCAACAAATAAAAATACATTTTAAATTCAGAATAATCGAACAGAAAATATGAACTCGGCCGCGGACCGTACCTCCCTCCCCCACACCGAAAACAACCTGGGTGCAACTCTGGTTAGTCTTTAATATGATCGCCTATTTCATTATACGAAAGTGAAGATAAGTAATTATGTAAATAATTTTACACTTTTTTCTATAGTTGTAAGAAAAAAAATATCGATTTCATGAGACGCTAAAAAGTACGAGGTGCCCATGGGAAAATTGACTCTCATAGACACGATGGATAGGGGATCCAACGCTAAGCTTTGCCCTTGAGTGGAGGGGGGGGGGAACGATGGCCGCATGCACCGTCCACCTGAATCGCACTATACTCCAATTAGAATGTACGACAAATTGCCAGTTGTCAGGTGGGACGCGGTTATGCACTCGGGATGTAGACGTGTGCAGTCTGCAACAAGACGGAAGGCCAACTACATTTCTGAGCTCCTTTATGTGCCCTCCCCTCTCGGCATTAATCTTTATTTACATTTCACACATTTTACTAGAAGATAAATAAAACATACTGTCTGTCTGTAGTGGCACATTAGCTCCTGACGGGGTCAAGGCCAATATGCGTCGTCCCGGCCTTGTGGCCATGTGTTAGGGGGAAGGGTGGTTAGCACATAGACATCCCTACGCCGTATTTTTGTCTTCTCAACCTGAGAAGTGAGATTTCTTATCGACACACAGCAACAGATACTGGGACATTGCTAGGAAAACGCACACTATAATCTGCCCTGACCGGTAATGGAACCCGGGATCTTGTCATGGATAGCGAGCACGCTGACCAGTGAGCTAACCGAGGGGCAATGAAACAATTAATTTAATAATATAAATTAATATCAGTTATTGATTTTATGTTAAACCATTAACGGGGTTGCCACATGGATTGAAGATTCTCTTCCATAATTAATGTGTATCAATTCTACGAATTATCATCTCACAAAGGGAAAAAATTGGACATATTTACGGAATTAAAATATTTTATTACGTAGGTTACACTCTTTCAAATTTTTCAGGGGACCACGGTCCCTAGTGCTCTATCTGTGTGCGCACCTATGGATTTGGGAGCCTCGTTGCAATTTAAATTGTTGATATTGATGCTCCCAATTGTATAACCACGTCTAATCGTCCCCGCGTCCAAGCTGATCAAAAGTGATTTCACCCTGCCTTTAAATAGAAATATAAAGGCGTTGAAACTCCTCGCCACTGGCCTGCTGCGCTCACTCTCTGCTTTTACTGAATCAACGCGTCGGTACTGCTTGATAATGTGACCGCGCTCGAAAAACAGATTAACCGAAGGAAATAAACAAATTCTGTGAAAAAAAAGTGACTTGTCTATTTATTTCTGGCTCAGACATACAAAAAAAGAAAACTATTTTCGTCTTTTTTCTTTAGCTGCTGCCTTCATGGATTACGTTTGGGCTTGTTCGAATTCTCCGCGCCTCTGGGTCAAGTGGTCCTTGCATCCATTTAATAAATTGGTCACTCGACCATCTCGAAAAAAATCATACTTTGTACACAATTTTTTTTGTTTTGGATGTTCAAAATCATCTTTAATATTTTTTATTGTATTTGGTTTACAAATGGCGGCCATTTTTGGTTTACGCCGTGCGTCATTTTTCGCGTTAGTGGACATTTACTCTTTTCTAAATTACTCAGCTCTGGATTGTTCTAGCATTCTAGAATAAAAGGCATTGGAATTCAGAATACTCTAGCCTCAAAATAAAAATATTATTTACCTACCTTTTATGTTTTTATTTGGGAAATATTTGCAACCAAATCTATGGAACGCGAATGAACGAAATTCCAGAGTGATTTGTCAAAGAAGTAACAGAATCACAGTCTCAACTTTTTGTGCTTTTACATTTAACAGCATAGTTTCTTAATGTAAAATATCACTATTTAATAAAGTACCCCTTGAAAATTACAGCCTCCTAAAAATTGGATTTTTTTTCTTTTTTTTCCCTTCAAATTTTCGTTTATGTCTCTGTTGGGGGACCAGATACTAATCTGAGAATTGCATACATCCTAGATCGTTGTGATGCCAAACTTCATTAAAAATTTCAACTTTTATATTTAACTCGAAGTATTCGTTTTCTAAATTGTCAACTTGGACCCATCTTCTCAGTCGCCCATGACTTGTCTTGCATCCAGGTTTATAATTTACTGCTAGTTTTGGAAACAGCACTTGTCGTTTTTTTAACTCATTTCTTCCGTTTCTTTCAGTTATCTGTGATCCGTGAGGTAGTGAGAAGATATTCATTTCTTTTCTTATGGAAGCTATTGAACATTAAATATGTGAAGAAGCGAATCTTGAGAGACGGAGAATTTTTGTGCCAAAATATATTTATTTTCTTCGGTACCATAGAAAAATAGCCATTGCCATTCCATAACTTACAAAAATAGCCAACATTATTCAATGCCCCTACATTAGATGATTTATATTATATGAAAACATGTAAACAATCCCCTTTTAAAAGAATGAACTTCGAAATCTTTCTCAAATTTTTTTCTCAAACTTTTTCAAATGTTTTGGAGAAAAGAGTGACAGAGCGGTGTCTACCCACGTACACGCCACAAAATAATAAAAAGGCCTCTGAACGAAATTCGCCGACCTCATTATGGCTTACGTGTTAATCTTCGTTTGTCAAGTTCAAATCACGCATAGGGTGTAGATGTTTTTATCTTGGAAATGTGGCGTGGTATGCAGTGGCAAACAACCGCGAACCCCCCACAGTGATCTAAATCATTATTCATTATCCCCTAATTGTCCAGTAATACTAGGTATCAGTATCGCTACGACCCGTTAGGGTATGACACTACAAGAAAGGTGTAATTCGCGTTTTCGCGACGAGAGCACGACGCAAGAGGTTCTGCCGTATCGCGACGGAGGAGGGGCAACGGAGATGGTTATGCCCTCGCCACCACCACATTCCTCTGCCCCCCCCATCGCTGCGCCCGCCGCCACCGCCTCCATCGCCACCACCACGCCTACCACTTCCATCGCCACCGGCACTGGGGCTCCTGCCACCGCCGCCGCTGCCTTCACAACCACCGCCACTGCCGCTGCCATCACCTTCACCACCACCACTACCGCCGCCGCCGCCGCCGCCGACGTCGCCGCCACCATCACCGCTGCCTTCACAACCACCGTCTCTGCCGTCGCCACTGTCGGCGCTGCCGCCTTCACCGTCGCCGGTCGCCGGTCGCCGTCCCCGTCGCCGTCGCCGTCCGCGGCGGGGTCGTACGGGTGGGTTGCGCTGGATTCCCGCCCTTCCGCGTGTCCTGGCGCGACCCGGCCGCGACGACGACGACCGGCGGCGGCGGTGGCGGCGGCGGCGGCGGCGGCGGCGGCGGCGGCGGCGTTGGCGGCGGCGGCGGCGGCGGCGGCGGCGGCGGCGGCGGCGAGGGGCGCGGCGGTGGCAGTCCGAACGCGCGGACGAGTTCTCCCGTTACCCGCGGTACAGCCTCCACCGCCGCCACAGCCGCCGCCACACCACCACATGGCCCTGCCCCGCCCCGGCTCCCGCCGTCGCCCGCACGTGTTCGCAGAACTAACCAGAACAATACTGTCGGGCCCGCCTACCGGCACCAGCGCGAAGGGCATGTAAAGTGGAGTTTACATGGTGATACGATGTCAGCTCTTAAGTCGACCTACCGCATGTACTTCCTCAAACCACTAGCAAGCCAGCATTCCTCAGTTAACTCTTGGCATCTCGTTTCAAGACTTCGCCCTTTTACTGCGATTTAATAATCTAATTTGTTTTTGCTTGGTCCACTGACTTCTCACTGTGAAACATATTTGCACGTTCTATGTTTTTTAGAAAAAAATGATTTGAATAAGGAAATAGCTGTACATTTACGAAAATATCAGTATTGTATTTTCCATTACTGAATATGTTTTTGCAAAGCACATAAAAGAACTAGCGAGGCTATAGCAGCACGACTTTTTTATAGCATATGGTATTTATTACATATCTCCTACGCAATATTATAATACTACATGAACCTTTGAAAAAATGTCTCGCAATTGAACATTGTATACGTTATCGTGACTCGCGAGAGCTTCACTTCACTGAGAGATCTCTTACCTAACATATATTTTCAATCCGTCTGCGAATATTTTCAATCCGTCAAAAGAGAGTATTGTCCGGTTCGGGATTTCAACTCGAGAGCGCAGCTACTGCGACCAGTACATACTACCTCATCGAGCGAAATATCAGCAGGCGAGTTAAATGCAAGGCTGAACTTAAGCAATTTTCGGAATTCAAGAGGTATGATGAAAATTCGACAATTCCCTCATTATTAAGCGATGATCTCTATCCGAGAAAATAATATTTTTTGAAAAAAAATTGTCTAGATATCTCTCAAAACTATGCCCTAAAACATCAATCACGTGACTGCGGCTGAGTTCATATCAGGTCGCAATACGAGAATGGCAACGCCTAGACGTGTCTGTCTGAGAAGTATACCAAATAAGACTATTTCACGAATGAAATTACCTTCATAAACGATTCAGAATGCACAAAATACGCATATTATTGCATTTACTCTCCACGTGCAGACGACAGGCCTTCCTATGATTGATATATCACATGATACGACTTGCCAGCTGGGAGGATCTTGTACGAAAAAGCGGGGAATACACCACCTTGATTGGTGCATACGAGATGCATAGTCCAACGCAATTATCGTACATTTCACTAGAGGAATAGTCGTTTTCATCGATGTTCTTAGATTTTTATTCCTAAATACGTTTAACAACATCGAATATCGCGCTGCTGCGCCATGTGACTCTGCCCCAAGGTTGTGTGTTGTAGTTCTTAAAGTAATTTTTCAGTACCAATGAAATTCAAATACAACAAGCAAAAAATCATCTATATAAACTAAAACCCATCATTAATCGATCTTCTCTTCTCCTATTCCCAACAACCATAACATCTACAAAACCATCATTAGACCACTCCTCTTTTACGCCTGTCCAGTGTGGAACTCTGCTGAAAAAACAAACCTTAACGAACTTCAAATATTCCAGAACCATTTTCTTAGAACGATCACAAATGCGCCTTAGTTTGTCACAATGTTACAACTCAACAAAGAATTTCAAATTGACTTCATAGAATACCATATAACATATCTTTCCACCCAGTTCTGTCACTCCATACGTCAAATTTCACGCCTAATCAACTTCAGACTCCTGTACCAGAATTAAAAATAGATGTCCATACCTGGTATTCCTAGTTGTATTCTCCGAAATAGATTGTTTCTAGAGGTGTCTGAAGAAGATTTTCTCACCCAAATTAGTTTGTATTATATCGTAATTTTAGGTAAATTAGAATGTAAGCCTTCATTACATATGTAAAGTCTATTATGTACTGATTTATGTATGCACTGTAAAAAAATAAAAAAAAAACCCTATGAAATTGTGATCTAAAATACGCAGAAAAGCATTGCTGCTATCACGCTGGTGTGCAGTTACTTCACTTCGAATATGTTAGAAAATAAGTTTTTCGATGTAAATGTGCAGGCACGATGTATTGACTGGTGAAGGTATAGAAGAAATTACCAGATTTCCGAGTGGTGCTTTCCTTTGAGCAAAAAGCTTTACTTCTTTTTCTGTACTAGAAATTCAATCGATACTGCAATTGGTAATTTGCATTTGTGTGCACTAATATTAATTGTGTTTCTTTTTGATTCGTTATAAGGTATTTCGTTTCCATCAATCCCAAAGTGTGAAGAGATATATTGGAAATGCATTTGTTTTTCAATTTGTAGTCCACGTAATGATTCTCCAAATTAAATTATCCAAATGCTCGTAAACTAATGCTTTGATATGACTCCATGGATTGGTAAGCCAATTATATGTCATATCAAACAACTGAAGACTGAAATAAAATATACCTTTAATTCAGTAACAGAAAAAAATATTAATTCCCTGTTGATTCTCATTTTTCACAACGTTCATTTTAATTTATTCGCACATCCTCTAATAATAATTTTCCTTTCCTATCTGTAGAATACAATGACTTACAATAAAATTTCGTTCAGTTTTAATT
The DNA here is from genome assembly GCA_011170035.1 of Teleogryllus occipitalis. NCBI lineage: Eukaryota > Metazoa > Arthropoda > Insecta > Orthoptera > Gryllidae > Teleogryllus > Teleogryllus occipitalis. Next base: position 88,935 of record BLKR01001207.1, on the reverse strand, counting down.
ATGTTCGGATCTTTTTATACAACACCGACGTCACGGAGCAACAGTGAATCGTGATGTTTTGCTAAGTAACCATTTAAGGACCCAAAAATCAAAATGTAAAAATTATTCTATGATGATAATAGCAAAAGTTTTGTTGATGGTTTGAAAAAAATTCTAGAAGACACAGTTTTGTCGAGATGATGTTAGCATACGTAATTATAACTACGTGTTTTTAAAAAATTGTATACAACACTTAAAGAAATTAGTTGTCGAAAAAACCGTCATAACACACAATGTTCGCGTTGGTATTCTCAATATGTTTCTAACAGTATTTTTAACTCCTGATCTAGCACAACCATTATAGCTTTGAGAGTACAATACTTTCTTCTGTGTATAAAGTGCCATTAAATGTTTAGTCGTTAAAACCGGCTGAGTTTATTTAAGAGCCGCTAACTTTGCAGTGGCTTTGGCCGACAGGTCCTGGGGTTCGAGTCCCGACGGTGGCGAAATTTTCGTCACTGACTGGTTCGAATGGATCTATTCTCTGGAGAAATAAATCTAGCAGTCCACTGCTCTGATCGGTAGTTTTCCTGGTTTCTCCGAAACGTACTAGGCGAATGCTGGAGCAAGTACCCTAACAAAAGGGCCACAGATCACACGCAGTCTTTCCTTCCTCTTTCTTGGTCTATCATACACACAATTACATATACACAAACTTACATACACACAAACACTCATTTACACAAGTACTACACTACCACACGACTACACGTACTACACGACTGTCAGAAAACCAGTCGGAAACTTACGGCTTGTTGCGACTGGGGCGGTGGCTCGCTGGGGGAAATTCCCTTTAGCCCCTGTCCGACCTGAACTTCGGCGCTTGTTCTCACGATTCAGTGGAGGAAGAACACTGCCACCTTCCACGATAGAAAAGCATTTGATTCACTAACGGGAATAACTACCATTGAAGTTTGGAAACATCAATCAATTAATCTTTCGTTAAAAATTTACTTGAGAAATGGAATAAGTGAAAGTGATGCCAAAGTAATCACAAAAGTACGCAATAATAACGAAATAATAATGTAAGTGAAACTACAGTAAATTTCTAGTTTTCCACCCCAGAAAAATGATAAAAAATGAATGGTGCACATTAAATATATCCAGCACATATTATGATGACTAAACCAATTTAAAAGAAGAATATATAATTTAGACTGCAAAGAACTGAAAAAGAACACAAAAATAACCAGCAAGAATAAAAAATGTATAATTCAAGAAATCAAAAACCTGTTTGGAGGTTTAGTTAAAACTAAAATAATCTAATGTAACTAACATCACATCTTATTTAATAATGCTACAGGTCTGCATTTTGCCTACTTGTCGCAGCAGTTGCGTGGCCCGCGTTACCTAGGCATCAGCGAAGCGGAGATCATAGTGCTTAAGGACATTGCGCGTGGTCGTTTGGAGTCTCGGCGCGTACAGAGCGCCGCTTCTCGTGCGATAAGCGCAAACGACCAGCGCAACGGCGCAAACAGCCAGTATCAGTCACGGATTCTCGGAGAGGTACCGCCAGGGCTGTTGTAAATTTGGAATTTTCAAATTCCCTGGCCCTTGCTCATTAGCTCAACACACAATTTTAAATGCCAAGTAAAATATTTTTTATGCTTATTTTTTGTATAAAGTTAGAAAGTATTATGATTATCAAGAATAAAAATAATACTTATTTTGTAATGACGAGTTTGACATTAATTAATTTGGTTCTTCTTCTACTTTACGGTAAGCTACTGAAGGCCTGTTCCAACTCAGAGGTCATCTTGCCATCTGTTTTTTTATATATTTTTTTATATTTTTTATATTTTTTATATTTTTTTCAGTAAATAAAAATTAATTTGGTGTTCTATAATATTAATACTCGGAATATGCCTATAACAATGATTTGTAAACCCTTTTTGGGTTTATGACCCCTATCCCGGTCGGGTTTTTTAGGAGATTCTCTCGGGCAAATGCTGAAGTGGTACCGTGGTTGCTTCAAGACACTAAATAATCTCCCCAGCGTCAAAAATATTTATCTGTTTAGATGTTAAGAAATTAAAATAAATAAATAATACATAATGAAAAATAAATAAATAAAATTTTGATGTTTCAAGATAAAGTTTGTCTGAGACAACACAGTTGTTTTGGTTGTTCCAGATTTAAAAATAAGAACTATATTATTTTGTTTCGGTTAATTTCACAAAAACTAAGAATTATTGAAATAAGACTACATTTTTAGATATGTAGTGAGTGGTCAATGAGGCAAAGGGATTAGAAAGATAATTTACGTTACACTTAACGTTATAGGTCCACAGTATTAATAATATTGATTAAAAGAAATTTAAATAATATAATTGGCGTCAACGGGTTTTAGATCACATTTAACTCTGAGGATCCTAATGAAATCACAGTTCAAACTGGCGGAAAATAATTTGGGAGTGCTTAATTACTCTATTGGAAAACATCGATTCATCAATATTGGCATGTACAGGCAGTTTTATTGGGAATTAACGACTTTTGGTTTATTTCTTGTAAAGCGGCTCTCAAAGATGGGAATTCTCCAATTTTTGCAAGTTCAATGCGTTATTTTTCTGCCGAGTTCGCATGTATTTTAAATTGATTTGTTATAGATTATTACTGTTTTAGACAATAAGCAAAAGCTTGACTCATGTAAAAATCACCATCACGTTGGTGCATTTCTTACAGTAATGTTTTTATTGACGAATAGTGAATTATATAATAGATATTTTTTATTAGTTGTGATAGAAATTCTTGACGGAAAGTTGAATTGACATGAAAATATTAGATTGCTGATAGAGTATTCTAAAATAATGATTTCCTGCATCATAATAAACAAGTTTTACTTAATGATAATTTTTATAATTCACTTCATTGTATTTCTACACTTACATACATTTATATATCCTGTTTGATTTATATATTAGCAAGGTAACTAGCTTACTAGAATTTCTGGGCTCTGCGTCAAGTGCAATTGCCATGAGGGTTAAAGATAAGGCTTGTACAAATTTCCCCCGAGACGGGGTAGGTTTCTCGTTACTTAGTCCATTGCGGTTTTTTTAACAAGTAAGCTGTCAGTTATTTCCCCAGTTAGCTATATTAATTCTCATTATAATTGAACTGATCAATTGAGAACAAAATTAAACATTGTGAATAGAAAGCATCTTGATTTCATACTCGCATTAACTTTCTAGTGCAATAATTGCTTTAACTTTCTACTATCACTTAAGGGACCGAAAGAGCGTAAAAATCATAAAATAATTTATTCTGTAGAAATTAATTTCTACAGAATAAAGACTACAGAGAGTCTCGTTACAATAATTTACAACACATTATTGATATTATAAAAAAATAAGGAGTTAACTAAATTTACTAAAATTTACTAAAATATTATACAAAACGGAAATGCACATTATGAATTTGCTTTTAAAACACATTCCTACTCCCCTGGCGACAATGATTTTGCAAGGCATAATTTAAAGGGGAAATAAATACTAAGGAATGAAGTTCACACATACAATTTAAATCCCTGTTGATTGTCGGAAAATATTTTCTCAACATGTCGTACGAAGGAACCAGTCTTCATGTTTGGTGCTTAACGTATCTTTTACAGCTTGCGCGTATATACCCCTCTATAGATTTGGAGGGGAAATGCGAGCGGAATCGCGGCAAGTTGACCGTGCCCGCAGGAGCGCCGGGTTTCCCAGGCGGACAAGTTACTCGTTCTGGCGCACCTTTTGAAACGTCCGGTCTAGGACGAGAAGTTTCATGCTCAGAAATTTCAAATAGTCAGGAACAAACTCTTTCACTGAATTCAAAGTCTCCAAACTTCAGCCCTGAATTTTGTTACGTTTCTTGAAGTCTGCACTAAACGAATTTTGTGATGGAATTACTCATGAAGAAAACGTAAGTATTTTCTTAGAATTCGGTTAGAATATATCTCTTATTCAATTTTTGAATGAATTCATAAAACACAGTTTTCACCAAAATATTTCATTTTTCCACGACATAATGAAGAATGCAGAGTCTCTTGATACTGTTTTCAGGTTTGTTTTTGATATTTTATTTTCAGATTTAGTCCACCCTCCCTCTAATTTTTAGAAGTTAAATGCAATAAATGTATACTTAGTACATAGGAATACCTTTAGTAGTGTTTTAAGCGTTTTAATATTACTTCTAGAAATTTCAGAGAACAATTACATGTTTCCAAATATTAGCTCTGTTGAACGGGTGGCAATGTACTGGAGAAACAGAGAACTCGAGGGTAGAATGTTTCATTAGATCAAGCTACATTCATGTGAATGCATTGACTAAGCTGCTTATAACATAATCGTCAAAGACCATGGGACTGACTCATCCTTTCATCAACAACACAATTTCTACATTGAATAAAATATCACATATCAATATTTGAAAAGCAGGAACTAAAACTAGCGACATAAACTTTTGTGCACAATTTATTATTTTGATCGTTTCTTCCGCAGCTTTGTTTTCGCAGAGATTCCCTGTTCTTGCCAGCGCAGCTATCCTCGATTCTCTATATCTTCACTTGTCGGCGCCTTTTTCATATCTGTAGCGCTCTCCGATATAGCATACTTCCCTCGGAATAAATCTTACTTCTAGAGCTTTCAACGGAGTGAGTTTCTGCGCTGGAAGTTGGATAAGCAAAAAGGTGTGCAGCTGGAAAATTGCTGGAGGGAGCGGATCCCTCGTCTACATATAAACCGAATTTTGAGGTAGAAAATTTAAAATATTGATGTTTATTGCAATAAAACCTTATGTTGTATTACACGAAAATGATAGGAATGTCATGGACCGGTTTATTTTTAGGAATAGAAATGTACCGATTTATTTTATATATTCAATGTGACCACCTTTATTAATTGTTCATTTTATGTTTTAGTCTTGTACCTGATGATGCGGAAGTATAATGTCGCGAAACGTTAGGCGTTGTCCAAAAATATATTACTGTTTCTCTCATTATTAATGCTGAATGTTTTTTAAACAACAAAATTTAACCCTGAAACGAAAATGGACTGTCTAGAATACATTTGAAACTTTCCCCATACTATTACACAAGAAACGGTCAAAATCGACGTTCTCCTAGAATGTCTTAGGAACGTATTTGAAAAATATTGTAGCCCGGAATATAAAACCATACTTCCTATTGTCCAGAAAAATACCACATTCGCACCACATTTTTAAACATTGCTTTCTCAAAATAATTAGAAAATATGTAAGCAATACTTTGTTAGATTCCCCAGATTCAGAACAAATAAAATCTTCTGTTATAAATTTACCTAACGTAGATGCTCATGGATGATGAATTTTTTCAAATTTGAAATAGCGCCTAATTTCTCTTTGAGCCAATGACCCGATCAGCCAATCGTAACCGTCTGACGTTTCATTCAGAGACGTTACTTATTTTGCACAGTTTGTGACATTTGCCCTGCGACCGCCAGCTAAAGTGGATGACCAGCTATTCGCCCTAGAACCTGTGTTTATGGTAGAGTGGTTACGTTGTTATGACGTATTGTTTAGCAATTTACGAGCGTCTGAAATACAACGGTAGACTATAAGGTGAAAGTTTTAGTTTGTTGTGTATTTGTGCCGGAAGAAAAATCTACTGCTCATAATGATACCGGAAATCACCTTGAATTTACGTGCCTTTGAGATGCAGTTAGAAATGTGCAGTCGTCGTTCCTTGGGTAAGTAGTTTGGATTGGGGTTATGTAATGCACTCTATTTATTTCATAATTATTTGTGGAATTAAAGAGTTTAGTATCTTTATGGATATTCAAACTGAAAATAAGATGGCGAATAAGTGACGAAATTTTTATCAGAAATGACCAAAACGAAGGAAAAACTTACGAAGAAGAACATTAGTGATATAAAAGAATAGAAATTTTGTGCGCAATTATTTAAACTTTCACTTAACTTTATGGGGAATGATGTATTAGCATTGAGAATACTTAGTAGTTGCATTCTGCTCGTATTAATATAATGTATCTTGGAAAGTGACCTTTCAAGGCGAACAGAAATCAGCAGTGAAAACGTTTAGAATCCATTCAGGCTTTCAAACTAAATGGATACTTTGTATTAATTTTCTGACGGCCTTTTGATTCTGCGGCGTCATCTAATTTGGCATAACCAAATATTTTGTTATTCTTCTTAACTAAACGTTTGTAGTATTCTCCAACAGTGGAACAAAAAAGTTAACATCGCTGAATCTGAGATTGATGCAGAAAAGAGGTATTTCGAAAAACTTTCGGCTAGAATGTTCCTTGACTTTTGGGAAAAAGAAATTCTCTTCAAAACCTATCTCTAATAAAAAGATGTACCAACAAGGAATTCTCAAAGAAATAGCAAATGAAGCAACTTAGTAGTACTTCATGATATTCATTTTTTTAAAAAAATGGTTACGTCTTTGTTGACGCAACGTGTCTGTGAACCCGATATTCATTCGTATCAGGTCGAACTGTTCGACTGAAGAAAAAAAATTCCATTATGCTAGTTTATTTGACTCAAACTGCGTAAAACAAATTATTATATTGTAGAAATCGAGGCATTAATGTCTTCGGCGTGTCTCCTAAATAATTTGATTACATTCTTAGGGTCTTATCCCTTATTGAGACGTCGCGAGATCGGTGAACGGAAGCGAAAACGAAAAAGGCAAGAAGGAAGGTGTTCTGTTAACGTGGTTCGAATGGCAAAGGGGAATCATGCGTTATACAACGATGTTTTATAATCGGGTAGGCCGAAGGCTGAGCCACTTTATTCAACTTCGACACCCATTGCGAATCATGAAATTGTCAAGTTAAAGGTGTTCAACCAAAAAGTACTTTGACATAAAATGCATGCGAAATTATGCGTTTTGCACGATGAAGCATGTTATGTTAATGGCGTTGGCCAGACCCTCGCCGTGTCGTGGGACGCACGTAGCGAAGCGTCACTGCGCCTTTAAAATTTGAGGTTATAATTTCGACGCTACTCCGCTGGCGTAGCGCGGTGGTGTTATCGTTCGCCATGTTCTCGAGGAAGTGACCCGATTCTGTCTTGTTCGTTGCGATAACGGATAAGAGCCCATTTTGGATTATGACCATGACGAAATATTTTTTGTCTCATCATATAGTCCGTAAAGAGGATATTCAACTCTGGTGGTGGGGGTACGTATGAAAGGCGTAGACAGCTAATCGACTTCGCTTACGCTTCAGCGACATCAGTCGGCGGATGAAGGAACCTTTCACGGTATATTTTGGCCAATGGAAGACAAGCTCATGTTTTACGTCAACGCCGTCTACACTTCACACACTAAAATGTAGATGACGTTGGTCAAGTACGTATTTGTACGTTGTTACTGGCCGTGAAAAGCTGAGATAAGTTCATTCGTTTCATTCACTGCGTGATGTTGCTGAAGCTCAAGTATGTCCGATTAGCTGCCGATATTTCTCGTGCCTACCCTCACCATGCCACCAACACAGAAGTTGTCTTATCATAGAGACTTTATGGGTGTCTTATCCCATAACATGCTGCTGTTCACATCGACTCCCGACGCCGCGAGATCGACAACAGTCGGGAACGAGGGGATTCTTGTTTCGTAGTTTTAATGTGCGTGGTGTACCTTTATGTTTAATTTTGTGACAATGCCCCCTCTTAATTTTGTGAGTTTATGCAAAGTTTAAGTGAAGAAACAGGTAAAATATTTCTTCAAGAAATGCAATGTTGAGCCCAAAGCATGAGAAAGTATGAGTATAACCCTACGATGAAAATTAATTTGAGTGTAAAGAATTTATCGATTTACAAAAGAAAAGATGAAAGTAAAGAACATGGTACACCCTAGAGAAGCGAGCGAGGGGACGGGGAGGGAAGGTAGGGAAAGAGTATGGGGAGGGAACGGAGAACGGGAGGAAGTAGAAGGGGTGTATACTTAGGCCCTCCCTCTACCATCACGAAAAGCACTTTGAAATAGATGAATATAACTTACCAAAGTGCGATTTCTTTATGTTTTCTATGAGCTGGAAACGTCTCTAAAGAAAGGCAAGAATCTTTCATATTTATTTTGCTTCTCGCGAACTATGTCCCCTTTCGCACAAAACATGCATATGAATGGCCTCTTTCTTACTTCACTTCCACTCGAAGTTATCTCGTAACTCCTTCTACTTCTCCTACATTATAGAACACTTACACTCTGGACACGTTAATCCTTGCATCTTTTTGAAGCCACTTACTCAAGGTCAAATATCCCTTTCGGCCTCACGCATTAACGACGTTTATTCTCACCAACATGACAAACATTCGATCACAATCTCAAAGAATAAGAAGAACGGAAGAAACTGTTCGATAGATATTAACTTTGCCAGCTATCCCAACCTACACAAAAAAAAAATCAAAATATAATTGCAAAGTTACCATTATGTAACTTTCGCTTCAACATACACAATGGTAATGGTGCTCCAACAAGCTACGAGAATTAACGTAACGAAGAAGGTAATAGATCATCAAACATTAAAGTGATTTTAGTAGTTTAATTTTTATAATTTATTTCGATCGCTTTCGCTTTGCTTATTATCGCTATGTACTATTTGAGTAACTCATCGAATGTGCAGATTTCCGTCACCCAGGGCTAGACCACTTCCCGTGCACCAATCAAGACATATGAGGCGTCGAAGCGTCTCGGTCTTCTGATTGAGAATTGATAATTTGTTTTCGGATCCGATCAGAAGATTCAAAGAAATTTTCAAAAATCGTACTTTTGCGTGTTTTGGTGCTGAATTCTTAGTGAGTTTGCCGAGGATTAAACCAACACCACCTAAATAGATCCATATAGGTGGCGTTGATTAAACTCCACTACCCCGTGGTTATTTTCAGACCACGGCACCATAATTTTCTTCCGAGGTTGGCAACCTGATTGTTTCCAAACCGGCCATATGAAATGAAAATAGCGTTGCAGAATTTGAAGATAGGAAATATTTCGTGGATATTTTTTATAATAAATTTGCAAATTACCTTGGAACATTGAATTTGAAGAATATGAACTGATAAGACGAAACCTAGAAATGTGAGTTCAATACTAGAGAAAATACATTTCTTAAGAGTGCGAAGATCGACTTTCAATTTAATATGACTTAAAACTTATTCACTTTATTCACATTAACACCCAAATTAGTAACTTTTATATATATATATATATATATATATATATATATATATATATATATATATATATATATATCGCCTACAGAACACAAATAAAAACTGAGTTTGTGTCTGTGTTTGATCTGTTAAGCAACTCAGGGGAATTGATTTCAGTAAGGTTGTCCACCGTGAATTTTCCCATTGCCCAAGCGGCGCGAAGTGTCGCTACTACAGCTAAGAAAACAGTTCTTTTCATTTACTTTTTTCAAAATATTTTAAAAGCATTTGTTCAAGATATGCTTTATCGATGTCATTGTAAGCCAGTTTCTTCATAAAATTATGTGAATTCCAATGCCGAGTGGCGCAGTTTCAATCTTGCCGTCCTCATTTCTCTTTAACGGAAGGTTACAGTAGTGCGCGCAAAACAAGCAGCCTGAATTATAACGCGGAATAGATACATTGTGTAACAAAAGAGGAACATTTAAAATTGAAAGTCAGCGAAATTTTTTACACACACACACACTAACACATATATACATACATAAAATTGGAGTGCCCGTTTCTGATTTCAAAATAATTGCCTTTTTATAATCGCATATGCTTATATACGTGTTAAAAACCAATTCAATTCTACAATTTTTGACTGGCCGGGGAAAGCGCTGGAACAGATAAACCGTTTTCCACAGAGTTTTCAGTGGGAAGTGAAGTATTTTGTCGGGTATAATTTAGACTACTTTTCTAAAATTATTAGTTTATAATATATTAGAAATAATCTTTGTTGCAAGTCTACAGTTTTATTTCGAACATTTTATACACGTGACCTTCAAAACAAGAAAAAAAATGTTTGTATAAGATTTCGTAAAAACCACTCCTATATCTCTTTTCTGTCCCTAGAGCAAAATCGAAGGGTACTCTCTTTCTGATTTTCCAATGTGTAGAAGGCAACACGTACGTAGGCATACTTGCAGTACCCTGTAAAGTATAACTTTGGCTATTGTCTCAATGAGTTTCGTGATGGTCCCTCTCATAAGTGTTTTTTTTCCTTTTCGCTTTTACCTGTCTCCCAGTCTATTAGAATGACCAGCGTTTCCTTAAAGTGGAAATACTTTTCTTAGATAGCGGCCGACTTGCAATATTGCTGCGCGAAGCACGAAAAATGTGAATGAATGTAGTGGAACAGAAAATTACTAGACAATGATCATATTTTGAAGGAGATCATGTCGAAAGTAAACGGCTATATTATCATAAATATTAAATGCGCTTTGTATATGGAAGCACTCTTTAGGAGTCTTGCGTTCTTTACATTTTATCGCCTGAGGAACATATATTAATAAACCTTACCGTATTTCCTACAACTTCCAAAGTGAATATTGCTCCTTTCCCTATAAGACCTTTTTTGTGCCAATATATTTGAAATATAAAACAGGTTTGTTTATTATTCTTTGCAAAGCAAATATAAAACCTGGAAAATTAACAGTAGATGAAAGAGATCGGCAGCCTCTAGAATAGCATTCACCTCGCTTTCAGTTCGCTCCTTTACTGCCGATTATTCAAGTTTGCAGCGAACTCCACTGGGGGCCTTTGGTATTACGCCAAATGGGTATGAAAGCGTGGTTATGTGCAGTTGATTTTGGGCGAACATGAATGAACAATAATGTCCAGTAAATTATTCCCATGTGGGCCATCATTTGTGTACAGTGAATGGTGGAGATTGCACTCCATACAATGGAATATAAACTGTATTGGTTTGCCACTATAGCGGATGCAGTTCGAATGAACTGAAAATTGGGTCATGATATTTCTGAACTCAAAAGGTAGTATTAGTGTACCGTGCACGTCACCAAATTTTGAGACCCAAGAATATTGCAAATAGTTTGAGACATGGCATATGGTTTTCTCTATATTATTGTAGATGGAGGAGGAAGTAAGGTACTTCAGTTTCTTATTTGTAACATTTTCAATTATGGAGTTATTGTTAGTACCTTGGTTTTTACTTTCTCGCATTCTACTTGCATAGTATTGAGAAGGAAGTGGAATACAATGGCTGAAAACGTTGATTTTTCGACAGAAAAGCTCGTATAGTAGGTGCCCGATACTGAAAAAAAAAAGAATAATTTTTATTCCTAGAAAATGAGTAAATAACTAATACATTGTGCAGTCATAATCTACGTGTTGTAGGTTCTTGATATCGAAAAATTGGTATATGGAAAAACGCCTGTCCGGCCGTCTGTAAACAACGCTACCGGCTGAAACCAGGCAGGCATCAAAATTGATATTCCGTGATCTGTATGGTAGAAGTCTTAGTACTTTGAATTTGAAACGAATATTTTGATGTTTGAGAGCATTTTAAATGGTGTATCAACGACTTTTTCAATTTTTTTTCAAAAATGAATACAAAGTTTTTCTTTAATATTTTCCGCGAACAGAGAGAGCAACGTACGATAATATGCAGAATGGCGCAGGAAATGAGTCACCATTTGTTTTTTATATAATTTATAAGTCGCTCTAGGTATCCAGTTGAGCATCTCAACAACAGTAGCTGTAGATCTTGAAGAAACAAATGAGTTACGAAATATCGCATAACTTACGATACCACAGCTAGGAGACTAGGTTATATAGCAACTTCCTACAATTTCGTTCTTCCTACAATTACAATATAAATGATACATAATTTTGCGTAATAAAATCTGTTCTTCAAAATAGATCAAGTGAGATCGTGTACAATTGTTTCAAAGTTAGAGCAGATTCACGTAAATTTGTGTGCAATGAAAGCAATTTTCAATATAAATTTCTTTCAAAAGTGACTTCAAACTTCTTTTTCAATTTTTTCTCGGATATTGAGATGTATGCTTATAAAAATGGTGCAGGTTCGATTTTCATTGAACTCTCTTTACTTTTGTAAAATTGCAAAGTTACATCTAATGCATGACAATATATGCTGTCGTAGCATCACTATTTTTTAAATAAAAGTGTACATATTTTCTACCGTCACTATACAGCTCTTTGAAAGGGAAGTATAATATTATATGTTTTATATTCAGAAACTTATTTTCGAAAAAATGCATCCTACATTTCCAGGGAAATAAATTTCAGGCCCAAATCTTCAATAAATATCAACGTGAGATGAAAGTGACACGCATGATAGTTACTTTCATTAATCGACTCTCCGCCGCCTCTTTCTCCGCCGCCTCTTTCTCCGCCGCCTCTTTCTCCGCCGCCTCTTTCTCCGCCGCCTCTTTCTCCGCCGCCTCTTTCTCCGCCGCCTCTTTCTCCGCCGCCTCTTTCTCCGCCGCCTCTTTCTCCGCCGCCTCTTTCTCCGCCGCCTCTTTCTCCGCCGCCTCTTTTCTTTGCCGCCTTTTTTCTCTTTTCATATTCGCATCACACTCTTGCACACATTTTCCTATTTTTCATCAACCCAGACACACCGAAGCACACGCGCTCCTTCTCGAATCCGCTTATCCACAAGCAGCGGGGCCGCGTACAGGGTGAGTCCTGCGGGCCTTGACTGGCGTGGGAGGTGGGGGTGGGGTGGGGGGCGAGGCCGAGGGTGGAATGCGAGGGCGCCGCAACCGCGGGCCGCCCGGGGCGCACCTGGCACTGGGGCCGCCGCCATAATTAGTGTGCGAACGCTGGCCATCGACATTTTGACGTGGAAATTTCACGCGCGAAGAGCGGGCGCGCGCCGCTGGTCAGGTGACGGGCTGCTTTGCGGCCGCGGGACGAGGACGACGATGGACGTTGGCGACGGGGCTTTATCCGCGCGCCCCTGCCCGCCGCCCGTTCACACACCCTCGCCCGCCACGCGTTCGTGCGCCCTCCTTTAACCGATCCCTTTAACCAATCCCTTTAACCGAGCCCTTTAACCGACCCCTTTATCCGACTATTTTAAACGTCCCTTTTAACATACTCTTTTGACAAGCCCCTTTATCTGGCTCTTTTAGTAGTCCTTTAACCGCTTCTTTAACCTGCTCTTTTAATCGACTCCTTTAACCGACCTCTTTAACCAGCTCCTTCAGGCGCTCCACGTTGGCCCCTCCCGCTATGTGTTTCCCTTGCCCAGCGTACCGTTGCTTCCTTTTCCTCTGGCTTTCCGTCCCTTACATTCACTCTTTCGTACCTCCCTGCTCCCCCGAACCTCTTCCGTTCCCCACCTGTTTCTCCGCCTCCTCGCGCAAGAAATCCATGCATGGCCGTGGTCACCACAACCCTTCATCTCAGGGCGGTCCCTGTTCTCACAGCTGCATTTTGTCTACGATCCCCGTTCAGGTTTGCCTCGTCCCGCCCATCTTGCCCATCCCATGCTGCTTCGCTTTCTCTGGGTGTTGCTTGGCTTCATCGTACCTGTCGTTTTGGATTTTGCGGTCGGTCACACGATATGGCCAGTTTTGTCCAAGCTTACACTTTAAATGGGAACGGCTACCTTTTTTGAAAGATGTTTTAATTCAATAGCTTCAACACCGAAGGATTTAAGCTCGAAATAGCAATTTTACAGAAGCAAAATGCTCTGTTCCTAGGCATATCAAATTCAGTGTATTGTGCTTTATTCGTACACTAAAAAAATGAAACTATAAACCCACGCTCGGATTTGCACTCGAGTGCCAAAGGTAACGATAACGGAAGCATTTCTTGGCGTCACCGAATCGTGTATTAAAAGCTGTCCATTTCAAATAAATAATTATTAACCCCTCAGTGGCTCTAATGCAACTCAAAATTAGCATTAGAGACAGGAAATTAGTACATGAATAGACTACGTAAGAATCTATTGAACTAGGAAAGAAATACAATTTTCTACAATTACGTTGTTGTAGGTGGGATCAGATATATTTTGAACTTCGCAATTTTCGAAATTTCAGACATTTCCATGAAAATTGAATCTGTTACATATTATGAAATGAACTTGGGTCTGTTAGAATTCTTTTTATAATCGACACCCATCTAGGACTACTTAATAAAGACAATTACCTTTCTTTTTACAAGCAACGTTTCAGTATTACGCCTTCAAATCATTTAATTTACTTTATTCAAAGTACACTACATATATAATACACTTTTCTCAAAATATTAGTTGTTTTTGTGTAATTTAGCGTTTTATGGTTATTAATAATATGTAAATATGATTTTCTCAACTGAAAAAATTACAAATGTTCGTTGGATAGGTGTAATATACTATTACATAATCGCAACCAATAATTCGGAAAAGTATGTGCTGGACAAGTGAGGCTACTAGTTGCGTTATCTTGAATCAAGGACTGGAAACTACTTGGCAAAATTCAGGATACCCACTCACCTTACCTGTCACCGCTGAACATTAAATTTACATACATTCAAACCAATCTACGACATTTAATTTCCCTTTGTGGACCCTAACACTAAAAAAAGTTTACCAATCTTCAGAAAAGTACAGGAGAGTTCGTTCTCTATGACCTTAGCACGTATCAGTGCCATGAATCCACTCCCCCTCCGACACGTACACTCGTTTGAGAAACAGCGCCCATCGCTCCAGTATGGCGGAGTTTTGAAGCTAAATTACGCGGCTGTGCGTCACACAGCGTCCAGAACACGCGCCACCGCCCTCGCCGCCTTTCCATACCTTTCCATTCTCTCCGTCGTCGCTTTCATCCGCCGCGTGGCGTCGTCTGCCTCTCGCTTTGTTTTTCGCCCCCCTCTATCCGCCGCGCCTTTCTGGAAAACAGCGCCTTTCTGACCACCCCGCTTCTCGCGATCCATCGTCCACGAATGCTTCGTTGTCACCCGTGACCTCCACGCTGGCTGTCCTCAATCCCCTCTCTCGCCTTCCCCGTTATATCCTCCATCTTTATGCCATCCTGCTCCTCCCTATCTTGCCCGTCCCTTTCCTCCTTCCTTCTTTGTTCCTGCCCCCTTTGTTCCTGCCCCCTTCTTCCTGCCCCCTTCTTCCAGCCCCCTTCTTCCAGCCCCCTTCTTCCTGCCCCCCTTCTTCCTGCCCCTTTTCTTCCTGCACCTCCCTCCCCGCACTCTTCCGGCCCCCTTCCGGCCCTCTTCCCGCTCTCTTCCCGCTCTCTTCCCGCTCTCTTCCCGCTCTCTTCCCGCTCTCTTCCCGCTCTCTTCCCGCTCTCTTCCCGCTCTCTTCCCGCTCTCTTCCCGCTCTCTTCCCGCTCTCTTCCCGCTCTCTTCCCGCTCTCTTCCCGCCCCCTTCCCACCCCTTTCCTGTCCCCCTTCCTGTCCCCCTTCCTGTCCCCCTTCCTGTCCCCCTTCCTGTCCCCCTTCCTGTCCCCCTTCCTGCCCTCCTTCCTGCCCTCCTTCCTGCCCTCCTTCCTGCCCTCCTTCCTGCCCTCCTTCCTGCCCTCCTTCCTGCCCTCCTTCCTGCCCTCCTTCCTGCCCTCCTTCCTGCCCTCCTTCCTGCCCTCCTTCCTGCCCTCCACTTTGCCCTCGCCACCGCCTTACTCCCCCGCTCCACCCACTGCCGCTTCCACCCACTGCGCCCTCCCTGCTTCTGCTTCGCCACCATACCGCATCCGGCACACTTCCTTCCGTTGCCTCTGACCCGTCTCCGCCCTAGTCACCGATCATCTCTGGTGGCCTCCGACTGCCCTCGAACGCCGGCAGTCTCTCTGCTCGCCCGGCCACGCCCCTCCTCTCCCCTCCTCTCCGAAAAGGGGGAGCGGCAGCTGGCGCGGGACGTGAGGGCGAGCGCGGTGATTGATCGCACCGTACAATCGCTCAGGTTTGCAAATGGGGATTTAAAAGTTCCCGTCCGGGCGAGGATTTGGCGCGAGCTGCATCGGCGACGGAGCGCCGATCGAAGTGGGTGGCAGGGCGATGGCGACGGGAGCATGAGGGCGGCAGACCGGTCAGCTGCAATGACCAATGAAGGCCTGGGGTGGTATGAACGGCAAGGGAATCACGTGTGTTGGAGGAGATGATGCGGGGTGGACATGTTCTCTCAACTGACGACCATTGGTAACCAAATACATAGTGAACCTACATGTGTAGGCGAAATAGACGTATAAGTTTCTATGCTATTATTTTCTAAAGTACACTTTACTCCAGGTGAAATCCCTGCCAACTTGCAGTTCGCCAATGTCGTCGTTGCTGCATATCAGTTGCGTACCTCTTGCAAGAAGACGCAGGATTTGATGCACATAGCTGATATTAGCTATCTCGGATTAAATGCAACATCAAGCAAGGACATTCATAAGAATGTAAAGATGACCTTCGAGATGATGCGACAAGTACTGCACTGAAGAGATTCTTGCAAGCCCACACTAAGGTCTTTGTTGTTAGGGGAAAAAAATTTCCGCCAATTGAGGGAGGGCAGGAATTGGTTCAGGTGCGATATACGTATAGAACTAAAATCACCAACTTGCCATTACTCCTTCATATTTTACTCTTTGCACCTCTATCTCGTACTATAAAAGCAATCTGCGGTGGTACTTAACAAGAGCACGTACGTGGGTAGGTAATGGCATTGATAAAAAGGCTGTGGGAGGATAGAAAAATCGTGTTCAGCATTATGAATACGGGAAAGTGATGAGGTCGGGAAAAATTGAGAGTTTGGGAGTGTAGTGTATGGGCCAGAGAAAATGGCGAGTGAGCGAGTGAAAGGTGAATGAGGGATGGAGTGAGCGAGCAAGCAAGAGAGTGAATGGTGATTGACGGAGGGAGCGAGCGAGTGAGTGAATGGGGAATGAGGGAGGGAGGAATGGAGTGAGTGAGTGATAAAGTCCATTGGAGTAAATATTAGTGTGGAAACAATAGAGCGGAAGGTGGTAAATGGAGGGTAAATGGCCCGATGAAGAAAGTAATTAATAAATGTGTAGAGGGAATGAAAACTACGAGATAAGATGAATATGCTGAATGTGTGGGGATGATAAAGCAGAGATAAATGTATGTCTGTGTGTGTGATGTGTATGTGTGTGCGCGAGAGAGTGATAGTGAGAGTGAGTGAGTGGGAATGGGATAGCCTCTTAGCGCAGCAGTCAACGAACAAACTTTACACCTCTTCTCTTCCGGGCTTGAAATTGCGGCCATTAATGTGGAATTTGTGGAGGGGAATACTGCATCCAAATTTTCTCCGAAATTCGTGCGTTTCCTCTCTCATTCCATTGTTCTACCATCACTTTCACGGAATGTAAATCATTCACCAGTCGCGATGTCCCCAGCCAATCCATATGGAAATCGTAGCGGACAAAGCGGGTACCGGGCAGGTTTTCTCGGTGTTGCCTCTTCCGGCCCGACTCTCATTTCACCTTTGGTTCATCACTCATTATTTCATTATAAACACCGCCCATCAATTTACATGATCCAATTGATGGTAGGCTGGAAGACCTTGACATAAGAAATAAGGATGTGGAATTAAAGTGGCATTCTGATTGCGATAATCTGTGATTAAGGTGAAAACGATATATCTCCAGATAGAAGACCCGCTTCTCATCTTTCTCTCCACTATGTGTCTTTTTGATTTTAATTTTTCTTCATTACCTGATTTCACGAAGGAAGATTTGTGTTCGCGAAGGAATACCTCTGAACTCGGTGTTAACAATACCATAGACTTCCTTCACTGCCCACAGCGTATGCTGTACGGCTCCCACGGTCCAGTCGGCGAGAGACCTCCGGGCCAGCGATTGGAGTCGGCGGGGTAGCGGCGTGAACGGTGGATGCGGCAGCGGAGACGTCGGCGGGGCCAGACCGGAGACGGCTGCGGCGTGGGCGGGGCGGCCAGAGTGCGGGGCGCCGGCGCCGGCGCCGGGGGCGTCGGCCGGAAGGACGGACGGGTGGGCGGGCGGGCAGCGCCGCGTGATAAAAACACGCATATTTCACCGGGCGGCCGTAACTCAAAAAGCGCGGGCGGCGCCGGCGCCGGCCGCGCGCGACGCGCCCTGGGACGCGCGTTCGCGCGCCTCGTGTCCTCGCTCCACACATCCCCGTCCCCTGTCCCCTTCTTCCCCTCCCTTCCGCCCCTCTAACCCTCGCCTTCCTTTCCTCACTCCACTCTCTCCTCTCCTTACGCTTTTCTTCCTTTCCTCACTCCTTTGTCTCCTACCCTTACCTCGTTTCTTTCCTCATTCCTGTCTCTCCTCCCCTTACCCTTTTCTTCCTTTCCTCACTCCTTTGTCTCCTAGCCTTACCTCGTTCCTTTCCTCATTCCCGCCTCTCCTCCCCTAACCCGTTCCTTCCCTTCCTCACTCCTCTCTCTCCTCCCCTTACGCTTTTCTTCCTTTCCTCACTCCTTTGTCTCCTACCCTAACCTCGTTCCTTTCCTCATTCCTGCCTCTCCTCCCCTAACCCGCTCCTTTCCTTCTTCACTCCTGTCTCGCCTCGTCTAACCTTCTCCTTCCTTTCCTCGCTCCTGTCTCTCCTCCCCTTACCCTTTTCTTCCTTTCCTCGCTCCTTTGTCTCCTACCCTAACCTCGTTCCTTTCCTCATCCTGCCTCTCCTTCCCTAAACCGTTCCTTCCCTTCCTCACTCCTGTCTCTCCTCGCCTAACCTCCTTCCTTTCTCCTTTCCTCTTCTTCTCCTCTCCTATCCCTCTCCTTCCTTTCCTCACTCCTCTCTTTTTCCCCTACGTACCTTTCGTCATTCCTTCCCTCTTTTTCCCCATCATACCCCTCCCCATATGTCCGCTATTTCTCTCCCCATCCCTTCTCTTCCCACCCTTCTCCTCCCCTTTCCATTTCCATAACTTTTCTTTCTTTCTTTCTTTCTTTGTTTCTTCCTTTCCCTTCCTCACTTGTATTGCTACTACTACTTTTTCCTTCTCATCACTCTCCTCGCTCCATTCAGCCTCACCTCTTCCGGCTGGCATCATCCCTTGTGTCGCCTTGCATTTCGCTCTCATTTTTGACCCTTTGTCTTTCACGCCTGAATTTTCTTTGTGATGTCTTAGGGTTTGTCGTCCTACATTTTTTCTCTTCTTTTTCCCAGATAATGATCTTGTAGCAATATTTTTCTCACTGTTGGTGGATTTCTTTGATCCATTTTCTTCAATTCATTTATTTTTTCGTCTGCCTTTCATTTCTTCTTTTTTATATAATAATATTTTGTGTTTCTTGAGATGATTATGATCACACAAACCTTTACAAACGTGTAACACGTATCTCTGTTTTCTGAAGTTTTTTATTCCATGAAATACTATTCGAAATCTCTCTTGTATTGTTTCTTCGCTATAATTTCCTTTATCATTTCCTTTGGCTTTCATTTTTACTCTCGCATATTTTCCTCCCAGACTCTCCATTTTTCTTCGAAACATATCAATGACAGTAAATTTGAACTTTGATATCTACCTCTCTTTTGCACAGAAGCGACTCGTGACTGAAAATGAGCGTGTGCTGCAGTTAGAATTCCCCAAAGGTTTTGAAATACAAAGTAAAATGGGTTTGCCTATTGATCGGAAACGGAAATGTGACGTTTTTTTTTTCAAACAAAAGACGTCAATCCACCCTTGATTTGAAGCCAATGGGCGACTTCTTGGGGTAGTTAGTGCATGCTCTGATGACTATGAACTACATATACATTTCATATTCTATGCTATTTCATATTCAATGCTATTTCGATGGATTACTGTGTTCGTAAATGTTTTCAATTTGAAAGTATTACATAAACATTCAAATATTGTGATATGTAGCTTCCAACATTCAACACTTCACCAAACTTTACCACTTCACCAACACTTCCAATACTTCGGTAAATTGTATCATAATTTAGTAATTATGAAAACTTGTATTATTAATCATTCAAAAAAGTTGGCCATGTTTACGCCGGGTGTGAATATACCAGTATGGATCAGTTCCATTCAGTCCTGACCTTTTGTGGTGAAGATTTCAAACTCTGGTAGCGTCCAGATCTGCAATTTATTTATTTATTTATTTATTTATTTATTTATTTATTTATTTATTTATTTACGTCAAAAAACAGTTAAAAACTGCGTATGACGTAGCATCCGTATTTCAGTAGCATCCGTAGTATCAAAAGCAACCGTATAGACGAGGTCAGAACTTGAGCGAATATCCGGATCGTGCGTATGTGCTGGCAGAGATGCAGGTCCATGCGGTTCACTATGCAACTAAGGAAGATATTGACATTATCGAAGTCATCGACTAACTGGCATGAAGATGTAGGATACAATTTCCGACGGTCACAAGTTAGACCACCAAAGGTTATCTGTGAAGTTTGTGATAGTAAATAAAAATCAGTCCTGCATGTTCACATTTCCACGGATTCTGTCGTCTTTTAGTCACTGTTCGTTCCAAAGGCCTTTTCAAATATTATATAACTAATATTCCCTTGTTGTAGTACGTTCCTGAACTTATTATGATGACTAGCCGTTCAGGACACTTGATTGGTTAAATTTAATGCTGATAACTTCCTGCCAATTTCCAGAAAAGGTAGTTCCTGCACGATTATGATCCGTCAGATGTAAGGGTTTGTTACCGTAAACAACTATGTCATTACATTGGCCCCACAACAGGAAATTTTGAACTTCATTGTTGACATTTTGACTTATGCGACTAAATTGTTTAAGCATTTAAAGAAATATCGAAAAAAAGTAATTAAATTAACTGTTTTATCATTATTTGTTGCTACTTCGGATGAAGTCACAAATTTTTCTCAGCAAAAACTCGTTCCCGAAAGCAAAAAATCGTTCACATCTTCATTCAAAACGAAGTTCATCCGCCCGCACTATGTCATACATTTACAAAATGGAAAAGGAGCTCTAATCGAGAATTCGCCTCTACGTAATTTTAATGAGACTTTCTCACTCGAAATAATACTTCAGCATGTGTCTAGGGGAATAAGTTGGAGTCAGACGTATCTCCTGTCGTATGGTATCTGGTACTAGAAAAGAAGGATAAACAGATTAATACAAATAGTTAACATGGAGATCGTCAGATCTCGGAACAGACTTACAGCCAAATTCGTGATTGGCCTTGCGCCAAAATCCAATCTGTCCACGAAATAAGGTATTCCTTTGAGCAGGATCGCGAAGTTCACATTTTGCTCAGAGATGTGTGATGATAATAATCGTCAATATATGTAGATGATATTTGACTATTGTTCATAATTTTTGACGTTGTCTTTCCGAATTTCCCGATTTTGAGTAACATTCTTATTACGTCCGTCTCCCTGTCTTTCGATTTCCAAAACCTCGCCCTGACAAGGCAGACTTCGCATCCTGTCCGCACGCCATTCTCCATTCTCTTTAAAATGGAGGGAGAACGTTTGCACAAAAGTTCGCTCAGGAATTACGCGGGGTTTTGCCTCGCGTGAGAACACGCCTCAGCACCTCGTGACGCGCGTGCGTGGATCGAATATCGCGTCCGAAGAGGCAATTTTTTGCGTGCCCCATATGCGTCGCGCACAGAACCCGTCGGAAAAATGCCGGACAAAATTCGCTTTTTCATTTGTGATCGGAAACACACGTTCTGCGGTTCGCTCAACACGTTTCAAGCACTTGTGGTTTTCATATTGTACGTGTTCGAATGTTGGTGCATGTATATCCGATTGTGAGGCAGTGATTTCCGCATAAAAATTGTATGATTTATTGTGTGTGCTTTTTGAAAATATGGATTGCTAATCTAAAATTCTCTTTTCCTTCAGGAAAGTAAAACGTACGTTCTATTTAGTGTATCTAACTTAACTTGAATATTTCGAGCACTGTTTCGGTTTCAATTTATTGTAAATACTCTAAAGTGGATTTTCACTTTTGAAGTGATGAGGACTGTGAACAATATTTAAATGATGCTGTACAACTCTAGGAAAACAGGTATCATTCCCGAAAACATTTATTTTGAACTTTTTATCAATATTTATGTTGTGTCTATTCAAGTTCGTGTGTATTATGCATTGTTTTAAAATCCTACTTCGACGCTCGAGTAATACCTTCTTGATGCAAACTTGAATCAGTGTGTAATTTATTTAAAGGACCTTTTCTACATTCACTATAATACCATGAGAAATACATCACACACATCTGGAAACTTGTATACTAAAAAAATAAATCTTGTTATTAGAAGACGCTTAATAATATTATGTACTTCCAAAGGACTTATGTTGACTGTCAACAAATACTAATACAGTGGAATCTTATTGTTTTTTTCTTTTCTTTGTCAAAATGATATAAGATTTCAGAAGTTTCTGACACGCTTCTATATTTTAAAGCAAAAACGAATTTTAATCATATATATAGGGTTTCACCAGCACGGTTTAAAACAGTTTAAAGATTTAGAATAAAATTTACAATTTTAAGAAGTTAGTAGATTTTAATTAATGTTAATTAAATTTTTCCCGCAAATAATATTTGCTTAAATTCTCCTGTTCCACACGTGGTAGTAGTTCAGATTTCTCTAGCAGAATTTTACGTATACAGTAGCGACCTTTGAAGCGAGAATTATTGTTGAACTGTGTTGCTTCCAAGTTTTTCCTGACGAGTAAATTAAGTTCATCCACACGGTGTACCAGACACCCACCCGTAGTGAGCGGTTTGAGAGACTGCACAAACCGATTTAATTACTTGCCTCCCGGTCTTTTTCGTCTGCGGCGATCGTTCTACCGTGGTTAGATTTTTGCGTGACGGAAATTTTATCGAGTTGTTTTGTGACTTGGACTCGGAATGGCTGACAGTAATTGGAAAATGGAGACGCCGCCGACTGCAAACAAAAGGAAACGCGCCGCGCCACATCGCGTCCGCGGGCGCACCTGCCGCCAGCGTGACGGTGTGACGGTGTGGCGTGGGCCGCGTCGGAGGCGGCGTCCGTGACGCCATCGAGGTTCCGAAGGCCTCCTTTGCATCGTCCTTCCCCACATGGGAGGCCCGTGATGTAGGGCCAACGTAGAACGCCTTCGATGTCGATGGTTTCACAGTTAGAGCCGATGGTTTTCTAACATCGATGTTTTATGGTTGGTGTTTTTACGTTTTTGATGCTTTATTTGTGAATGAAAAATTCATGTAATCTCAATTATATAACGATTAGTTAAAACGAAATTATATCTGATAGTACGACTGTCCGTTTATGAGTTCGAACCAAGGAAACGCTGTTTGTACTACGTTCCTCGAGCTTGCTCTCTCGTCTGAGATGCTCCCGGTGCCCTGCTATTTTTTTACGTCTTTCTTCTTATTTTGCACATGGAACGGCGGTCAACGCATGCGGCTCCGGGCCTCCCCTCTTCGTCCTGTACCTTTCTTCGGCGAACGGAGGATTGACGCTTTCTGATCACTCTGGGCTCACAGGCTTTCGGATTTAGTTCTTTCCTTTGTTAATAATTTTTTATAGTCTCCAGTTAAATCTTAATTATAAATTAATAAACACGACCACTGCCAAATTAAATTGTTTGGGTTAAATTGTTTGGCACCAATTTAATGCTAGAGGTTACTAATCTAGTTTTATAAAACATCGATGCTTTTGGTTGATGTATTATTAACATAAATGTTTTAATTTTGAACATCGATGCTTAGTAACAGCGATATTTTGTTATCGACATCACACATATCTTGTTCACGTTTTTTTTATTTGTCACGATTTCACTCAGTTTCGCGAAAAGTAATCAGTTGTCTTTAAAAGTCATTTTCAAGAACATGTTTCAATAAAAAAAAACTATTTTCAATAATTCAGTTCTAAGATGATTTCGAAAACTCTTGAACGTTTGCAATTTTCCCAAATTCGAAGGTTTTACTGAAAGTTTGATCTCTCCTTTTTTATAAATTTATTCAAAGAAAATTTTGAAGACACATTTCTAGGGTAAACCTGTAAATTATTCCCATTTATTAAACAATCTTTTTAAAAATCGAGCCGCGACACATATATCGAAGCATATTCGTTGTTTATCTAAAATTCTGTGTATCATTTAGTCATTAGTGTTGGACAGAGACGGTTGGATGTATAGATAGAGAGAGAAAGGGAGAGAGACATACGTACTGTTACGAATAGACGCATAAGACACGGACAGACACATAGACACGGACAGACACATAGACACGGACAGACACATAGACACGGACAGACACATAGACACGGACAGACACATAGACACGGACAGACACATAGACACGGACAGACACATAGACACGGACACGGACACGGACACACACACGTTTTGAGTAAAAGTCACTTTTTCAGTTTCGGGGACCTGAAAACGTGAATTCTGACTGAACTGCGTACATCAGAAATGTTATTTACAACGCATGGGAGGAAAAAGAATGCATTTTTTCGGTGTCAGGGAATCACAGTACGCGTTTCTCCGACAAAAACATTAGCTTCTTCTGTAGCATTTGAAAACTTTCTTTTATGACGCAAGAGATTGGGGAAGGTAAAGGAGACGTTCGTGCGATTTGCTCGGGCCTTGTGCTGATTGCATCGACGCGCCTCTTTGCCTCCCGGGCGGGCCGGGCCGGGCCTCCTGTCAAACGTTCCGCGCGCGCTGCCGCGAAGGGCGCGGGGACGCCGCGCCCCTCCCCCTCCCCCCTCTTCCCGTCGCCCACCGAATTATTTTGTTTTAATTAGTCGAAGCATTTTTCGATAAAGCGCGTTCGCTCGCGCCGCGCGCCCAGCCGGTGCCTCTCGTATCGGAGTATCGGCTGCAAGGGGCCAGGGACCGGCCGGGGAGCGCGAGGTTGGGGGAGGCGAGGGGTGGGGAGCGCGTTGCGGTCCGCGGGGTTGCAAATGAAACGAGAAAAAAAGTGTTCGTTAAAGTAGTACGACGGTGTGGGGAAAGAGTTTGCTATTTAAATCACTGCTTAGTGAGAAGAATCTGCATGTTTAGCTCGGACTGCCGGTTGAAGCCACTTCCGCCCCCCTGCCGCCCCCGCCCCTGCTGCGAGCAGATTTAAGCAAAGTTTATCGTTACTTTCGAACTAGATTTGCATGGTTCATTTTCCTAGGAAATAGCTATGCAAATGCGGAGCCTGCCGGAGACTACACGGTTCATTTAATGCTGTTATCATTGGATAATGTTAATTGAGATTACCCCAAATGTGTTATATTTGAAGTTTCTTCCCATTTCGTTTTTTTCTAACTAAAGAAAATTTGTGTTGGATTTACTTAAAAAGTAATTATCTACGATCAGGTAGTTTTGAAGACTCGGAGGTTAGTTTGCAGAATATCATGTATACAAAATATATTACTGCTTTATGAGTTACGGATATTGGCTCAAAAATGTAATGTAATGGCCTTTAGGGCAAGCATCATACGAGATGCAAAATAGTAGTAGCGTATACTATTCTAGATCACGTGTCAAAATTTAACAATTTACAGAACATCTCTTATTGAAACAAGAATGACATTCAGAAAAAATTAATCTCAATAAATTTTAGGCGATCTATCCTCCCCAATATATCACATAACTTTTTAAACCGTTTTTCGACACAAATAAAAACCGCACGATCTATACAGCGTGATTTAGCGCCCAGTGAGTAACATAGGATTCTGAGCCCAATTAGACCAAATATTGTTCTGTTCACTTCTAATTTTCCTTGGAGAAATAGGCCAACGGAAATAACCACTTATGTAATGACTTTTCGAAATTTAATATAAAAATATGAAGATCTAAAAACTAAGAGTAAAAGACCTGAAAAAACAACTATTTCAATAATATTGGTTTCGAGAAGTAACAGAGTAATACGCATGTGGGCATCGGAGGTCATCTTTTGCATCGGAGTGTTATCACAATTAGACGTTAGAATGTATGATATGATATTATATACTATATTAAAATTTGTTAACGGACGTGCATTATCATGGGAAACAATAATTGACGTGACTATTGCAAATATTTTTGAGTAATTTTACGTCACTCACAAAGTACTTACTTTTCGGGAAGTGTATGTGTTCACAGAAAATACGTGTTTATAAAAGTTGAGGCGGAAAAGTTAGGCATTCGAAATATTGAATTAAGTTTATTTAATTATATAGAAATAGATCATGTGTTTTGCTTCTTTAATCATACTACATTTAATATTTAAAAAGGTTAAAATTAGTGATTTGTAACGAAAGTTGAGTTCGGTGTATTGGGCAAGTTTGGTGATTTTCTGTGTTTGTATTTGGAAGCTCTCGTTTCTGCCTCCGGAGAAATAATTAAAAGAAAGATAACAAGGTTATATGTATCCGTATAAATACTTCACAAAGCTTTGTGACAACAAAGATCAAAGACTTTTCAACTGTAAGTTCTCATTAAGTCTGCTTTGATTGTAAACTCGTGAACGTGAAAAATATTGAAAAAAAAAAAAAATAAACGGGGCTCTCAAGGACAATTTGTTTTTGAGACATGCCCTTTATTATCTTCAGTGAGGTGTCCGGATCTTGACACTGTAGGCAATACAGATATATTTTTATATAGAATAAATAAAGTTCCGTTTCTAATTATCATATAAAAATACATATAAAATTTTAATAGCATTTTCTCTACTAGATGCAATTCTATTACTCAGAGGAAAATTCTAAGATAGTAAAAATACAGAAATTTTTGAAAGTGGAGTTCAATTGCGTTTGCACGCTGTTTCTTCATAGCAAAAAGTGTATTTATAACCTGGCTTGATTATATTCTACATATTCTATTGGGAGGCTATTAAAAAGCGCAATGCTCGCTTATTAAAAAGGCACAGGTCCGATTTTCGTTGAAATGCTTCAATTGGAATTAATGCGAGGAAGTATATGATGTTAAGCATCCTAGTTTCACCTTAAATGACCTGTCCTATATAATCTATTCGGTTTGCAACCTTCCCTATATCTGACTTCCATATAACCTTTTTCCCTCTTCCATTCTCTCACCGCTTCATATACACTTTTATTCGTCCTTTTATCCTATTTTCTGTTTCCCTCTCCCCCTTTTCTCTGCATTCACTCTCCTTCCATTTTTTCCTTCCTTCTCCTCGCCACCCTTCTTCTCCTTTTCCCATCTTTACTTTCTTCCTCTCTCTCCCTCTCACTCTCGCTCCACCCCCATTTGATGCGCTGGCATGACCGTGGTCTGGGCCGGGCGCATCCCTAGAGCGGGGGCGGAGTTGAGAACCCGGGATCTGCGGCTGCTCATTATCACCTGGGCCGGCGCCCCGTCTCATTACGAGGCCCGAAGTTTCGTCCTGGGCGACTGCCTGCCTACCCGCCCACGCAGCCTCCGACACTTCCCTTCCGCTCGTCATCCCCCCTCTCCAACCCCAACCGACGCCCTCCACGCGCTTTACTACACTTCCCACGCTGTAACGCGTCTCGCCCTAATTTCAGGTCAACTAACAGCGCCGGCCTCAGCGCCCCTCTTCAACTTCACCCCAGCCTCCGCCCCCACCCATTTCGCGCCGGCGTCCTCCGCCACGGCCTCCCCCGCCCATGCCTTCGCCTCGCCTCTGTCGCCTCGCGCTCCACCGCCCCGCCCCTTCCGCCCCCGCATCCTTCGCCCCCGCATCCTCCGCCACCACCTCCTCCTCCCCCGCCTCCTCCTCCACCTCTTCCGCCCCGGCTTCCTCCGCCCCCGCCCCACCTCCTCCGCTGCGGTTCCTCCGCCCCGCCCCGCGTCCTCCACTCCGGTTCCTCTGCCCCCACCTCCTCCGCCCCGCCTCCTCCGCCCCGACTTCTCCTGCCCCGCCTCCTACGCCCCCGCCTCCTCCGCCCCCGCCTCCTCCGCCCCGCCTCCTCCGCCCCGCCCCCTCCGCCCCGCCCCCTCTTCCTTCGCCCCCTGCGCCTCCGTTCCGGCCTCATCCGCGCCCGCCCCCGCCTCCGCCTCCGCCTTCGCATTCTCCGCCCCGCTTCCTCTGCCCCGCCTCCTCCGCCCCGCCTCCTCCGCCGCCTCCGCCTCCGCCTCCTCCGCCCCGCCTCCTCCGCCCGCCTCCTCCGCCCCGCCTCCTCCGCCCCTGCCTCCTCCGCCCCGCCTCCTCCGCCCCGCCTCCTCCGCCCCGCCTCCTCCTCCGCCCCGCCTCCTCCGCCCCGCCACCTCTGCCCCCGCCTCTTCCGCCCCGGCCTCCGCGGCCTCCTTCCCCACTTCCTCCAGTACAGGACGACAGTACTTGCCTCCCCATCATTTCATATCAAACTCAGTAAATAACGTGACCAGGGTCCTGCAATTTACTAGAAATTTTAGGGACAATGCTAAAAACTGATAAGGGAGCGACATGAGATCTGCATCTAAGAACTGGGCAGTCGAGAGTGAAAAATCAGTTGCTGCTATATGGACTTCTAACATAGTTAATGCGATGTTCGTTGCAAATGAAGTTAAATAATCTTATTTATATAGAAACTTATTTTATTTCATATTTGTATTTGTCACACTGAACATTTTATAAAACATTGTTTATTGATTTACACTAAATTCAGTGCAATATTTGATAACTTGCACTTTGAAAACTCGATTCCTCGATGTTTAGCCTCCCTGTAGATACACAATTGTAAACATTTCGACGAATTGAGTATCTTGTATTAAACAAATTAATTTGAATAAATGTTGGTGTTCATTCAAATACAATCAACTGGGTTCATTCAAATACGATCGCGCTTGGAGGGGGATCCCCCTTTTTTACTAAATTGTACGACGGGAGTCAGAGGAGTCTACTACCCTGCGTGCCACATTGCAGGACATTAAGTATAGTAGACACGAAAAGATGAAAAAATCAAGTTTCGGAGAACATAAAACACCGTAAATGTTTAAACAGTTTAGAAAGTGTTTAAAAATTTTGTCTTTCAAGAGATATTTAAGGTAAACGTTTTTTTCTAGTTTACAGTGATTGGATATAAGAATTTTTACGAAATTTTACGAAGAGAGAAGAGTTCATAAGATGACTAATTTTTGTATTATATTTGTTGAATGAGCCCTTTTACATATTTTTTTACCATTGGAGATTGAAACAAGTGAGGAAAGTTTTGGCTTTAACTCCTTGTCACCACGGTGTTAAATTACGAAATTCATCTGTTTCGAATTACTTCATTTCCTGAGCACCAACAGAATTGATTTTCAAGGGAGAACGATGCGGTGTCGAATTATCAAGGATCAGTCGACACACTCCGCCCCTCACAGCAAGTCAGGTCAAAGACCAACCCGAAAGGGGCGAAAACCTGGCAATCTGAGTGGGAAGCCGCGCTTGCTCCAGTCCTTCAGAGACAGTGAACTGCATGGCCGGGGGATTAATCAAGTTACTCCTGCCACCAAGTCTCATTGTGCGGAACTACCTTAACGTCCCTGGCACAAACAATTTGGTCCCTGGCACGTACGCACAAAAAATTTCGACGACTGGTGGTCATCTGTGAAACGCAATATTCCATGTCCACGAAGCCTCTCCGCCACCGTTTTCTCTCCTTCCTCCTCCTTCTCCTCCCACCTCTTTCGCAGCCCTGCAACCTCCGCCTCCGCTTTGCCCTCCTCCTTCCTCCTTCATCCTCCTCCAGCTCCGCCTTCTCCTACGCCTCACTCGCTCCCCCTCCTCCTTCCACCTTTATCCTCCTCTAGCCCTGCCGCCTCCTATGCCTCCGTTCCCCCTGTTTCCTCCTGTTCCTCCTCTGTTCCTCCTCCTCCTCTGTTCCTCCTCTGTTCCTCCTCTGTTCCTTCCTCCTCTGTTCCTGCTCCGTTCCTGCTCCGTTCCTGCTCCGTTCCTGCTCCGTTCCTCCTGCTCCGTTCCTCCTGCTCCGTTCTTGCTCCGTTCTTGCTCCGTTCTTGCTCCGTTCTTGCTCCGTTCTTGCTCCGTTCTTGCTCCGTTCTTGCTCCGTTCTTCCTCCGTTCTTCCTCCGTTCTTCCTCCGTTCTTCCTCCGTTCTTCCTCCGTTCTTCCTCCGTTCTTCCTCCGTTCTTCCTCCGTTCTTCCTCCGTTCTTCCTCCGTTCTTCCTCCGTTCTTCCTCCGTTCTTCCTCCGTTCTTCCTCCGTTCTTACTCCGTTCTTCCTCCGTTCTTCCTCCGTTCTTACTCCGTTCCTCCGTTCTTCCTCCGTTCTTCTCCGTTCTTCCTCCGTTCTTCCTCCGTTCTTCCTCCGTTCTTCTCCGTTCTTCCTCCGTCCTCCGTTCTTACTCCGTTCTTACTCCGTTCTTACTCCGTTCTTACTCCGTTCTTACTCCGTTCTTACTCCGTTCTAGTCTCTCTGTATGTCTCGTCTCTCTGTATGTCTCGTCTGTCTGTATGTCTCGCTCCGTCTGTATGTCTCGTCTGTCTGTATGTCTCGTCTGTCTGTATGTCTCGTCTCTCTGTATGTCTCGTCTCTCTGTATGTCTCGTCTCTCTGTATGTCTCGTCTGTCTGTATGTCTCGTCTGTCTGTATGTCTCGTCTGTCTGTATGTCTCGTCTGTCTGTATGTCTCGTCTGTCTGTATGTCTCGTCTGTCTGTATGTCTCGTCTGTCTGTATGTCTCGTCTGTCTGTATGTCTCGTCTGTCTGTATGTCTCGTCTCTCTGTGTCGGAGTGTCCGTCCGTGGAAAACAATAGCTCTTAAACCGTTCATATTCCTCGATTGATCTGAACGCATTCAAGGCAGTCTTTGAAACGCACATTTTTATTGGGAATACATTACCTGAAACCTCGACGGCATCTTCAAATTTTTCTCGAAAGTTATCCTTTAATTGTTTTATAGAATAGAGAAAAGTCTGCTTTCAAAAAATGGCGAAGATCTGAATTCTCTAATTTTTTAAACTTTGCAAATATTTTGTTACCTCTTCAACCAAAACACTGAATTTTTAATCTTAATGAAATCTGTTCTCCAAAATTGGATCTTTAGGTCGGGTTTTTATTTAAACGTCTCATTTTTTGATACTTAGTGGATAGATAATGTGCTTGTGAAATCTAAGTATCTGAGTTTGGATCCCAGTGCATGCGAAGTGTTTTTGTGTGTCGGAAATGCTTTTGAGGGATTTTAATATTACGAAACCGTTACAAATAATACTTGAAAGTGCGTGTTACTTTAGCATCTAAATTACTTTTTCCAAATTTTTCATTTTTTCAATTCTATCAATTATACATTCAGATATTTTCTAATATCCTAGTTTCTGGTATTTCTGATATTTATATTTTTCTTTCTAATATTTCTGAAAATTTAATTTCCCTGCTGTTTTCGGCCACTGTGTTCTGAGGAATATCTATTAAATACGTAAGCATTGCACTATAGACTGGCATTGCATTTTAGAATTTCGTTTCTGGTCTAATTGCATTCTTGAGATTAATTTATAGTGTCACATAGTTTTTCAAACTTAAAATGTTTGTGACCTGTGATTTTATTTTTGCTAATTTCAAACTGTAAACAATTTGGAGATTTATTCTAGATTAGTTTTTTCTCCGTATTTTTTATCTGAGCGACATTTTCTCTTATCTCATAATATTTTTCTTTCATCAATATTTTTAGATAAATTTTACCTATTCGGTGAAGAAGGAGTACAGAATATTACTATTTTTGGACGTTTGTAAGGTCACGTTGCAAATTTCGCGACAGGTCATGAAAAACGAAGATGATAATACTCACTTTCTGGGAAACAAAATGTGATCGAAAAATGGGCTGTGTTCGTCCCCGAAGCGTCGGAGAAAAAACCCAAACTAAATTGGAACTAATTAGGATTCAACGTGGGTAGTCGTGCATACCAAGTTGCAGCACCGATTCGAAGTATTTAGAGAGATCAGCTCAGAATAAACGCACTCGCTACGCAAATTGAACGTAATTTTCGTTCCATTTTAATCAGAATTAGATTAGCCGATAAATAGTGAAGTTCCACGAATTCCAGTGAATTCTTTCGGAAGGGAAATGAATTTTCTTGTTCGTTCGCGAGGTAAATGCATGTCTGCAGCTGTGTAAGTTCTATTTGCAGTACGTGGATAATAAAAAACTACGAATGTGTTCATTAATTATGAAATCATATATCATTGACTAATAAACATAATACTGTTTGAAAAAATTAAAAAGATAAGACAAGGAAGGCAATGGTACTCCAAACTAAGTTTTTTTTAAATTGGTTATTTAAGATCGCATCAACATCTTGGTCATTAGCGACCACTATCGGTGTTAACGGTATGGTAACTATGAAGATGAATCGATATGGTGATGAGAAGAGGTGAAGGGACGAACACAAATACAACCATGCCCGAGGCGGGACTCGAACCCGCGACCCTTCGGTCCGAGATCACTACGACACTACTGCCTTAGCGATCTCGGCCACCGGGCCGACACTAAGTTTTTATTGGATATAAATAAATCAAATCAAAACGATGGATATGCGACGAAAATGACGAGGGAAAGAAAAAAAATAAGATCGACAAACTGAAGTAAAGAAGAAATGTGATGAAGTACAGATAAATGAGAAATAAGGGGAGGAGAGACATAGGTTAAGCATCGACGTGATCACAAATTAATATAAAAATGTTTTGTCTGTTAAAGAATGTCATCGATTCAGATTCGCACATAATAAAGTTTCAAGACTCACTTCAATGTGTGCGAAATCCGTCTCAACGTGACTACAACATGGAATACTTCCGCAATTGGTATTCCTTTTTCGCAGTTGGTATTCATTGTTATTCTATATATTTTTGGAAGAATAAAAAAACACAATATGTTTGTTTTATATTATTTTGTGATTATATGTTGTATAGGAATTTGAAATGTGGAGCTTAGTTAAAACAATAAATTAGTATCGTAAGTGCATAAGTCTTTTAGAAAACAAATGCTTTTTTAAAATGAGATTAACATAAATGTTTTCCGAATCTTCCGCTTTAGTGAAAGATAAATTACATTAATATTAAGATAACGACAGAAATATGCGCCATGAATGCTTTTTCAAATAATTTTTGCTTATCCTTTCTTCTTTAGAGATATCTAATATTTCTTTCATGAGAATTTTTGTAACCTAATGGCTGAACACAATTTATATAATACAATTAAAACTGTATAATAATGCCATTATTTGAAATAATAATAATAATAATAATAATCCTAAATGTTAATGGGTATCCTGTATAAGTATTAAAATATCTACCTACGATATTCCTAAATCCACTGCAGTACACTGCCCTAAACATCACTGCACCGCCCTTCCTATTCTATTCTCCACTCCACACCTCTTTTTAAGCAGTGACTTTACAAGCATGACTTAAATAACCGTTTCATAAAACATCATAATGTCATAAAACAATATTAAAATTCCCTTTTGATTGTATCAAAATAGTGCTTAGTTCTTCTGACAAAACATTAACTGAGATAAGATGTTAAAAAAACTATATAATTTTTATCGATTAAGTAAAACTAGTTTATAGAGATATTGCCGCGAAAAAAATAACGAGATTGATGCGACAGTGACATTCTCTTGAAAAAGTGTTTTTATTCCCCTTGTGGAATACTGGTTACATCAGTATTTTGGAATACATTTTTCAGAAATGTGTCCCCACTTCACCAGCAGTTTCAGAACAAAGCGTGGAAGGGCGATCACATATTTGTGTCACTAATTCGATTCATGAATTTATGCTTCTCATATCAAATAGTCATACATAACTGCATAGCGATATATTATAATATTTGACTATTCACATATCCAAATCTAGCATTGACACTAACGTTTAGTTTAGTGCACTAGGGGTCAACCAAAAAATTAAAACAAAAACGTATGAAACTAGCTTTACCTATAATATAAAAAAGAGTTTCAAATAATTCTAGATTTAAAGTTAGTTTAGTCTGTATAAAATCGATTATTGTCAAGGATTTTGGCAGATTTCTGACAATTCTGCCCATTCGTCGTTTTCTGAGATCGCACATAATAATGTGCGATCTCAGAAAACTATATATTCCAGTTGTTAATCTCATAGATCGAAGAGTATGCTAGTGTTACAATATGTTGATCTATGTCATGATTTTATTTTGTATGCATAATTTGTTTGTCGTTATTTTTAATCACTAAATAATAATCCAAACACAAGTTCATTAAACTTAGCGTTGTATTCTATAAAAAAAATAGTTCTGCATTGTAAATCGGGGTAAATAGATAAGATATTGACCCTGAACTGAACAGAAAGACATTGATAATTGAACAGAACAATTTTCTTCACGGAACATATCGCAGTGATTTTTCCCTACTTTTCTTCAAGATCTTCTAGGATTTTTTAAATATATTAACTTTCCCGTAATTTTTCCTTATTGAATTCCAACTGTATGATTAGATAAGAGCGTAAAATTTAGAAGAACTTTCTCCTATACAAAATGTCATTGAGCGAGGTATACACAAGCAGCCTCTAAACATCAAGTCGCGAAGCTACTGTTGCAACGACCTCAGTAAGCGTAATCCCGGTATGACAGGAATGCCGCGAGACAGGCCGCCGGTTGCGACTCCCCTACCCCCTCTTTCTCTTCCCCACTATACCTCCCCAGCATCCACCCCTTCTATCATTTCTATTGCTAATGCCTGTAGTCTCATTCGAATACTTTATAAAAAAAATTATTTCGACCAGGAGCATTTGTATTGTTAAGAAAATGCACTTTCTATTCAAATAGTGGAAATTGTGTTATTGTATCACCTTTTTCGAGGTAATTGCAGGGTTTTATTTCTCTGTTTTCTGATTTATTGCTTCCCTACATTTTACCTGAATGTTTAGTAAATAGAACAATGATGTGTTTTTGTTTTCAGAATGCTGGTTATAACAAAAGAGAAAGGTGAAGGTTATTAATGCTTTGTTACGTTTCCCAACGTCTGAACTAATGATATGAATTCTCTTGAATGAAGAACGTATATTGTCAGCGTTTACTTTAAAACGTGAAAAGTACTTTTCTGGATTCTCGGTTATTCTTCAAACATAAATTGTATAAGATGGTGCTCTACGAGTATGTTTGGTATAATTACAAGAAGCTATTTGGTGGTAGTCCTTTAATCATTTTATATTCACGTAATGTAATATCTTTCCATATCCAAAAGGCTGTTGTGGGACAGAATTACTTTGCCTTTATCGGGTGCTCAGACCCACCTGTCTTTCCGCAACGCAGGTAAGTGCTTACATTTCTCCGTACGCAAAACTGCGGATTTCACTGCGAACCTGCAAGCTTTTCGCAATCTTGCAATTTGCAAGCTTGCTTGCAAAACGTCTTTATTCGCCTTCACGAATCGACGAGCAACCATCGGTCCAAAGCACTATATCCAATCGGTTGCTTCGATCCAATCAAATATTCGATGGAGTGTCATTTAAATGAAATACATAAAGCATTTAATTTTGATGAACGAATATAGGTGACAATGAACAATTTTAGCAACGGTAAAGACCAATCGTTAAGATCACACGTAAGTCTAATGGCTGTCATTTTTCTTGTTTCCATGAAATGTCCGCCATAATAATATTGGGTTAAATAAATTCAATTCGATTACTCGTAAATTATGTTTCATTTTATGAGACGTCTATGTTTTTGTGAGAAATGATCGTGTGGTCACACGTAAATCCGTTCGCATAAAAAATCGTTATTAGTAAAAATTGTTTGTGTCAATTCTGGTTCTTGGTTTTTGTCAATCTTTCCGTTTTAATATCGTGAGATACTTACGATAACTACAACATGACTAATAATTAAACAACTAATTTGAAATTCATGCATGCAAGTACATTCTTGGGCAAAAGGTCTAGGTAGAATTTGAACTTCGACTTTGTGGTCTATATTTATTTGATAATGTTGCTTACAAAATCAACAAAATTATTGGCACATATATGTGGGCTATCTAATTATCATATTTATGTTACATAAAATATATCTAATTATTTCAGTACCCAAGTGATTGGGCTTTGTGAAATTGGCGCTTTTGCATGCTTCCACGGTTTATTTCATTTTTCTTCTCTTTCATTCTCTTCCATACACCTCCCTCCCATTGTCACGTTCATTTCTACATTATTTTCCCGGTTCACTTTATTTCTACTGCTTATCTCCTGCCCTGTCTTACTCTTTTCCACACTACTTCTCTTCAACTCCTCCTCGTCCTTTATTTCTCCCCCTCGTTCATTCCTTCATTACTCTCCATTCCTTAACGGACCTCTATTCTCTCATTCCTCGCCATTCTTTCAATCTCTTCCATTCCTTCATTCCTTGGTTCTCTTCCTCTTCTTTATTTCCATCCATCCATCTACGTATCCATTGATCATGCCCCACCTTTTTTAAATTCTCATCCACTCGTCTATCATTCCATTCCACTGTTCATTCTTCAACCCCCACGCCACCCCGCCGCGCCTTCTCTGTCGTGCGTCCGCGTCTGCACAGCCTCCCTCCCCCCCATCACCCGCTGTGCCGCGTGCGCCTCCTGCCCTCCCCCGCAGTCGCTGCAGCGCCATTTCTGTTCCGCCGCCGCCCACAGCGCCCACGCGACGTCTCGCAGCTGTCGGAGGGCAATCTCGACGATGGGCCCGGCCACGAATTGCTGCGCGCTCGGCGACGCGGCATCGAACGCTGCTGCGCCTTCTGGTCCCTCCACCCGCGCTCCCAGCGCACGCGCGCGTGTGGGGGACAACTCGGCGCTGGGCGACCGTCAAACGCGTTTGTTTGTGGAAATTTTCTCCGCACGTCTGATTTTTTTTTCGTCTCTACGGTCGTAGACATCGACGTGAACAATGATTACACTTGCTTCCTCTCGCGCTCTGAGCAGTGGAATAATCAACTCGTGTTACAAAATTAATTTAACGAAACAAATCACAGTAAATATTCAGAAAACAATGTAAAAAGCGATACTGAAATATACACGAAAAAAGTGCTACTTGTTTTGTTGATAAACGATGGTAGTTACTGGAGAGTTAATTAAGTCTTTATTAGAGGCTGTTTTTAATAAATTACTAAGGTCAGACCCAAGCAGCCTTTCTTTAAGTTAATGAACACCTTCCTACGGGAAGAGAATACTTTTATTACGCTCCTCTGAAATATGCCTAGTACGCAAAATGTGGCTTCACAGGGAAATGATGACCACAAATATGCAGATAGGGGAGAATATTACTCTCAAGAGCCACTCAGTAAAGCAGGAGAGTCTTCTTAATATGCCAGAATGAAGAGAAGATACGATACATTTTTTTTTCAATGGGAGATGGGGTGCATCCCCAACTGGTCGAATCGGAATTCTTGCATAAAACAGAACACTGAAAGACTTTCAAATTCGTCCCATGTTTGGGATCCCTAATCCTTCAAATCAAGGAATACACTTCCTTATATGACAAAACATGGCTACTTCAAATATGAAGTATATTCTTTCAATGTTAAGATTTTTGCAATTTTCGAAAATATATATTGAGACGGCTGAAAATGGGGCCAGCAGCAGTTTATTTTACCGTTCGTTGCTACATACGAGGAAAAAATACGACAGTTTTTGAGAAAACAATTGTTTAAAAATGTCTATATTTCACACGAAAACTATACACAATGTCGAAAAATTGTAGCCTTATTTCAAGATCTATCTTTGAACACTATATATCAGTACTCACATGCACTACACGAATACCCATGTCGAGAGACTAGTCGGGGGCTTAGAGCTTGTCTCGGCTGGAACGATGCCACGCTGGTGGGAGATACCTGGTTGGGGAAACCTCGCAAGCCGACATAGATCGGCGCCGAATTCCGCTATCCAACGAGGGGACGGCGCCTTCCGCGATTTGCGATCACCATCACCTTCCGCGTTAAAATCACGCACTGCACTTAACGGGACTAATCACCTTAGCAGTAGATGCTCTTAGAATCACTAATCAATCAATCTAATCATTAAAACACTAATCAACTCCGCATAATCTCATGTTCAAGCATATTTTGGAATTCCTTGAAAAAAATGTTAAACGTGAATTTCGCTAGACATCATCTCTTTAACAGCTGGAAACAATATATTTTTCTGCTTCGGTAAACTGATTCTCTACTTACGTTACTTTCCACGCTCCCGAGAACTCATTATCTCCAAATGCATGTTCTGAAGTATTTGCCTTTCTACTTCATAGGTTATCCTTATTTTCCCATGCAGAATAATCTAATACACATCTATGGTTTTCACATGACAACTCTCTTGCATACAGTTGAATTGGTGTAACCGAATCCATCGTTATCTGTCATTATAATGAACACTCGATATTCTTTCGGTATGGTATTAAATTAGCAAGAACATTGTTCATGCACACAATGGAGAATGAAGATGCAGATGTCTCCGTAAATAATAATAATAATAATAATGAAAATAATTGGGAATATCATTATCATCATATGATCTCCAACGTGCGCGTTGGCGTTCATATAAAAAAACACTATATGAGCAGTGAATATGATTATTTAATGATTTGTAATGAACACTTAAAAAGATTTTAATGTCACCAATGTGGATATAATATTTAAAATAATGTTATTGGTCACATGTGCTTCTGAAAGAGGATTAAAATGAAAATATGAAACATTATATTTCCTCTCTTTGATTTTCCCCTATAAGCATTTGCCAGGAATTATCCGAACGGTTAAACGTTTCTCCCAATCCGATGTGTTGTTCGCAATCCAAATAGTTTTATTGACACTAATGGTGTAGAGGGAAGAATCCTCGCTCCGAACGTACTTTCTTTAATGATGTAACGTCGTTTTTGCGCCGGTTCGAATATGGAAATCGGGGAGTAATGAATTGTATTTATTAAACGTTCCCTTTTTTTCGGGGGCGCATACATGTACTTCTTCTGGAATGTATAATTTATCACAAACGCCCCATTAGCTTTCTCTTAATTTTCGCGCACACGTGCCTCCGTTCTCCGATTCTCTTCTCCCTTCTCGTCCTAACGTGTCGTTTTAGTCCGGTGTGGAGCCCGCACGGTGTTTCTGTTCCCTGGCTTAATCGATTATTTTGACACTCATTTCTGCCAAATCATATTTGGTGGGAATGGGCGGTGTGGAATTTGCGGAAATGATACGGAATTATTTTATAAACGTAGACTAACTAGTGCTGGACCTACGTTACATTCTATTATTTTTGTTATTCCGAAAACTGGACAATGTGCCCCTGAAACCAATGTAATTGTCTAGCTAGATTGCGAGAAGAGTGTACTTGAATCCTTCTATGAAAAGGAAAATAACTTCATGGGTTCTTCTAGTACGAAGAGGG
This sequence comes from Teleogryllus occipitalis, assembly GCA_011170035.1. Taxonomy (NCBI): domain Eukaryota; kingdom Metazoa; phylum Arthropoda; class Insecta; order Orthoptera; family Gryllidae; genus Teleogryllus; species Teleogryllus occipitalis. Next base: position 49,793 of record BLKR01001207.1, on the reverse strand, counting down.
ATGTATCGCGAATTTACTCGAAAGCGAGTTGAACGTCAATAATACGAGCTCTTTGATATTTGGTATTATGGGCTGTTTATCTTTTAGCGCATTTTGAATTTTTCTATCAACGATTACATATTGATATTCTCACATGCTTTTCGACATAATTTGTGTCATATTCTACAACATATTATTTGGTGTCGATATCGGAACTAGCTAAATCATCATAAAATCTAGCTCTAACCTTTAAACTGTAAGACAATGTTAGTTTTTGACATTTTTTTAATAAATGATTGAACCCGCCAGTTGCACTCGCCGAACTGACACTCACGAGATTTCTGCTAGCGCTCAGCTCATCTGGCGTGCGGACGAATACATTTTGCAGTACGAAGCGGTCTTCGGCGAGGCTCAATTGTTTTAGAACTTCTCAAATATAAATGCCCTCTTGTGTGAACGAAGCGAAGAAGCGGTCAAAGAGAGGAAGGTGAACTGGGTAGAAAAATCACTTACCTTCTGCGTGGACTAAAAATTTGATTGACTGCGGCATCCCACCCATAACAATCCGCTGACCTACACATCGGCTTGTGGAACATTTTCCTCTCCAATCGCCACCCACAGTGGGCGACCGCCCCAGCCAGGACCAGCTCTAGGCTCCCGACACGTGAGGTAGATCAATGCATGTAAATGTAGGTGTAAGGGGAGTGAAGTAGACAAGAAGAGGAAGGAAAGATCGCGCGCTACGTGGACCGTTTACGTTTACGTATCCATTTACGTTCAAAATAATTTTGTGCGCATACCTCTCGCTCATTATTGTCGCGTCCGTGAGCACATAGTCATTGTTGGAGCTCGCTGATATTCATGTAAATGTTCTGGTCAATAATGTACTACTTTGGGTACAAAAAGTACTTTCTTGGCAAAGTTCGTTTATAAGAAAATTTCGAATATAGTTTTAAAATCATGTTTTTTCATGATTTAATCTAATTCAATTGGGGTAAATCGAGAATCACTAGCATTACAAGACAGCTGGTGATATTCAACTTCTTTAATAATAAATAGTTTGAGAAGAGGTTAAGAACTCTGTCGGGTTTTCCGACGTCGCAACTTCCAGAACAATTATAGTCGTGTCTCAGTAGAGCACTACAGTGGCATGAGCGGCAACGCGATTCCGGTGCAGCCGCAGGCGAATCGACACTCGGGCAGGAGGTCGCCGCGCGGGCCGTGCCGAATGCCGAAAGTGCCCACAAAGCGCCGGGGTTCGACCCCTTACCCCTCGAAGGTTCCGTCCTTCACTCTTCACCCTCCCATCATGCCAATTGTACGTCTACCCTCACCCATTCACATTACGTCTGTTCCCCTCTGCGACTGTTCCCCTCTGCGACTGTTCCTCTCTGCGACTGTTCCTCTCTGCGACTGTTCCCCTCTGCGACTGTTCCCCTCTGCGACTGTTCCCCTCTGCGACTGTTCCCCTCTGCGATTGTTCCCCTCTTCCCCTCTTCCCCTCTTCCCCTCTTCCCCTCTTCCCCTCTTCCCCTCTTCCCCTCTTCCCCTCTTCCCCTCTTCCCCTCTTCCCCTCTTCCCCTCTTCCCCTCTTCCCCTCTTCCCCTCTTCCCCTCTTCCCCTTTTTTCACTCTTCCCCCTTTTCGCTCTTCTCACTTTTCCCCTTTTCCGCTCTTCTCACTCTTTCCCTCTCCCACTTCACTCTTCCACACTCCGTCCAGCCTCACCTTGCCTTATCCTCGGCCCGTCCAGCCCCACACTTTCCCTCTGTCTGTCTGTCTCTCTCGCCTTTAGCCTCATCTTGCCATCACGTCCTCACTATCCTCGTCCTCATCTTGTCTCCACTCTACCACCGCCTCTACCCCCGTCTCTTCCTCGTGCGTCCACCTCCCATTTCCAGTTCCCATCTTCTCGCTCTGCCTCCACATCTTCCACCCCACCTCACACCGCCTATACTTCCATTTTCACTTCCACCCGGCCCCCGCCACTACGTGTCCATGCCACGGGAATGCTCGGCGCTCGACAAGCACGCGCGACGTGGTCGGGCCCCTTTGTGCCTCCAGTGTCACACGCGGAAAAATAGCGGCGACATTTACGGCATATTTATGCTGCAGCTCCCGCACTCCTCGCCTCACGCCATCTCGCTCCGTTTGGCTCGCGGGAGGGTGCTGCCTGGGGTGACGTAAGTTTTTATTTTCACTGTTCGTGTGCGATAGTTCGGTGTGGCTGTCATGCGTGATTTAATGCGTTTGCTCGTCCGACAAAAGAACGCATACCAACAGTGCGCTCTGACATGGTAGTTTGGATGTGATGGATCGGCCAACGAGATGTGAAGAATAAACGGTTCTAACCGCCTGCATTCCTAAGTCAATCAAAATTAATGTTAATGAGAGACAGTGGATAAAGTAAAATATTTTTAGTAACCAACCTAATTTGCGGTTGCAAACCAGTTCTCCAGCTATCGACAATAAATTCGACGACCTCAATTAAATTACAGTTTAGTTCCTCTATCTCTTCTAAAAGCTAGTACATTATACTATATTAGTAAATGAAACCACTACATATGAGAATAATTTAACAACACTAACAAATAAGTATAATATAATATAAATGTAAAAAGCACATCCAGAATAAGGTGAACAGATACAAAAATTCAAGAAATAAAAAAAATGGAGCAGAATATGGTTTGTTATAATGTATTAATCTTTTCGTATTTCTTCCGTGCCTTTGAAAATACCATGTGGAAACAATATCCAGGTTAAGTTAGCATCCCGAGCGAGGCAGGTTAAATTTCAATTGGAAACGGTTAGATTTCACGGGAAAAATGATGAAAATCGCGGAAAGGGAGGCAGGAAATTCTAAATAAAACGGAAGAGAAAATATATTTTTAAAATAAAACTAAAAGTACCCATTAAATAATAATTAGGTTTTTATTTTAGAAATTATATTATCATAAATGTTAATGAATAAATTATTTTCAAGGATTGTTCATGGTATTGTGACATATTTATTTAAAGGTTTGTGAAATTTGTCTGGGAAATTTATGAGTTTCTTTCTCAAGAATGGCAACATTTGAAAAATATATATTGTGGCTAAAGTTATTCCGATTTTGTGAAATTATTTCGAGGAAGATATAGTTTATGTTCTTTTATTCTATTATATTTTTCTGACCTGTGTAAACTCATCACATCACATTATCTCTTGTTATTTTGTTTCTAGTATTCCTTCTTAATTCTCCTAAAATATTCGCCTTTTCACCGCGAGGAATGGGACTCTAAACAAAGGACGTTTTCTCAACCTTTTCTGGAAAAAGATATCATTTTTGAGTCGTAGTCAGATTAATACTGTGAGAGGGAATAATCGTCCGTTAGGTGCATAAAAAGGATTCATTCTACATAAAGTTTGTTCCTTGTCAACAGTTTTTTAATACACAAAAAAGCGATTTCCAAACGAAAAATTAAGTCCAACACTTGGAAATTAAAAAAAATATACTTAATGTTCATTTAATATGCTCACGGGTACTTACGGAGCTTTGCGTTACACCGTGTTCAAGGAGAAATGAATTAAACTTCGAAAATAAACCCTTAAGGCAATTTTAAACATATTTTGTCTTATAAACATGTACTGTATTTCTAATGGCTGAGTTTTAATAAGCACTCGCATACAGATTTGAAAAAAACTGTGCAGAAATACATAAACACCCCTCTTCATCAATTCCACTTTTCCAACACATCTGAGGCAACAAAAATAATTTAAAAAAAATTGAAAAAAGCAAATGATGTGTGTAAATGTGGCTTTTCCGAATCATTTGGTTTCTCATCAATCTTCTTTGGCGCGACTTTGTTGTCGCTGAGGTGTACTCAAAAAAGGTGATCAAACTATCCTCCTTTTTTCATACACAATTCCACCTGTTGCCGTTGAGTACCACACTCTTAAGGAAAATTGTACAGTCTGCTTATTTAAAATAGAATTAAACAGAATAAATATATTTAATTAACAAGGGAATCTTCTGTACACTCGTTCTGTTCACAACGCAGCTTCCACCTACTACGTTGGACCGCAGACACCCATTACTTCGTCATAGAGATACACCTTCGTCGCGATAATTCTCATCTAGCCGTACTGACCCAGGCACGAGCTTGTGCAAGTCTGAAACGGATTCTGCACGCCTCCGGCTACGGTGTTAACAATGCCAAGTTCCCCCTCCCTTGCATTTCTCGCAAAGGCTCACTCTCAGGCCTTTTTATTCCACCTATAATTTTCGCGCCGATAACGGCACGCTAAGAGGAGAGGAGAGCGGGCGTTAGAACCAGGCTCCGGGAGCCGCAGAAAGGGGAAGGGGCGGAAATTAAAAATGATATATTTGGAGTAGTGCATGGGGAAAAAACCTCGGGATATTTGTGAGTGTCATTTGCACAATTAAAATGTTTTACCGGCAGTAAAAACAACCCATATGAATTCCAGGTGCAGGTTTTTGCGTGCTCTACATCTTGGGAAACACGCCGAATATTCGGCCGGAGACACTTTTATGGGGGCGGTGGCTGCGTGGAGGAGCGTGGTGAGAGAGGGGGGGTCAAAGAGTTCAAGGTCGGTCGTGGAGATGCCAGGTCAGTCTGTGGCACTGAGAGTAGTGTTCGCCGAGTTCCCAACTAGAGAACTAGTGATGCTGCACCGGGCACGACCCACGCAGCATAACCATCTACCGACAAAGAACAATGTCGTCTACCTAACTGAGGAGCAACAGATCAAAAAGTATTAATTACATCACAAAATGTGTTTTGAAGTGGTCAAGTTAGAGGATTAAACATTGTGTGATGTTATTTTCTTCCATTAAAAATATTCTTTTCGGTATTTCTTTGGTATTCCTTCAGAATGTTTGGATTATTTGAGCATTCCCTTCATACTAAATGGAAATGAATTTGTGAGTTGATACCGTTTGATCTGTTCCTTCACAAATAGCAAACGTATTTCTTTTTTAAATTTGTTTTTAATGTCAAAAACCTGTTAAAACTGTGAGAGATGCACCTGTATTATATGGAGAAGTGCCTTTTGCGAAATTAATTCAATTTGTCAAAATTATATTTCTGCGACGATCAAATGTATGTTAAATAGAACGTGTATTCATTACAGAGGGCACAGTTTTAAAATACAACAAATTATTTTTAATATGAAACAAATTAGAAGGGTGCTCTAATTTTGATATTCTGTTCGTTACAAATGTTCTTTCGAGCCCCTGAACGCTGTTGGAGGAGATTGTAACACCCCTCTAGGGCTTCTTTGGGTTGTAGTGTGCCCTAGTAGCCCCCAGTACGTCCACGTAGGCCTTAGTAAAACCTTGTAGGACGTTGAAGACCCGCGTACCTCTAGCACTGGAGGCTGCAGCTCGCTTTGCCTAATGGCAAATCCCGCACCGCGTATTTCGAAATCTATCCTATGCATCTTTTTTTCTGTGCATGAACATCCCGTACCGAACGTGCTTGGGAGCCCGAGGCCGCGCCGGGTGCATCAACTCGCCATAATGGGCAATGTGTATGCGCCGCGCCTTTCCTCTCTCCTGGCCACGCCGCGCTTGGGAGGTCGGAGTTCGGCCCCGGGGCCGCTCCTCGCCGAACCGCACGGGGAATACCCTGCGGTTTGCACGCGGCGGCGGTGGCGGTGGCGGTGGCGGCGGCGGTGGCGTCAGACGACGGCAGTGGCGGCTGCGATGGCAATGACGATGGCGGCGGAGCCGGCGATAGCAATGGCGATGGTGGGCGGTGACGGCGATGGCGGTAGTAGCGGCGATGGCGGTAGTAGCGGCGATGGCGGTAGCAGCGGTGATGGTGGTGGCGTCAGACGACGGCAATGGCGATGGCGGGGAGGCGGCGATAGCAATGGCGATGGTGGGCGGTGACGGCGATGGCGGTAGTAGCGGCGATGGCGGTAGTAGCGGCGATGGCGGTAGTAGCGGCGATGGCGGTAGCAGCGGTGATGGTGGTGGCGTCAGACGACGGCAATGGCGATGGCGGGGAGGCGGCGATAGCAATGGCGATGGTGGGCGGTGACGCCGATGGCGGTAGTAGCGGCGATGGCGGTAGCAGCGGCGATGGTGGTGGCGTCAGACGACGGCAATGGCGATGGCGGGGAGGCGGCGATAGCAATGGCGATGGTGGGCGGGACGCCGATGGCGTAGTAGCGGCGATGGCAATGGCGATGGTGACGACGGCGGATGGCGGGGAGGCGGCGATAGCAATGGCGATGGTGGGCGGTGACGCCGATGGCGATAGTAGCGGCGATGGCGGTAGTAGCGGCGATGGCGGTAGCAGCGGTGATGGTGGTGGCGTCAGACGACGGCAATGGCGATGGCGGGGAGGCGGCGATAGCAATGGCGATGGTGGGCGGTGACGGCGATGGCGGTAGTAGCGGCGATGGCGGTAGTAGCGGCGATGGCGGTAGTAGCGGCGATGGCGGTAGCAGCGGTGATGGTGGTGGCGTCAGACGACGGCAATGGCGATGGCGGGGAGGCGGCGATAGCAATGGCGATGGTGGGCGGTGACGCCGATGGCGGTAGTAGCGGCGATGGCGGTAGCAGCGGCGATGGTGGTGGCGTCAGACGACGGCAATGGCGATGGCGGGGAGGCGGCGATAGCAATGACGATGGTGGGCGGTGACGCCGATGGCGGTAGTAGCGGCGATGGCGGTAGCGGCGATGGCGGTAGCAGCGATGGCGGTAGCAGCGGTGATGACGGTAGCGGTGGCGGTGGCGATGGCGGTAGCGGCAGCGAGGGAGGGAACGGGGCGAAGCGCGGCGCGCGGTCCTCGCCACTGGGTTTCCTTATTGATACCCCGGCGACGCACGGCGTCTTTTTCTCCCCCTAATCCTGTTCGGCGTTCCCGGAACGTCTGCGCGCTGACCCCAATCACGCTGCCCTCACGCCATGCCTCTCTCTCTCCCGCCCGTGCGTGGAGGCTGTTGTCTGTCTCTGTCCCTCAGTCGCCGCCGCCGCTGCTTCGCCGGTCGGCGGTGTCCGGTGCGGCGTAACGGAGCCTAATCCAAGAACGCCGCCGCACCGCCGCCGTCTGCCGAGCGGACCACGTGCTAGCCACGCGGCGGCCACGCGAGCGGCCTACGTTCCTATTCATACAAGAGTGGCGTGGCCACGTGTCTGACATTCGCAAATGTTATGGGATTTCCTTCTCGTTTTCCTGTTTTCCTCCTCCTCCTCCTCAGCTGCCCTTTGCTCTCTCTCCTCCTCAGCTTCCCTTTCCTCTTTCTCCTCCTCCTTTTTCCTTCTGTTTCGCCTCCTCCTTTCCCTCCTCATTTCCCTACTCTTCCTCCTCATCCTTTTTTCTCTCCTCTTCCTCCTCCTCCTTCTTTCTCTACTCTTCCTCCTCCTGCTTCTTTCGCTCCTCTTCCTCATTTTCCTCCTTTCGCTCCTCTTTCTCCTCCTCTTCCTCGTCCTCTTCCTTCTCTTTTTTCTCTTTTACTCTGTCTCCTCTTCCCAACCGTTACAGCGAATTACTTTCAGTGCGTTGCTCTTATTGGAATCTTAGTTCGTCATCCGCATGCTCTCAGTTCTATAAGTGGAGAATTTCGAGACAACGGAGGGTGTTTCCTAATGATAACTAGACAGGTTGTATCATTTCACCTGCGTACGGAAGGTAGCTCTGTATGAATCATTTGAACCGAGACCGACGTTCATTTTTATGGACGGTGACAGCTTTACAACAGAGAAAGCACGATTGACGGGCTTGCTGCAGCCATAAGAATGTTTACATCAGGCTGTACCGGGTCAGGAAAAACGGCGTGCTGCGCCGGGGTACGGGTGTTGTCGCGATAACCAAAATATTACATTTTCGAAGCGCGCCATTACCGCAATGTGCATGTTGCACTGTCTCTATCGTATCAGTGCCAAGCGCGCAACCATGGTCAACGCCGGGAATGGAACATTGCGGCGAGGGGAGGGGCGTGAACTGTTATGTTGCCATATGCGCCGGGGAAGGGGGAGGGTGAGCATGTGATATGACAGCTGGTTGCGGCAGCGAAATAACCCCGTCAGATATGTAAGGTAGTCGGTTTGGGGATTTTGTTATTTTACGGCCTTCGGACTTTGGTCTCGCAGTCCGTCTGTCCTCCGCTCTGCGAAGCGGTTTGGACACATCACCCTTTCGTCATTATTCGGCGTTTTTCTTCTTCGGTGCAGCTGTTATCATAAGAAAAGGACGCTTGATGAGAAACCAATTATACTGGCCATTACCCACTGAGCCCTTGTTTTCAAACAATGTACATTGTACAATTAGGCGAATATTATTCACGCAGTATGTCGTGAGACTTGAAACTTCTCCTTTGTTTCAGAAAAGCCGCGTATCCTGATGGCTATATTGGTTGTGGGTTTTTTCTCAGCCATCAGGGTACTCTATATGATTGTATATGTATGTGGTACTCTATATGATTGTATTGTATATGTGTGTGTGTGTGTGTGGAGGGGTAAATTATACATCACGTAGAGGAGCATATGGTCTCTAGTGTTCAGTTTCGTTATCACTTTTGCTTAACATCGTTCTGACCTAATTAAGATACAAAAGAGTGAAACATACTCTCCTCCTATGTATTTACTTCGTCAATCACGCCAGACTAATCCTAGAATGTAAAAAAAATCATTGTAAGTTGTACTTTGATGTGTTGACTCCATTCACGTCAATAAATTTCCAATGAATTATGTTTTTCTATTCACATGTATTTCTATGTATTCTTAAATATAATTATATATTCTGTTCATGAGAAACAAATTTTTGTCCTCTAGCGTTGTTTTAAAAACAGTCTCGGAGCATGTCATGTTCACGACAAACTTTTTATGAGAAGTGTGAAATGTGTGCCTGCCGTCGGAGTGGTTATTCGTTAACAAAAATAACAAGAATCATTGCAGTGATGATTGTACCAACTGTTCAAATAAGCATTATTAAGGAAGCAGAAGTTCACCAACAAGACCTGTCTCAGTCCCGTTTTCTGTTACAAACGTTACATGTAGTGACCGAGAAACGAACTCTAGCAGAAAGGGAAAAACGAAAAGAACCTAACAGAAAAAGAAAAGGAAGATATCCGGCAGCTGGCTCAACACAGGCTCTTCTGTGCTTCATATAGTCAGTGCAAAATACGTTGCAATTTTGATGAATAGTTTGTATCGTCTTCCGTATGCGAATTTAATTTCGCTTCTTATTTGGCATACTCTCTCACAAAGCCGGTTATAAAGCTAGGCGTCTGTTTCTCTTTATTTTACTTCGCGAGTTGATAATGGGACTGTAGGTTAGCTCGACGGCTCTTCTCGGTTGAAGACCGATTATAATCGACCAAGACCCCTGAGTGATTCATCACATTAGTCACTTCATTAATATCCCATTCTTTGGTACATTATGATGAACAATCAAGCTTCATAGTGATATGTTTGAAGCACTAGTATTCATGTGTTTGGTTAATGAACATCATGCTTGATCTGATATTGATTTTCTACTAATAAATGTTGCCAAGTGCTTCAGCGTGTTATGAGACTAAAGCGATAAAACTCGTATTTGGAATGTTATGCACTACTATATCCTTGATAATTAATCAATATATTTACTAATGCACGATATATATTGAATACCCTTTTCTCCAGCTGTGTGACGTAGGAGTCTTTTGATATCAAAATCATATTTGGAAATCTTTTACTTGTTTGCTCAGGTAAGAATTATGCAAGGTCTCGCAAATGGTCATTTAATTCGCTCTGTCATCACTAAAAAAAGCATGCAATACGAGTTTATTCACCACTATTACACCCCCAATGTTTTCAAGTTGAATTGTGAATGTTTTGAGTTGTGAATTAATTAGATAAAAAATAGCTGTACTCATGGATGATTGGATTGACGTTCATATTTTATAATCATGAGTCAGAGTTTGGAATACCGGGAATGGATTTTGATTTCTTTCCGTAGTATCTGAAAAGAAAAGAGCTTTATCCTTTCATTACTCTGTGTTAATGGAAAAAGGAGCGCACATTGCTACCTTTTTAAAATGAAAATAAATGGCATAATATTCATTTGAAAATTGGCCACCAACTACTTATTTAGCCGCGGTGACTCCGTGGTATGGCGCTGAATCCGGGGCCTCAAGGGTTCGGGTTGGAATCCCGACACATTCCAAGACTTTTATCTGGTGAGTTTTATTCAGGGCGGCTTTGTTGTCGACTCCACCTTTCTGATTGAGTAGCAGGATCCTTTATGGGGGTAAAGGGGGCCGGGCCTTTGTGCTCGCCATACGACCTCTCCTTGTGCCGAAGGCGACGAATAGGTGGAGCCCTACCTTTATCTCCTCCTTGCAATTGAACATGCAAATTGAACCGGGGCACCTTTACCTTTTACTGTTGAGACTACTGTGCTTATGCTCACAGCAGCACCTTACATAATAACATGAGCTTTATCTCGTGTAACGTATCTTTTAGAAACATATTTTAAATCTCGTTTCGTTCGTACGGCAAATAGTGGATTTAAAAGAAAATCGTACTCCTTTTTATTTAGTAGGTAGGGGAGTAGTAATAAATCCAGTAGGCAGCATTTGTAGAAGACTTACGGACGTACAAAGACATACGTACTATACACTTGATCTCACGCAAGTATTCGCGGTACCTTTGTATGCATTACAAGTGCACTTTATCGCTGTCTGTTGTTAGACAGTGAAAACATGCTCTAGGACGGTATTGCTGCCCCGTTCCAACGTGCAGCACCGTCGGTCGTTGAGCCGGTCTTGATAAGGAAAAGAAAGTGGTCTGTTCTCCCAGTGAGTGCTGGGAGCCGGCTGCGCTCGTGTGGTCAATGACCCATATCAAGGCATCTGCACACTCTGGTTTCCTCAAGCGTCGGCGGGGCGGGGCGTCGCGGCGTCTGCTGCACGAGGAGCAAGGTCGTTCGGGGCCCTGACCTAGCGCTGCTCTAGGAAAAGCGTGGTTGTGCAAGTGGGCGGCCCACGCGGCGTGCCATGGCCCAGCGCAAATCTGCGAACCACCAATGTGGCACCACGAGCGGTAGCTCAGTGCATCAACTGATGTCACTGCAGCGCCTCTGACCGGGAGGTCCTAGGTTCGAGTCCTGACGGCGGCAGGATTTTTAGTCGGCAGGAATTCAGTCGCTGTCTGGAGGGGAACTCTAACGGCCGGCTGCTCTGATCGGTAGTTTTCCGTGGTTTCTCCGATCAACACCAGGCGAATGCCAGAGCAGTACCCTAACAAACGGGCCACGGACCGCGCGCGATCTTTCCTTCCTCTTCCTTGTCCCATCCTCTCCCCTTACACACACATACACACACTTACATTAACATGCACTACACTTCCACATATTGCGGGAGACCGGTCGGGAGCTTAGAGCTTGTCCCGGCCGGGGCGGTGCCGCACTGGTGGGAGAGTCCTGGTTAGGGGGAAACACCGGTAGCCGACGGTAGGTCGGCGCCGGATCTCGCCATCCAGCGGGGGAAGATCACCGCCATCTCCCGAGGAGAAACATGCATTACACTTACGGGACTAATGACCTGAGCCGTTGCCGCGTCCGGAATCACTAATCAACCAACCAACCAATGTGGTCACTAATCAACCAACCAATGTGTCCCACTGCTTCGCGAGAGCAACCTGTCGGGACTGAAAGAGGGGCAGCGCTCGGGGCAGGCACCACTAGTGTAATAAGGGGGGGGGAGTGGCACCAGGGCAATATCAACGGGCCACGGCGGGGAGCTAGTTCGGGCGCAGACTGCATCCAGCGGTCAACTTTTCCGAAGCCGTTCACGTATCGCCCTAAAATAGCCCGACTGCATCCCGGTCCGTTTCCCTCCTTAGTGTACTATTTGATTAATACGTTTATCGTGGACTGGTTAGTTTTATATTGATCGATTATAATTGATCCATTTGTCTGTTTTCAAGAAGCATTTGCACGTTAGAGCATTACCAACGTAGAAATCCACACTGAGAAGTTTATGGAAACAAAACTGTCATGAGCATCTTCTTACCCCGCTGACTTGACATGCACGTATCCGAAGCTTCTGCCATATTCCCATGCGTTCGAGGTTTTCTGTGTAGTGTTGCGAGAATCTCTCTTTGCGCTACTTATGAATGGAAAATTAACAAAACATTTTACTGCTTGCGAAACACCGGATGAGCCGGGCTATGCCTTTTTAGGTAACGAAAGGTAAAAGGGGAATAGCTGGGAAGCGGGGGTGAGGGAACACTGACCACGGGATGCAGTCGGGCGATTTCCGCTTGCCCCAATACGCGCATTTGAGCAGGTTTGGTCAACTGCAAGTGGAGCAAGGGCGTTTGAGGACCTGACCTAGCGCCGCTCCAGGTGAACGGCAGGCGAGTGCGCATGTGGAGGGGTGTGAGGGGGCGGGGCCGGGCGTGGACCCGGGACGGCGCCGCGAGTGAAAAAAGACGCGCTAATGAGCCTGCGCGGCTCGTTCCTTCCAGCCCGCGTCACGTGTGGGGGGAGGGGCACCCGCTAGCTCTGGGATTCCCGCGGTCGGGCGCTCTTATAGGGCGCTGGCCACGTTGGAATTTCTTCGTCGAACTTCACTCGCGTAGGAGAGCAAGGGGGATTTTCTTGATGTAGGCGTAGTGAAATATACAGGATGGGTGACGTGGTTGTGGTGCGTGAGAATGTGATGATTAGAGGGAGAATTTTGATGACTTAAAGCATCGCCAAAAATGATCAATATAATGCTCTTAAAATGTTTCAAATCCCCTAAGAGCAAAAAAAGAAAGAAAATAATGACAAAAAAGGGATAAAAACAAGTTTGGATGAATAACTCAAGCTGTTGGATACGTCACTGACGTGATCGAGGCTGCTTCTATTCGTTTAAGTGAATTCGTCTTTCAAACTTTTGGTGTGCAATGTTATTTACCAGGAAATCACCCTCTTTAATTATCCCGAAATAGGCTGAACTGTCATAGGAAACTGATTACATACTCGCAATGCCTGACATTACAACTTCTGAGCGAAGAAATAGAATAGACTACTAGGTATAGGTACTCAGGAATTGTCTGGAGAACATTTGTTGCATCTCGTAAATATTATTTGATGCAAGTACCATTAAAATGATATTAAAATCGATGACATCAGCGAAAAATGCATTAAAAATGATGGGAAAGGGTAAAAAATGACTCATTAGCCGCAATCGAGGGAAAATGAAAAAAAAAAAACGTATAAAAATGTGTCATTTCCTTTTGTCGTAACAAAACGAATTTCCATACTAAACGGCATTTTTTAAAGTGAATAGAAAAAATGTCACATCATTAAAATCAGCCCTTATCAGTGATGATAATGATTAGATCGTGATGGCATGATAATGGTGAAGAGGTGATTGGTGATTGTGAAGATAATTTGGTTCTGGTGGTACAGCGATATTGTAGAAATGGCGTTCGGAATTTTGTGGTAATGATGTAGGCGGGAAATGTAGCGGGAGCAACAGTTGTAATGACAATGCAGAAATTAGTAGTGGAGGTGTATATTATGGTGGTTATCTGGCAGCAATAATGACCATTGATGGAAGTGCTGGTAGAACGTACACTTTTTCGAATAAAAAACATAATTTGGGTAGATGAATTTGCTTGAAACAGTTTGGTGTCAACTAACAGGATAAGAATCTTATATTGATTAGATTTCAGATGGTCCTAATGAACGTAACTTCTCAGTTTTTTTGCTCGTGATAATGTAAATAAAACTAAGATATACCTGTCACAAAATTGGATTTACAGACAGAGACAAATGTTTTTGAAAAACATGTCAGTGTCCCAAAAAACATGTATTCTCGTGACATCTCGACATGGTTTTTTGCAAAATTACATAATTCTCTACATTTCATTTATATTAGTACACGGGAATGTAAAAAACGATGTGGTGAGATTTGGAGACGACACTTCCGTAATGAAAAACAAGAACAAATTAAACGGAAATGAGCCGAGAAAGCAAAGTTCCCTACCGTCAATACTTTCGAGCGGAAGACAAACGCGAAAACGAGAAAAGAAGCCGAACATCGCCGAGTGAAGAGCATAGGAAACACATTAAGGAAAAGAATCTGGGAAGCGGCGCGAGGGGCAGCGGAGGCGGGGGCGCGAGGCAGACTCGGCCGGTCACGCTATCTCCTGCGGCTTCTTGCACCCTGCGCGCGAGAGCCGCCCTTGCAGGGGGAAAGGGAGGGTGAGGGCGGGGTGGGAGTGGGAGTGAGGGCGGCAGTTCGAGAGGGTCGTGGCAGGAGAGGACGCCATGAGACGGGCGACGCACTGTGGTTCATGCGCTCGAGGATGTGGGGCCAGAAGGACGTGGAATGCTTTTCTGACGACGATGAAATTGGGGAAAGTCTACCGTTTAGCCGTAAAGCGGAATAAGAAGATAACAATGACCCCAAACGAGTTGAACCAACATCGTATGGCTATGTATGTAACAGAGATAAAGTAAGATATCCTTATGTTCAGCCCCCTCTCTTACTTTCTTACTCTGTTTACTTACTCTCTTACTTTTAGAAATAAATTATTCCTCCTGGCATACAAATTTTAAAAAATTGATTATATCTTCATAAACAATAACTCGTTCTGAAATAGGTCAGTTGGAAGTGGAATTGATTTCAATCTGCCCGTACACCAAATTCGACTCGAGAAGTAAGTTCCACTCACTCGAGGCCCTCCCAGGCACTACCTCCGCCTCCAGATTTGAACCGAACTCTCGATCAGCAGTGCTGCAAATTAAATGGTGGACACAAACATTTTTGAAGTAGGTTTTCAAAAATATATTTCAACGATTTCATTTTCGTTTCCTGTATTCGGGGTCAAACTTAAGCGATGCGATCAGTAGGTGAAGTCTCCACCTCTAAATAACGGGGTTAAACTAACTGTTTCTTAAATAAACGTTTCTATGCAATTAGCCAAAACTAAGCATCAAAAATGCAAATAATGTGCATTATAAAAATAGTATCAATAGGGTAGTTACAAGTAATGTATTATTATAAAAAAACTAAATATGCCAGTAGCAAGATCGTAATGAAGGTTCTGGGCCAATGTTCCTCTCGAAGTTCTTCCGTTTCCCACTAAGCCTCAGAATGAATCCAATGATAGAGACGAATGAAATACAATGGACATTATAGAAATGAAATAGAACAATTTTCATCATTCATTTCATTAAACAGCCATAACGCATTAATTTTTACCTCGTTCTGCTGAAAGGGGAACGATAAAATAAAAGTGTATATTTTCCCAGTAAAGATTTTATCCAAGAATTTGAGTCTCGTGTTTAATGAGAGCATACTCTCTACAATCTTATATTTAATAAAATTCTTCAAAATAATGATACTTTTTTTTCAGAAAAACACAAGAAATTTACGCCCAATAAAACATATTTGTATTTAAAAAATGGAAATTGTTGTCTTGAAGAAACTGGTGCTCGCGTTACTAGTAATGAGCAAGTATTACCAAAGATTTCGAAATTAATTTCATTCTGAATAATGTTTATTGTAAATCCATTTTCTTAATTTCTTTATTCCTGGTGCTATTTTTTTGCATATCCCTCATGAAGCTATACTTTTAATAATGGTAAATAAGTTTGTATCCCCTTAGAGATGTGAAGAACTGTTGTCGTAAATAGATCATGCAAAGCAAAGCAAAGCAAAGCAAAGCAAAGCAAAGCAAAGCATTAATAAAAAAAACGGGAAAAGCAAGAGAATGTTTGACAATCCGAACCCGAATTTGAACTCAGTTACGTTCGAATTCGTCGGTGTGTGACGTTTGACCAAGTAGTGCTCCCGTGCCTACCACTGTGAGCAGTTGAGGGTGGAGAAGTAAGGCTGTAGCCAGAAGTTGGGGGAGTGTTCATTAATCGCTGTCTGCTCCACGAGGCGCTGCTTCAACCCCCTCACTAGCTCTCCGCCTTCCCCCTGACTCCCCCCTCGGCCGCCCCCCTCCGCCTACACGACCTCGCTGCTCCCGAACCATCGCGTCCGTCGCCCCATCACCTCCAACGTGATCGCCCCCGTTGTCCCCGAACTGTCACCACACCCACCCCCTCCCCCGGAGGGAAACTCAGAATTGTCCGAAGGGCAGTGTTCGGTTTCTGCCACTCACTACTCTCAACCCCAAACCCTTTTGCCCCCTGAACTGAATTGTACAGCAACCCCGCCACAGAAAGATCGGAAGAGTTTTTGTAATACTTAACTCTTATATTGATATTACGCGATCACAGGACGAAAAGTCATTTTTAATGGACGACGCCGTGAAGGAATATAGCAGTCCGCCGTCCGGTAAGTGTAATGGAAACAAATCAGCTGTAGCTAAAGATGTAGGAGTATTTTGATTCAAAGAAAAGGTATTTATGATTTTGGCTTGGCTTAACATTTTCAACGGTTTCCGCTATATTGGCGTATTGACGTTCATAATAATGCTATGGTAAAATGCTATGCTTTGATTATGTCCTGTGACTTGCGGAGGTCGAGCGGTTCCAAGAGACTAGACGGGTAAGTTGAGGATTAGCATGAGGTGTAGTTCAGGAATGGTGGGATGTTGTGCTATATATGGATGTCGAAGAGTTTAATGCAGCAGTAAATTTACTAGTTGAAATGTGCAGAGGGATTTTCTCAAGTGTCAGATCAGATAGGAAGAACTGCAGTGTGTTGGGTTCATGAATATTAAGAGGAGAATTCAACTGGAAATGCTCTTAAAAAGTGAGATGCAAGGAAATATGAGAGCTTTCGGCAGCTCGTGCTTAGGTTGCAAAACCGCCATCTGATCGCAAAACACTTGTCAATATATTAGAAATATCTTTTCGGTTTAATGCGATTCAATGAACGAGATATTGCAGCAATATTGATGTAATCATTTTGAAATCGAATAGCGCACAGCGAGCTTTCGATTTTGTGTCTAGTTGCAAACTAAGAAGCGCACCGATGTGATGTTACTCTCTTAAGAATGTTTGACATTAGCATAGGGTCCCGAATGCACGCGCGTCCCCGTACGTCAGAATTGCGAGGATTTAGATTCCTTCGTGCGTTTTAGTATTGAAACTGTACATATAAAGCACTAAAAGCTGTGGCTTCCACCATAGAACTGTGCATCCTGCTGTTGTCTGTGAAGTGAAATTGACAACAAATCTTTCGCAACGAAGAAATAATATTTTTCACTTTTGTGTGTGGATTTTTGTGATGGTTTTCCCCTTGCGTTAGTGAAAATTAGAATTGTTTTAATATTTGTTTCCCTGATATTAGACAATGAATTCAGTGGAAAATTTTAAAAAAAATGCCCTATTCTATTTCACGCCCTATTGAAGGAAAACTAGGAATTAAGAGACCTTGAAAGCCAACAAAAGTCTTCAAAATTTTACTGAAAATGTAAACTTATATAAAAGAGAAATTGATCGAAATTTCAAGAATGATTTTTCATAGTAAATACAGGTGGTTATGTGAGTGTGATTTGAAGTCAGCTCTGGTTTTTTTCTTAAATCGAAACCTGGGTTCAAAACATAACGAGTAGCATAGTAAATTTTTTCAATGCGTTGTGTATGTTTAAAAATTTACGCCACATTATAGAAAGTTAAAAAACATGACGATTCTAGCAACCTGATAAAAATAACTTGCAGCTAGCAGTATTTCAATATTTCGTACTTCCAGTGTAACAGATCAAATAGATCATGCGTTTATCCAAATTACATTTCCATCATTTAATGGAACTGCAACCCCAATTTTTGGAAGGGCACCAACTGCCACAGGCTTTTGGAACTGCAATGTAATGTCATAGGTCGAAAACAAACCTTTTCAAAAACGTGTAAGGAGATCAAGAAACTAGGTTTGCTTTTATCTCATAGATATACAAGGCAAGTGATCAAAGTCAGAAATTGTCGTTTTAATAGAGAACGGTTCATTAAACGATCCATTTATTTCCCGTTTAAAGAGAGTTTTACTCTATATACCGATTGTCTTGTGAACTATCTTTATGAAATAATT
Source organism: Teleogryllus occipitalis (assembly GCA_011170035.1). Lineage (NCBI taxonomy): Eukaryota > Metazoa > Arthropoda > Insecta > Orthoptera > Gryllidae > Teleogryllus > Teleogryllus occipitalis. The sequence goes on along the minus strand of BLKR01001207.1, from coordinate 31,840 downwards.
TAATAAAAAATAGACGATTTTGTAAACAATACTTGCACACTTAATATAGAAATAATGATTTTTAAGATGTCTCTTTTATTGTGCACCGACAACATGTTTTAACCATACTCTTCAAACAATCACAATGATTCAAATTCTCTTTGCAAAACGTGACTGCCCTAACAATTTGAAATATGTCTTTTTGTGTCTGCGTACCTTTACTGAGTTTTTTCTCAGCGTTCTTTTTCGGGCAGTCGTCAAGTCGCGTTGATAAATCGCATCGTGGAGCAGCAAACCAACGGAATAAGAGCTCCGGACGTGTGAAAGCAGAGAGGCGTCGTGCTCATCGACAAGGTCCTTTCGACTTCGGGAACAAGTTCGTGACCGGAAAGAAAAAAAAACGTCGGCTGCGCGCTGCGAAAAATAAACCACTGTCCTCCCCATTTCAGTTTTATCGCCCCTTCCCCCCTGCGTAGCTGTTCACGTTAACTTGGTACAGGTTGTTTGCTTGTAGTGCAAGGTAGGAAGGCGCGGGAAAGGTCATGTTCGGCTATCCCGCTAGTTGAATGGCCAGGAATTTACAACGTGCGTTTGGGAATGCCGTGTGAACTTTGTAGACAGCTGCAATCTAAATGGTCATCTTATTCCATCATATAGAAGCACGTACATAAATAATCGATTAAAGGAAAACGGGAGTGGAAAAATATTTTATATGCATGGTAACTAATAATAATTAATTATAATTTACTTCTAAGCTTGAGGCAGTTATGTGAAATTTCAGTAAAATTAACAAGTCTGCAGCCAATTTACAAAATTCACAAGTAGGGAGACCGATGAATATTTTAATTCACTATAGAAATAAAATAGCTTTTCTTTTATTTTTCCATAGTCTTAAATTAAATCATTAGATAAAGGAACTTATTTAGTATCGAACCATTACGTTTATAAGAATGAAATAAAACACATTTTCCAGTTTCGAAAGGAAAATCTTTTGGAAAAGCGTTCAGAGGAATGCGCTACCATTGAACTTAAAGTCGTGTACCGGGGAACACTCATTGGTGGACACATTATTTTTAAGTGAATTAAAAAAAAATCTAAGGAAAATGTTAACTATACGTCATGATACATGGTTAATAAAAATAAAGTTCATGTCGTCTTATAATAATTATTAACTTTCAATTTAACAAACTTTTAAAATACGAAAAAAATATAACTTTTTAATTGTGTACTTCAAACATTTTTTTATATTACATATACTTGCAGAATTAGGCCCCGTTGCTGTCTTCCCGCTCCGTCACCGCTGCTACAACCTGGTTGTTCTCATGTCCCAAAGGCCCTCGCTATCCTTTCCTAGTTTAGTACGAACTCCACGTGGTCTATCACACCACATGTACTTCCTTCATCAGGGGGACAAGTCCTTAGGGCGGCCACCTTTGCCTTTTCGGCTTCTATCCTCACCCCCCCCGACGCGCAAGCACGCTGACGGGCTGATGGCCGGATCCAGCCGGAACCCAGTTTACCTTCACAGCAACCTCTCCATACAATGCCTAGGTAAGGGCCGCCCTGCTAGCACAGAGCTCCTAGCTTTCCAGGCTAGTACCGGAATCTAAACCATGCGCCACTTCCATGCGCCGGGAGCAAGCGCTCTGCTAGTTCAGCACCTAACTCTCTCCTAACTCAGCATTAGTTTCGTTAACACATCCCGCGTCTCCCGCACGTCCTGTCCTGCTCGAGCGATTGGGGATTGCATTTAACTGAAGCGCCATATTGTGCTGCTGCGCCATGTAGTGGAGTTACAACAAAGCATGAGAACCTTCCCCACGATAATACCACTAATATATGCTAAATTTCATGGAGATCGGTCAAATGGCTTCAGAGTTGATAGATCTCAGACAAACCAACACCCATTCTATATATTTCTGCCTGTTGTAGACATTAACTCCAGAAAGTAGTTGTTTATTTTGTTTTTGTGAAGTACCATACTTCACAGATTTTGGCAGTTCCATAAATGTCAATTTTCAGATTCACGATAATTTCCTTACTTTCAAAAAAAAATTTGGTTTTGCAAACTAATTAAATACTTCGTTTTATATCCAGAAACAACGTTATTAACATCTATAACTTCTCCGATGTAATCGACACTGCTTTTCTGCTTTAAAAATGAACAAACACTGAGTCGCTAACTTCAAAATTATTACAGTAATGTTTGAATACAATTTCATCGACATGCTTCAAAACATTAGTTTTCATTTCATCATGAACTTCATCGCTGTTCTATTGCAGGGTCAGAAGCACAAAAGCACATTCTAAATATTAGAATAATTCTGATGAACTCTCTTTAGCGTCGCATATGTTCAGTGGTACATTGCATAAAACTATACACTGGGACTAGTTATCTAGTTTAAAAACGAATTTTGCTACGTTATCAATGTAGTGAAAGATAAAACCAATTACAAGGAAATAATCAGAATGTTATAGACAACCAACATGTGCACTCAGATGTGTTTAGTTTTACCATTCATAAACGCAAACAAATAAACGTTAAGAATAAAAACGAAGACAACAAAATGCTAATTTTCAATGCCACGGAAACTTGCCTGCAATGGTCAAATGGATTCTTGACAAGCTTGTATCAGAAAATAATGTACCATACTATGTAGTATTTGAGAAATTAACATTAATAATACATTGTGGGAAAGGTACAGCAGTCTTTTCTGTTAGAAATAGTTTTATTTAGAACAAGGTTTCTAACAAAGGAATAAGTGGTCGGATAAAACCAAACAAAAGTTTTTCAGATTTAGAGCAATTAATTATCGCTAATTTGTTATGTGTTTAATGCTTGGAATACCACCATCATGACAAATTCTCTGTTACCAATTGTTAATCATGACTTATAAATTCTTTGTAAAGACATAAAAAATTTTAAACAACTTATATAGTATTAGGTATATTTTGTTTTGATGATTCTTCATTCATATTTTAAAACAAGCTATGTATTTAAAAACATAGAAACAATGAAGATGCCAAATGTAGTAGAGTTTGCACATTTTATTCAAGGTCTTATTACAATTCTGTGTATTGTTGTGCACACGATATTTTTGTGCGTGTCCGAACTTTTATTTTACAATTATTACCTTGCAATAGTTAAAACTTATTATTCGGGTAACACTATCATGTACAGGTGCAGTAGTGATAATAAATATTAATCTTAGACCAATCCGTTTATTAGGGTCAATAATTAAATGCTTAGAAAGAAAAGACAGGACATTATTTGTTCCAGAAAACCACAGCAGACAAGCCGGTATTTTCTACCCAGAGATAATTACAAATCAGTAAAGCAACATAAATAACGAGTTGCAACTCATTAACGTGGAGTGAATAAATTCGAACATGTAATGAACAGCAGAATTACGTGACAAGCACAGAAAACGCGAATGCAAAGCGACAGAGTGCTGGACCGCGACAGGGCGGTAAATTCGAACTCCAGTGTGCGCGGCTGAAACGAACGCAAACCGCACACAAAGGGAGGCCTCCCTCGTTGAAGAGGGAAGGCCGTGGATTGGAGATCGGTCGTCCGTTCATCCGTTCATCACTCATCTGGTCGGACGGACAGTGTGTTGGCCGATCTGTCGGTCAGTCGGCCTATACTTCGATTTATTTTATTTATTTATTTATTTATTTATTTATTTATTTATTTATTTATTTATTTATTTATTTATTTATTTATTTATTTATTTATTTATTTATTTATTAGTTATTAGTTACTTAGTTACTTAGTTATAGTTATAGTTACTTAGTTACTTAGTTACTTAGTTACTTAGTTACTTAGTTGCCAGTTTGCCGGTGCCAGTTACTAGTTACTTAGTTGCTTAGTTACTTAGTTACTTAGTTGCTTAGTTGCCCAGTTACTTAGTTACTTGGATTATTTATTTATTTATTTATTTATTTATTTATTTATTTATTTATTTATTTATTTATTTATTTATTTATTTATTTATTTATTTATTTATTTATTTATTTAACGTAAAAAACCGTTAAAAAGTGTGACGTGCTTTCGGGAGAAGTGAACTCTGTGAACTTTTCAAAATTAGATTAATACAGGAAGTCCTTTAAAGGTCACGAGTTGAAAAGAGTGGGGGGGCGCTGTCATGCAATTGTAAGCTTTAATACCAAAATCATCGCGAAGTTACAAAAAAATCGTAACGAAGCTTAAGATGCGCTGGCAGTGTCCCCCTTGTGATCTTGAAAGGACTTCTTGTTTTAATCGGAGTATATGTATACTGACTATCGGCTCTGCTCGTCCGTCAAGTATGTCTATCTGTGTGTCTATATGTCTATCTGTGTGTATGTGTCTCTGTCTCTGTCTGCCCGTTGTGCCCACGACATATCCGGACAGAATTGCTCCCCTCCACCTCCGCCGCCTAGCTCCAGCGCTGTTCCGGCGCTCATTCGATCACCGCCAGTAGAATAATCACCACCATCACCACCAATCATCACCAACCCCATCACGAAGTTCGACCTTCTCAACCTTTCGGTGCCCGACGATACCACCTACCCGTCGACGTAGCTGCTTTCCGCCACTCCTGCCGTGTACCACCACAGCCGCCGCTGCGGTGCCATCCAATTACTGGGCACCGCGGAACGTTGAAGCTGGCCGCACTATGCGTCGGCTTTCCGCGTCCTGCGTCGCCCTCGCTCGCCGCCCGCCGCCCCCGCCCTGCGCCCTGCGCCCTCGCCCTCCGCCCGCCACCCCGCCCTGCGCCCTCGCCCTCGCCCTCGCCCTCCGCCCTGCGCCCTCGCCCTCGCCCTCGCCCTCGCCCTCCGCCCGCCACCCCGCCCTGCGCCCTCGCACTCCGCCCGCCACCCCGCCCTGCGCCGTCGCCCTCGCCCTCCGCCCGCCACCCCGCCCTGCGCCCTCGCCCTCGCCCTCCGCCCGCCACCCCGCCCTCGCGCCCTCGCCCTCGCCCTCCGCCCGCCACCCGCCCTCGCCCTCGCCCTCGCCCTCGCCCTCGCCCTCGCCCTTTTCCCTCGCTCTTCGCCCGCCACCCCGCCCTGCGCCCTCGCCCTCCGCCCGCCACCCCACCCTGCGCCCTGCGTCCTCGCCCTCGCCCTCGCCCTCCGCCCGCCACCCCGCCCTGCGCCCTGCGTCCTCGCCCTCGCCCACCGCCCTGCGCTCTTCGTCACCGCCCGCGGCGGGCGCGGCTTCGCGGCCGGCGGTCAGGCGTGTGGCACCGGCGCTGCTGTGGCGACTCGCGCTCCACTGATAGCGCGCAATTTCGCCCTGCGTCCCGGAAATAAAACTGTCCCGCCGCCGCGATAAAGCGACCTGTGTGAACCTGTGAGCACATGTGTGTCGGTGCGTTTCTGTACAGTGGCGCGGCTTCAACTTGTCGGACAACGCGAGGGACTCTGAGGGGTTTGCCGTCTTAAAAGGAAATGGGAGAAAATGAGTCTGTTGACAGGAGAGACGTGTGTGTAGTTCGCCGGAGTTGGGTTATCTAGTTAAAGTTCGATAGGCCACCGACTGAAAGCAGAAGCCGGTAAAGACAAGCAGGCGAACTTATTGGATACAAGTAAGTTATAAGCTGTTGGGTGAATGTGGGAGTGTCGATACTTTGATAATTGCTGACCCTTGCTTTCGTGGTCTGAGACAGTGAACGTTCACATCACATTAAATCAAAGCTACAAAAAGGTTCACGTAGTACCAACGTCCTAATACGTCACAAAAATATCCTCCACATTCTTTTTCAACCCTCACCGTGTCCTCAGCACAGTTCACTATGGACTGGATATTGATGTCCTCCTTCACCTGCGAATAAAAAGTGCTTGCCTTTCAACATCGTCTTGGATAGATGGGTAGACAACCGTTGACAGTAATTAGCGACTGACATTCTCCTTCTAAGCCCCCTACTTTAATGAACAACAAATAAAATATAATCTTATATCACAGTAATAAATTAAATATTTTAATAAGAACAGTCTTCACGAATACTACAAGATATTACAGTATACCGTATTTGCCAGTGTATAACACGCACTTTTTTCCCCTTCAAAAACTAGTCAAAAAGGATGCGTCTTATACAACGGATGGGAATTTTTGTAACTGTTTGAATGTTCAGTATATAGCATTACAAAAATAAATTTCTGTTCACTGACAAACAGGAATATGTATTTCTACAAAGTTGATTATTACAGATGCTAAAAGTACTACAAGAAGAAAAAATGTCAAAAATTTCATTGGGTCAACGTCGTGGTGTAGAAAATTTATGAAAAGGCACAGTAGTCTTTCCATGAAAAATATCTTAAAGACTCCCGGCGGAATATGGATACACAACACAACGGTTCTTTATATGCCAAGAATCTGAAACAAATTGCTTTTCCGAAATGCAACACGTGAATGCCAAATATTTAATAGCGACCGACCTCTTCTTCGGGAGTCTTGCAGTCTCATAATGTCAACTATGCCGTAAGCAATGACGCACTGGGTATGATAATTCAGTATACGGGTTGCATGAGAATAGGCCGAAGAACACAACCAAATATTGTCATTATTCAGACATTGAAATTTTTCATTGTTTTTAAATTTTCACTGATTCTTTGGTATCTACCAAAACCGTAGGCACCTCTGATACGGTCGGAGGCGGCATAGTTTTCTACCAATTTCTGCACGCGTTGAAAATTAGTATTAAAGATAAATGAAAATACAACATTAACTTTCCTTAAATAATTTTTCTCAACCCTCGGCGGTCTTTCTGCATGCAATTAACATAATAAAGTCATACAATATAACAAGATTGGACACTGAATCCTTGATATTTTACACTTGCAAAAATGTGTCTTCTTTGACGACCGACCCTTTCCCTCTGAGCTACACTACTCGGTCAGTGTGTATAAGTATGTGCTAGTGTATGTGTATGGGTATGAGTGTGTGTGTGTGTGTGTGTGTTTGCGGATGTGGCGGCGGTGGCGGTGGCGGATGCGTCCCGTTAATTCTCCGCAATTTAGCGGGCGGGCTTTGCTTTTTGACGGGTGCCCGCGGAAAAGCCTGTTGGCAAATCCCGGGGTTTTGTAAAATTTCTCCATTTGGCGCGAGCGACGGATCACCCTGCTTTGTTTGGCGCCGTGGGAAGCCGCCGTCAGAGAAAACGGGAACCCGTGCCGCCCGGATCCCTATTCTCCACTTTACTCCACTCTTTGCTAATCCGACGCTCCGCGGGAGGCATTATTAAAAAAGGGATTAGCAGTGTAACGAAGCTAGGCCGGCGGTTGTTCGCGTATTGTTATCTTAATTTTGGGGCGACCGAGGTGTATTTCCATTGGCGAATGCGACCCGTTGCAGGGGAAAGCCCACCCAGTCATCCACCCTCGGCGGGGCTGCGTATTACATTCGTCGAGCTTTTTTTTTCTGTGGGTCATTCGGTATTTTAAGCCCGGAGTGGACGAGTAGAGAGTAAAGTGGAGGAGCCTTTAGCAGGGATGTTTTAAAAAATCTGCGTAATATGTGTCACTTTCTACAGAGTGGACGTGAATAACTGTTGGGAAAGGGGTTCTGATAGAGAACTCAGTGTGGCGGTAAATAGAGATTTTTGTTACTGGGAACTGGAATTATTCACTCAATGGTTATATATCATTATAATTATGATGTACGTGACCCATAGTTTTACTTCTCCAGGTGATTTACTATAACTGACCAATCATTTAGTAGCTTACAGCGTTAAAGTAAAATTACAGTGATAAAGTAAAATTGAACTTACGTGCACTAAAGTACTGCAACCTGTAAAAAATAGAAAAAATAAAATGAGAATCGCACACGAGATACTAACAACAAACAATTCAACCAATAATTTCAACCTGGTTTTTTAAAAGTAAGCTAAAGTGAATTTCATTGTTTTTACTGGAATTTCAGAAGTTAGAGAAGATTTGACCGTAGACTATTGTAGATGTGTATATTAGAACAACTGTCGTTCAAGAGGTAAAAATGGAGAATTTCATTGAATATTCCAATAACGCTTCCTCTATTTTCTATAGCTTATTTATTGAATTTTGAAATTTACACAGATCATTGCCTTTTTATTGTGTTGTGGTGGCTTACATTATAACTTTACTAAACACTAAAATATATTACTCACGGTGTAGGTAACTACAAGAGACCCTACTTTGAACAATTAATAGGAAAAAAATAAGTATGCTTCGAATGGGAATCTGTTTTTAATTCTAGATGGGGAGTCATTTAATGAGGGCAGGTTGTAGTGGACTGGTTGGTTGTAGTGCACTGGTTGATGTGTTTGGATGCGTTTGGATGTGTTTGGATGCGTTTGGATGTGTTTGGATGCGTTTGGATGCGTTTGGATGCGTTTGGATGCGTTTGGATGCGTTTGGATGCGTTTGGATGCGTTTGGATGCGTTTGGATGCGTTTGGATGCGTTTGGATGCGTTTGGATGCGTTTGGATGCGTTTGGATGTGTTTAGATGTGTTTGGGCTATATACATTGAAAATTATAATTTTTACAGGCATAATTTTTATAGCAAATAAAATTAATTATGAAATGCAACGGGGATTAATATAGATAATTGATACATTTAACATTATAATAGTTACAGACGAATATCACTTCAAATTACAAAATATGAAATACAAATAAAGAAAATAAAGAAAATACACATTATGAAATTGTTCCGGCTTGGGCGGTGCCCCGCTGTGGAAGATACCTGGATTAGGAGAACCCAGCAACCCGACTTGTAGATTACGAAATAACCAATCTATCCTGGGAATCTTCCTCATTCAGGTTCCTCTAAGTTGCTTTTTCTATTCCATGAATCCGAGTTACGCGCAGTATTCCCCTCTTTCTCACTCCAACAGGCAAGTAAAGAAATAGTAAATTACGTAACAAGTGCGCAAATCACCCCGCGCACGTGTTGCATATATTATTTTACACTCCGTGGGTGAAATATGTTTCAAAATGCGTTTTGTGACGTTTCGCGCACTATTGGCTAAAATAAAAAAGAGTTTCGGAGTTTTTCTTCTCCCATTCTGATTGGTCGTATTCCGTTAATAGTTTGACTTCTTTATTGCTAATATATACGTATTGTTTTTACTTGCACTCGCAAACAATTCTTTCAAATTCAACCTTATTGTTTGACATAAATTGTTGTTCCCTAGATTCAACCACGCGTCTTTATTTCCCACGTATCTTAGGAGTAATAGAGCAACTCATGGCGTCCCTGTTGTCCATTACCATGAAAAGTAAATTGAAGGGTATTTGTTGTAGTATGCAGACACTGCATCTAGGCTGCTGAGATACTATGCAGTGCTGACTGTTGGTATACAGAAACTACACAGAAACGTTGTTAGGCGTGTTTCCGGTATGATGAGGCCAAACTATGCGTCTCGAAGCTTCGCACACTCGAATACTTTCAATACGGGAAGGAATAAACAATATTAATAAAAATGTAGCTCTTCTAGTTTATCATTAAGTATCTCAAATACCTTTGGAACTATTCGAGTAAATATTAAATACCGGTTTCAGATCTACAATTATATTATTAGTTTAAAATGAACGCTGTGCCCATTAACATCAGCATACTGTAGGTCAGACAATGCTAGGGAGGAAACGAAATGTTAAGTATTTAACCTAAAATATAAATTACAATTCAGGCAATCACCTGTAAATTACTCTTGTGATATTTGGTACTTTACAAGTAATATCTGAGAGAAATCAATGATAATGTACATATAATTACAGTAATTTATTTCGATTGTGTATGACGTTTTCAGTTTGGTTTAAAATCTATGATTCAGAACTCCTTCCCGTTTCTGAAGTCTTCCCTGTAGACGGCCGACCTTGTTCTGCTGGCAACCCTGGTTCCAATGAACCTCAGCCTCCAAAAGCAACAACTCAACAAGCAACATCTTGGAATAACGTTGCTCAGAAGTGTTGTTTGCTGGTGTCCTGTCGGGCCTACCGCGATCTGTCATGATATCTGTAACTTAGTTTGCTGTGTCGAGTTGGACAGTTGCGCACTTAATTGCGCACCTCGGTGCCATTCGCATCTGGTTGACGCCGTTGGCGGGGGCGTGGCAATCCCCGATGAATGATAGGACCGGGTTCGGCCATTTATTGAGGGGGCGTGTAACAGTTGTTGATGGCTTCGGTTGGGAGAGATAGATAACCGCTTGCTGTTCAGTTGGGCGTGATATATTCGTCAATTTCTCAGATAATGCTTCACCATCCTGTCGTGTTTCCGAATGCGAATTTGCACTTGTTTTTTCATAGAATTTGAGGAGATTTGTGTGCTTATTTGGAGAATCTAAAAGCGTCAAAATTTGACAGACTGTATTATGCCCGCCTGTTTTGTGAACGAACACGCTGTCGGTGGAATTATACGAGACACACTAGAACTGCCACCTAAAAATTTGGAATTAGGTATAACGAAGTTTTGTACTTTCATAGTCACGTTCGACCTCTACGTTCTGTTTGAGAAATCTGTTTCATTTTGATTGCTAGTGCGTCAGATACTAATTTTCTATTGACCAGGGAATGGTATTTCTTGCAATAAAACAGTTAATATATTTATTTTTCACAAAAATGTATAGGATAAAGTAGAAAATATGTAAAATACAAATTCTTATTTGTGTTTAAAATTGCTCGATATAAGCATTTTCAGAATTTCGAGCAAAAACGTGGCGTTATCAGGCATTTAAATGGAAGACCAGACAAACGCGGTTGAACAAACGTATCACATCCACATAAGTAATTGGACTAGTCTGCATGCCACAACTTTAATCCGAAATAAAATATACCTACGTAGTACAAAATACACTCTTGTTTACGAGAAGCCGGTTGGCAAGTGAAACTTCGTATAGTGGAGCCAGTGACGTATTCCGGGCAGTGGAGATTTAAGTACTCATGCTTCCCTTCTAATTCATTTTCTTTTTAGAATTGAACTTAATTTATTGAAAACAATTACCATCACATTCCAGAAGTATGCCTACTTAGCCTGAACTTACCACATTTCATGAATAAGTTCCGAATTCTGCGTCACTGTCAGTTGTGTAGGTTTCTCGAGGTTCGCAGGAAGCATAATAATGCATTGGTCTGTAAGAAATGAGTGACATATTTCCATCGAGGTACGCATGGGCTCTCTGGAACATGAGCAAGTCTATGGGGATGATTACTTCTGCTTCCCATCGTCTACTTATCCTTGATTCAGGTCATGTGATTTCCGAGAAGTTCGGTTGAGTTTCTCAATGTACGCTGACGGTTCGTAGATAAAGTATTACGCTGCTTTGTTTAACAGAACGACAATTCCAAACACTTACGTTGGCAATCTTGTATTTGAAATGTTCTGTTTCGCCAAGTAAATATATTGAAAATGTAATAAAATATGTAGTAAGAGGTAAAATATATACCTATACCGTAATAAAATAATGTAAAAGAAATGTTTTCAAATAATTTAGAATGTTGCGAAGATGTTGAATGTAGGTATCATATACCTGTGTACGTATTTACAAGTGAATTCGTCCCCGACTTCATGTAACGCTTTGTTGAACCAAGAAACAATTTATCTACTTGAATACGGGTTAACAACGTGTGTGCAGTAATTTCGACGATATCAAGGAATTTTGAGCATAGATTAACGGAGATTGCTTGTCAAAAATTCCACGACGAGGATGGGATTCGAACCCACGCGTGCAGAGCACATTGGATTAGCAGTCCAACGCCTTAACCACTCGGCCACCTCGTCGAGTTGTAAATTGTGTAATTTCGTGTTCAATATGATTTTCTACTTGCATTTCTCAAATATTATGATTTTGTTGTAAATACAGTGTTCAATTAAGAACAACTTCCATTCAATTTATTCATGTTTTTTATGCATATTGCTTTTGAAAATATTAGCGTCAGCGCAACTTTTGTAAATAACTAGAATAGGGTCAGTGAGTATCTAGGAATAACTTTACTTTCTTGACTGAATTCACAGATAAGCTCGTGAGGTCGAAGAGTGACAGTGTACTGACAAGATGCAATTGCATGTAAAGGTATATTCAGGATTTCTAATAATGGTTTAAAATTATTTACCAATTACTTTACGCGCGCGCACACACACACACACACACACACACACACACACACACACACACACACACACACACACACACACACACACACACACACACAGAGAGAGAGAACACATACACATATACAGGATGAGTCACGTAACTTTAGCACCTCCTGCAATTTTTGAACCGTTGAAGTCATTGCAATGCAGTTTTCACGGAAATGCATGAGGGAATGAGGCTGGTTTTTAAATATATTCATTTCCGTTTTATCACTTATGTCCCTAATACCTGCGTAGTTACATCTCACGTAAATCATATGGGATAGGTAGAATGTACGACGTGCGTTATTCATAACCTTACAGGTAAAAAACAAACTATATTGTTGACAAAGCAACTGTAATTTTAGCTCTAAGGAAATGGTGCACTATACATATTCTTATACATAAATGTTTTATCTGTTCTGTAGCCCTGATGAAGGCCAAATATATGGCCCAAACGTCGGCAATGTAATGTTTCTGTTTTCTTTCCAGTGACCCAAGCTCAAGAAGCATTACACATATAATTACGACGTGTCAAGAATCATTGAATATTATTACTAGATATGTTAATTGCTTCTCTGACTGCCACTGCAATTTTTTTTCTTGGCAAATTTGCAACAGAATTTGCAGCAACTCGTTCCGAACAGTTATAGAAGCTGCGAGAAATACTGTCGTCCTGTCCAGATGTGTTTTACTTCCTTCAACTTTACACAAAACAAACTGTGCTTAAAAATTCCAATTCCGAATCAACAATCCTAATATCGAATGAAAATAGTTTTACCAAACATCGAAAATAATGCGTATAATACCACCAAGAACTGACTGAACCTGTGGATGCAGCTAGTTTCAGACGAGGACAGAAAAATGTCGTTTCCCTCGGAGTCCAGGGCGAAGAAGCCATGCTCTGCGTGGCTACCGCTCTGAGGTGTAATCCGATGGCCCATTTACAATGTTGCGGTGTGAAAACAACGGAAATACAATGTCAATGGCTAGGCTCAGATTTTTTTGATAATTATTTACACTCGTGCACAAATTGTAATTCAGTATAATTTAATGTTTCAGAAAACTTGTATGATTAATTATTGAAAAATATTGCAATTACTAAACGGCGGGGTGGAATATCATAGCTTGAATCATTTGCTTTCACTTCTGCCTTGTGGTGATGTTTTTATACCTCGCCAGCATCCGGTGTTATGGTCCCTTCAACCTTCATAACAATGATAACAGGCGCATAGATGACGTCAGAACAATGAATATTTCGTTCTCACGCGTGCCTCAGCGGAGATGCAGGTCAATGCAATTCACTGTGCCGGAACGGAAGCTATTAGCTTATCGATGTCAGGGACTGACTGACAAGCAGGCTGAGCATACGATTTTCGATGGGCCCAAATTATAAAATGAAAAAAAAAATGAGCGGAAGTTCGATTTATGGGTAATTCAAATCGGTATACAGTAAAAATTAGTGCTTGCATCAGCGAAAACACTGCTGAACGAAACCACACAAAACGGTTTTCCAATAAGTAGGTCGCACACTGCTCAAGAACAACAAATAAAATATTGAGTATGAAAATTCAGTCAGTACAGGCAGTATCAGAATAGGAGGTATAAAACTATGAAATATTTGCATTTTGATTTATTTGATAAAAGAAAACCAGTAAAAACTGTGTAAGACATATGGGTGAGAAGAATATTTGCACATGTTTTCTTGAGTGCAAGAATCCCATCCCAACATTTTAACGATAAATAGTTGAAAATTAAAACAACGGTAATAATAATTAGAATAATAATAATAATAAGATAATAATAATAATAATAAGATAATAATAATAATAATAATAATAATAATAATAATAATAATAATAATAATAATAGAATAATAGTAATAATAAATTTAGAAAAGCGGGAGATTTTCCAGTCAACATCGAAACTGTGTCAAAGTTACTGTATTTTTCCCGTGTTCCATGTTATCTAACGATACTTCTCACGTGGCCAGGCTGCAAAGTTCTCTTTTAATTTTTGCGCTCATTGGAACATACTCGTAGATGCTTTGAAGGGGGTACGCAAGACTTATGGTACATCACCGCAGCACGTGAACACGAGCCGCCTCTGCAGCGAGACCTGCCAGATCGTGGGCGCCTGACTAATTTCGAGGCTTCACTTAAAATCTTTCCGAGCTGCATCTTTCGTGGCTAGGTTGCATAGTTCTCTTTTCATTTTTGCGCACATTGGAATTGCATACTCGTAGATGCTTTGAAGAGGGTACGCAAGACTGTGGTGAATCACCGCAGCACATGAATACGAGCCGCCTCTGCAGCGAGACCTGCCAGATCGTGGGCGCCTGACTAATTGAAGGGCTGAGAATTATAAGGGTACTATCTGTCATTTTGACGAAATTGAGATAAACATGTTTTCTTATTGTATTTTGTGCGTAGAATATGGCCTGCTATTTTTTTTTCATCTATCTCGCGTTTAAAACTGCCAAATGTGATAATGACGATCTTGGACCCCCCTTGCGCCAAAATATTAGAAGGGTACTATCTGTTTGTGTGATCGCACAACTAGCGCGCTCTGCAGGATTGTAGGCATACTATCTTTGATGCAGCCAATAGGAAGCACGTATTATTTTTGTTAGCATCATCTGTGATCAGCTGCTGGATACAGTTGTATGCAGTATATGTGCGTATGTTTGTAGTTTGCAGTGTATGTGTAAACGAAAATAGAAGTTTTAAGTCAAGAAAGTGAATTTGGTAACTCAGAGTATGGATGCGAATTCTACTTCACCACATTATGCCGAATTTGAGGTTAGTGTGTGTATTTTGGCATAGCGTTACTATATCTAATGGGTTTGGAATGTTTACACGTTATCAATTTCTTAGTATAATTTCATACTTTATGTGTATATATAATCACGTTTATAAGAATTTCATCACATTTCATTATGTTACATTATTGTTGACAATATGTTTTAAATTTTTCTACAGGACAGCCAAGAGGATAATCATCAGTCTTCTGAAGAGAATATTTCAGATGATTCTTCTGAACAAAGAGGGAAAAAAGTAGATCTAATGAATCAGTGTGGAAACAAAATATAAGGAAACAAAAGAGAAATAGTTTTGAAGAATATGTATCATCTTCGGGTAAAACTGTTCCTGGCAAAGAATTTAAAGAACCTGTGTGCAATGATTTATGCTTTCATAAGATTACCAACATGGAAGGAATCTTTGAAAGATTTCGAAACCTAGGGACTTACAACAAACAAAATTTGTTTCTTTCCGGGCTTGTGACTTTATCAGATAGTGACAGAAAAGTTAAGGCTGAGACAAGGGTGCGTAATAGAAGACAATTTAAGTATTCTGTCCGGGAAAATGGTGTGTCATCTAATATATGTGTTGAAGCATTTAAATCATTGTTTCAAATAAGTAGGAAGAGACTTGCAAAAATTCAAAAAAGTATTGAAAATGATGATCCAGGCATTCTGATGGACAGGCGTGGAAAACATGTTAAGAAGATAATATTACACGAAAAAAAGAAGAAGTCCGAAATCACATCAAAAAATTTCCTACTATGCTAAGTCATTACTCTAGGAAGGACAGCCCAAACAAAAGATTCTTATCCCCTACTTTAAATTTATCGAGAATGTATAAGATGTATGCAGAACAACACGATGAGCCTGTAAAAGAATGGTTATATCGTGATATATTTCTTCACGAGTTTAACTACAGCTTTGGTCCACCTCGTTCAGATTCGTGCATTACTTGCGACAAATTAACTAATAAACTTAATGATCCAGATCTAGAGGATAGTGATAAAGCAAAACTTTTGAACCAAAAGGAATCACATGTCCAAAAAGCTGATTTAGGATATGAAAAGTTGAAAGCAGATATAAAAAAAAGTAAGAACAAAAGTAAATCTTTTGAAGTTCTAGCATTTGACATGCAGCAAACTTTGCCTGTGCCATTCCTCAGCAATTCTCAGGCTTTCTATCAGAGACAGTTATGGGTTTACAATGAATGTGTTCATGTTTGTTCAAATGATGATTCGTATATGGTGATGTGGAGTGAAGAACAAGCTAGGCGTGGATCCTCTGAAATAGCATCTGCACTTCTCAAAGTATTAAATGACTTGCGGAAGAGAACAATTCTTCCTGTGAAAGAGTTAGTGTTGTGGAGTGATGGTTGCAGTGGGCAAAACAAAAACTTTTTTATTGTGACATTTTGGTCCTATTTAATTCAGCAAGGATTTGCAGAAAAAATTAGACACAGATTTCTTGTAAGCGGGCACACATTTCTTCCTTGTGACAGGGACTTCAGTCACATTGAAAAAATTAAAAGAACGCATGTTAATGAAATTCATGTGCCTTTGGATTGGTGCAAATTAGTGGAGAAAGCTAAATGTATAAATCCATTTAAAGTTCTTATGATGCACGGTGAAGATGTTTTTGACTTTTCGGAGTTGGCTGCAAAATTGTTCAGTAAACCAAAGTCTTCGTCGGGTTTGAAGATCCGAAGTGTCACAGAGTTTTGCTTGGAAAAGGAGAATCCATTTTCCCTACTTTATAAATATTCATATAGTGAGGTAGAAAGATATGAATCAATCAACATTCACAAGGTTGGACGCCCACGTAGCTTCCCAGCACTTCTGAGCAAATATAAACAACAAAATTGTATAAATGCAGCCAAAATTAAAGACCTGAAAGCACAAATGTGCTTTCTACCTGCATCTAAGAAGTTCTTCTGGGAAGAATTTTTTTTCCAAACAGGAGAAACTCCTGCAACCTTCCCAAGGAAATGATGATCAAGATGAAGAGGAGGATTCAAACTCCATTGGAATGTGGGACTAGCAATGTAAAAAAACAATAAATTTATGTTATAACTGTTTTGCATTTTTGAACAACGTTTAATAAACATTTGTATGGCAAAATTATTTCTCAATGTGTAGATGTTTTTATTTTACAGTTAGTACCCTTGTGATTTTTCAGAGAACCTGCTGGAACAGAGTTACAATAAAAATTATTTTAAACAGGTAAATAAAACTCATGGCAGTTGTTAAATAGATATTTCACTAATAAACCTATCATACTTTGCCTTCAGTAAATATCTTTCACATTTTTAAAGTATTAAGTGAGATACAGAATTTACAAACTTTGTTTTCACTGTACTGTAAAATGGTGAAAATACAGTTAGTACCCTTATAATTCTCAGCCCTTCAATTTCCAGGCTTCACTTAAAATCTTTCCGGGCTGCGCCCCTAAAAGCTCTGGGAAGCGCGGGTGTCGACACGCGCGCACCTCTCACCGCCTCACGTCATTTCCTGCGTTAACAACGTCTGGGGGCAATCTCGGCCATCTTGTTTCGCGCGGGGGCTATTATTACTAGATATGTTAATTGCTTCTCTGACTGCCACTGCAATTTATTTTCTTGGCAAATTTGCAACCGAATTTGCCGCAACTCGTTCCGAACAGTTATAGAAGCCGCGAGAAATACTGTCGCCCTGTCCAGATGTTTTTTACTTCCTCCAACTTTACACAAAACTGTGCTTAAAAATTCCAATTCCGAATCAACAATCCTAATATCGAATGAAAATAGTTTTACCAAACATCGAAAATAATGCGTATAATACCACCAAGAACTGACTGAACCTGTGGATGCAGCTAGTTTCAGACGAGGACAGAAAAATGTCGTTTCCCTCGGAGTCCAGGGCGAAGAAGCCATGCTCTGCGTGGCTACCGCTCTGAGGTGTAATCCGATGGCCCATTTACAATGTTGCGGTGTGAAAACAACGGAAATACAATGTCAATGGCTAGGCTCAGATTTTTTTGATAATTATTTACACTCGTGCACAAATTGTAATTCAGTATAATTTAATGTTTCAGAAAACTTGTATGATTAATTATTGAAAAATATTGCAATTACTAAACGGCGGGGTGGAATATCATAGCTTGAATCATTTGCTTTCACTTCTGCCTTGTGGTGATGTTTTTATACCTCGCCAGCATCCGGTGTTATGGTCCCTTCAACCTTCATAACAATGATAACAGGCGCATAGATGACGTCAGAACAATGAATATTTCGTTCTCACGCGTGCCTCAGCGGAGATGCAGGTCAATGCAATTCACTGTGCCGGAACGGAAGCTATTAGCTTATCGATGTCAGGGACTGACTGACAAGCAGGCTGAGCATACGATTTTCGATGGGCCCAAATTATAAAATGAAAAAAAAAATGAGCGGAAGTTCGATTTATGGGTAATTCAAATCGGTATACAGTAAAAATTAGTGCTTGCATCAGCGAAAACACTGCTGAACGAAACCACACAAAACGGTTTTCCAATAAGTAGGTCGCACACTGCTCAAGAACAACAAATAAAATATTGAGTATGAAAATTCAGTCAGTACAGGCAGTATCAGAATAGGAGGTATAAAACTATGAAATATTTGCATTTTGATTTATTTGATAAAAGAAAACCAGTAAAAACTGTGTAAGACATATGGGTGAGAAGAATATTTGCACATGTTTTCTTGAGTGCAAGAATCCCATCCCAACATTTTAACGATAAATAGTTGAAAATTAAAACAACGGTAATAATAATTAGAATAATAATAATAATAAGATAATAATAATAATAATAAGATAATAATAATAATAATAATAATAATAATAATAATAATAATAATAATAATAATAGAATAATAGTAATAATAAATTTAGAAAAGCGGGAGATTTTCCAGTCAACATCGAAACTGTGTCAAAGTTACTGTATTTTTCCCGTGTTCCATGTTATCTAACGATACTTCTCACGTGGCCAGGCTGCAAAGTTCTCTTTTAATTTTTGCGCTCATTGGAACATACTCGTAGATGCTTTGAAGGGGGTACGCAAGACTTATGGTACATCACCGCAGCACGTGAACACGAGCCGCCTCTGCAGCGAGACCTGCCAGATCGTGGGCGCCTGACTAATTTCGAGGCTTCACTTAAAATCTTTCCGAGCTGCATCTTTCGTGGCTAGGTTGCATAGTTCTCTTTTCATTTTTGCGCACATTGGAATTGCATACTCGTAGATGCTTTGAAGAGGGTACGCAAGACTGTGGTGAATCACCGCAGCACATGAATACGAGCCGCCTCTGCAGCGAGACCTGCCAGATCGTGGGCGCCTGACTAATTTCCAGGCTTCACTTAAAATCTTTCCGGGCTGCGCCCCTAAAAGCCCTGGGAAGCGCGGGTGTCGGCACGCGCGCACCTCTCACCGCCTCACGTCATTTCCTGCGTTAACAACGTCTGGGGGCAATCTCGGCCATCTTGTTTCGCGTGGGGGCCCGCTGGCGCGAATTTCACGCTGCGTTGCACACCGCTCACAACTGTGTTGGAAGAGCACACACATACATAGCGCTGTGAGTGCAGTTCCATATACGCTCTTGTTTAGCTTGCTTTTGGTTCTCGCGTTTCGTTAGACGGAGAATATTCGTACTGCCGGTAAGAGAAGAAAGATGAGACTTGGAAGGGGATTTGGGTGTTCGGTCACAATCCAATATTACGTGATATTTGTTCCAGGAATTACGACTCTCTAACGTTGTTCATATGTAACGGACAAAATTAAGGATTTATAATTATTATTGGCATTTTTAGAAGGCAAGTTGCAATTTTAATGATACAGTATTGTGAGTGTAGTTGTAGTGATATTACGCTCCAAATGTGTAAAAACAAATTTCATATCGTGAAATCTTTTGACTTAAAATTTTCAGCTTTTAATGAAGATACAATTATTTATTAAGATGGTAAATACTTTATACTATTTCATTCGTTTAACATCTTTTTTAACATCTTTACATTTATTGCATGAAAATGAAAAACTACGTTGATAACACTGAAATATTGAAAACGTGTAGATAGTATAAAAGCTCGTATCTTCTGCTCAAGTGCAATAATTTGAAATATCTTGTAGCACAATGAGTAATTGATACATAAGCTTACACACTTCTGTTAACACTATCAAAATATTCTGATGTTCCGATCGGTTCAATATGAGAAAAGTGATTTTTTTTTACTATTTTGTGTCGCACTAGTACCTCGTGTTTAGCATAGGATATCGTTCCACAAGTGTCAACTAATACAGTTAGTTTGGAAAAATAATAACATTCATCTGCTTCAATGAGAACAAACGGTCTTTGAAGTGATTACGTTGCTTTCGAAAACTTATTACAATGTTACAAGTAGGACGCGGATTTTAATGACAAGTCATATTTTTTTTGAACTTTCGGGTGCATTTTAAAACAATTTATGCACAAATTCAGGTATTGTCGATTAGAAAAACGTATTTTTATTGTGTATATAAACTCATATTTACACCGTCTTTAGTAAAATGTCATATTTTGGCCAAATTTTGCCTTAAATGCATATATTTGTTTAATTTTTAATCTTTCCCAGATACAAAACTATCCTCAGCGACAACCGTAGGTCTTTTAAGATGGAAAACCTGAAAATACACCCTGTGATCCGATGCAACTCTCTAAAAACTGAAGACAGAAGAAATTGGGAAACATTAAACGAGGAGTATGCAGTAGGAAAGAAAGACATTTTGTTTGATGGGTTTTAATTTACTGAACTTGATTTGTTTTACAGACACAAGCTTTTTTTAACGCTAGTTAGTTCCAAAGACTGCAGACCGTATGTACCATACTCACAATCTGTTTTTGTGTGAACTTTGTATTTATGTTATACCTAAAAAATCAACAGTAATTTTTAAAAAATAAACATCTATAACGTCATATTTTATTTTTAAGGTCATATTTATATAGGGTTAGGTCATAAATCCTTGCATATATCGTTGATTTTTAGGTCATTAAAATCCGGGCCCTAGTTATAATACTGCGGTTTACGCTGCTATTTCTTTCGTTTATGCATTGTGGTGAGCCCAACAGGAGGAAGGGGAGACTCGTCGACTAGAGCGTCTCAGAATCTAATGACACACTTTCACAAATATAAGTTTTGCTAATTTTCTATAGTAACGAAAATAATTAAAGCTAATTCATTAAAAAAGGATTTAAAATTCAGCAAACAAAAGTCGAGTGGACACTACATATACAACCCTTATTGAAAAACGACTATGTGCTTGCACCATTGATTTCGGTATTTAATAAATTTATTTAATAATTTCCATTTCTCCACTAAATGGACGTGGACCCAAGATGTCGTAGAATACTGAATTTCCAGAAGGTAATTCATCCGTGTAACTTTCCTCACTAATTATGAAACACCAGTAATACAACATAAATACTATATACTCAGCATTACACCACAACAGTAATAACATTCTTCACTACATACAGCACATGCAACCTGCACCAACCACTAAGCAGTTGATGCACCGAATCTCGAGCCTCCTTCTTGTAGGCTTTCGTGGCGTTAGTTGGGCTCTTTGTAGTTAATTGTTACAACAGGCGGATGCAGATCGTATCAGCTGAGTTGAAGCTACGCGCTGGCCCTCCATGTAAGACCATTCTCGTTATCTTCATGCCATGTGGCGTGACATGGAGGATGGGGGAGGGAACTCGGGCTACGCGTCCAGAACAAGGCGGTGTTCACGCATTCAATCCCATCTCCACCTCACGCCCCAAGGCGTTGCTACGCGCGCCAGTTATGGCGTGGTGTGGTATGACGTGGAGTGGATAGGATTTTTTTAAAAATACCGATAAACGATATTGTAGTATAATAATCGATGGCAGTGTGCGATTTACTCGTCTATTATTAAACAACATATAACGTTTTGGTATACTGGTTTTTATTCGTCAGAACAACAAAAAGTTTTAAAACTTTAAAACGTGAAATAAACTCTGACTTTTCAAGGTTTGAGATACCTGACATAAACAGACGCTACTTTTCACGCCAATGCGTTGAGTTATAAAACTCGAGTGGGTCTAGAGATGGTCGCTATGCAATGAAATTAATGTATCCTCTGACATTTAATTATAATAGTGCTCTGAACTTGGAGAGGAATTTTGAATACTCCTACCTCCTAATTAAAGCCAGTAAATGTTTTCGGCGTAGCTCACAGCCAAAAGTTTATTATGACTGGTATGATATATTTTCCAAATATTTTTGTGTGGAGTGTAGTTCTATGAAAGATATTTGCTAATCATGAACAGTTAAAAATGAAGAAGAGATTTATAGCAAGTTTAGAAGTGTGATTGTCAAGAACAATTCTAAAAGCACAATGCGCTGACAAATTACACTAATAGGAATTCGGGGCATTACTAAATTTTCCTCCTCTTAAGAGTTATTACTCATCAACAACTCCTTTTTTAAAAATTTCATGACATTTAATAATATAAAATTGAGTGACAAATGACATTGAGAAAGAAATCTCTAGCTTTAATATTGGAGGTGTAGGAAAGGTTCGGAAATGAATATGAACGTTTGCAATTTTCAAAATTTTAAAGAAAATCGTGTTTATAACATTTATAAATGCAGTTTCTTTCATTGAAGCAAAAAAAGAAGAAATGTATTAAATTTTTAGAAAGTTTTGAAAATGTCACAGGGGGATTCATTTAAAGTGTCACTTAAAACAATTAAAAATGTCTTAATGATCTCCGGAATCGCACACTTATGTCCTGATGTAGATCTTGCTCCTGTCGTATTTGTCAAATTTCATCTTAAGAGTTTCTAATCTGGCAGTTATGCGTGATACTTTTTTCCATCCATTATTCATCACTGCAGACATCCCAATACCGGAAGAGGTGGCTCAGGGTATCAACTGATGTCACTGCAGTGCATCTGACCAAGAGGTTCTGGGGGTTGAGACTCGACGGTGGCAGGATTTTTGACACTAGCGGGACACTAGTTCGGATTTTTGATCATTGCTAGGTGAAGTTCAGTAGCAGTGTGGAAGATAATTTTACCGGTCGCCAGCTGTGATCGGTAGTCCCGAGAGAGCTTTCTTTCCCATTCCTTGATCTATCCTCACCCCTTAGACGCACAACTCCGCTAGGCGGAGGTAGGTCGACGCCGGATCTCGCCATCCAGAGGGGCAAAATCACTGCCACATCACAAGTAAAGCATTCACTACACTTACGGGACTAATGATATCTGTTGACGCGCTCGGAATCACTAGTAATCAATCAATCAAGTAAAAGTTTGCCTGTACATTTTCCTCACTTGCTCCAAACTTAACTGTCTAAGGAACAGAACTTTTATACCTTAATTCTGACTTGCATGCGAAGTTATAGCTTAAAAAATGAAAAACATCACGCATTAGAATAGGAGGAAAAGTAATTATATAGAGAATTAAAGGAAAGTAAAACAAATTAGTTGGGAGAAGTGAAAGACGATTTTCGTGAATTGGATATTCTACACCAGTATAAATTGTTAAAAAAAGACACAATACATCGGAAAATAAGAGGAAGAAAGAAGATGGAAATGCTTGATGATTTGAGAAATTCCAGAATACATAAACAGATGAAAGAAGAGAGGATAGAGCAAGATGTTGAATATCGAAATGAATGACTGGATGTTAAATGACTGTTAAAAACCAGTTTAATGACTGATACACAGAGTAGAAAGATGTTTTCGATATATTGAAATAATATTTAAATAAATTATCGAAAACTTTACAGGTATATATTGAAGCTGGGTGCTTGTACTTGGAAAGAAAGATCGTTGTCATCCATCGACTCGGCGCGCGCAGCTTACTAGTCACTTCGATTGCTTTCTGTCTTTCTGCGTTCTGGTAGAGATGCGGAGGATATATGATGTTGCTAAAAGCGCTAAGATGAGATAACTGGGCAATTTGGTCTGGGTTCGTACGTAGTTCCATCTTTAAGTATGCATCTGTTTGGCATACGTGCGCCTACTTGTGTAGCTGACAATCATTAGGTTGTGAAGTCAATTGCTGTTGCTAAAAATCTAAGAATTACTCATTTAACTGTGGTAGAGTCCTCCATCTTTTATTCCGTAATAATACATTCCGTTCGTAATTACTTGTTAAGATACCCAACACTCGATGTAAGTACTGATACGGAATTTTAATGATAAACACACTGATTACAATAAATGGTGGGAACGGCACGTAAGACATTGTCAGATCCGAAATAAATCGTCATAAGATAAATAATTCTATTAAGATATTTTATAATAGTCTTCCTAAATTTGAAACATAGAAGTTAAAAAAATCAAATTCCATCATTAATAATATCAAACTAAAATAACATGAGAGTGAATTTAATCAAAATAAGCCGTAAGCAATAAGATTATTTTTGGGATTGTCACTTTTTTTGTTCACCGACGAAATGTTCCCAATACGGAACGGACAAAGAGGCTTATCTGCCATTAAATATAAACGCCTAACTATACATTTATTTACTGTTTATCCATTAAACAAAGATGCACATGGTAGCATTTGCATTTGCTAAAAAAATTTTTACGCATTTTCCAACTTAATGTACATTTGTAGGCCAATCTAGCCATTCATTTTGGGGGAGGATCTCTGCAAGTGGAAGAAATATTAGTGACTTCGGGACGCTAGTGGAAAAATAGTACCCCCTGCAGCAGTGGGAGGGCCTATGGTTCAAATTACCACGTGTCAGGTTTACAGTAGTAGCTGGGTCAAATTCTGCCGCTTGCTATTCTGGAGAAGAATTCTTATGGCCGATTGCTGTAATTGGTAGTGTTCCGCGGTTTTTCGAGCAATGCCAGGCGAATGCTGGCGCATTATCATAGGTAACATTAATGATCGAATTTGATTTTTTTAACTTCTATGTTTCAAATTTAGGAAGACTATTATAAAATAGATTAATAAAATTATTTATCGTATGACGATTTATTTCGGATCTGACGTGCCATTCGGTCTTACGTGCCATTCCCACTATTTATTGTAATAGAAGTGCTGTGGAAATTGTTGATAAATTCCCGATCCGCGAAGCGAGAAGGAAATTTATCTGAGAATTCCCAATGCACGAGTGTTATTTAATAGGACTATTCAACGAGTGAAATTATATTCAACAGAGTTCCAAAATGCGCCATGTTAAAATTAAAGAGGTTGTGTTATAATATATAGGCATTTATTCGACATAAACAGAGCGATCGATGACCTACTGTATCCTAAGATAGATGAGTCACAATTTATGATTGGCCAGTAGGGAGAAGCGGTAAGAAAAATCGGATAAGAAAATATAAACTTTTTGAAATACACCGCCCTGATTGGGGCATTTTGTATGTATAGTTCAAGACTATTGGTATTAATTTCATGAGTGGTGTATGCCCTATAAACAAGTCACGGGCCATGCGTCATCTTCCTTTCCTCATCATTGTTCTCTCCTCTTTACACAATCACACACACTCACTTATATGCACATTACCACACATGCAGCTTGTCCTGCCTGGGGCGCTGCAACGTTGGAGGAAGATACATGGAGGGAGAAACCCAACATGTATATGTGTAGGTCGGCGCCGGATGTCACGTTTCAGTGGGGTAGGACGCCACCATGTCCCAGAATATAACGATTCATTACGCTGACGAAACTAATTATATAAGGACGCGCCCAAAATCAACACACACACACTCTCATATTCAACGATGATTCTGAGGAGCACAGCCTTCGCGACCATCCGAGACCTTCCTACATACATTTCATTTCTACCAACAAAATACAATTAAAACAGTTTATATTTGTGTTTGAAACGTTTCGTTTATCTTGTGCTTAATTCTCATTAAGAGAAACTATCAAAACGTGATTCTCGTTCCGCTGAGTAAAAAGAACCCTCTTATTTTTTTCATTATACTATCTCGGTTTTCCTGTTGCAAACTGAACGAGGTACCCCAGATTGCAGGCTACTCCGCAATGTTTATTCATGAACCAAATATTGCGGTGAAAAATAAATATCCGTACCAGATAAGCAGGGGAAATTAGGTTAACCATATAAACAAGGAGACTTATACTGATGCTACAACTATTGTTTCTTAATTAGATATGTCCCAATTACATAATATTTATAAAGTACATGAACATTTTCGGGCAATTAACGGATGTCTGAAAACTATTATAAAAACAATCGAGCTCAAAACAACGATGTTACAAAAACATTGGCTTCAATAAATTGATGTTAAATACATCGACACTTTATGAAAACACAGAGATTTGAGAACACTGATATCGATGTCTCATCTCTAGTATCTGCTTTAGACGATTCACATCCCCATTTCTAAATCTTAACTGTTATGAAAAAGGTTGTTTGTTTTATAAAATATTGAAAATAACCACACTTAAATTTTTAATTCAAAAGTATACTTTATAACTGTTCATACCTCCACCATTGTAATCTATTTCGCTTCCCAAACCATGAAATTAGCAACACTTTCTTTTAGAATCCATGTTATAGAAATGCCTTCTCTTCTACTATAATCCGGAATCGATTTTACCGAAGAAAATCAAATAAAGACCATATTGTATCTTTATATTTGTTTAAAAGTGTCAACAGATCTTACTACATTAATGTGTTTATTCTTGCAGTTCACTTCTGTCACCATCCGAGTGAATTATGAACGATTTTACTATTTTTTGTTCGTTGATGTCTGTCCTTGTATGGGTTCATTTTAAAAAGTATGGGCAATTTCATAATCCGGAAGGATTTTGGTCCCAATTAATCCGGATTGTCGACGTTCTACTGTATTTACTTTTAATAATGCAAGAAATGCGGATAGTCAGCTCAAAGCCAAAATTCTACAGCCAGGATTTCTTCATGGATGACGTCGGGTCTTTCAAATACATTACTGTCCAAGGAAATTAGGATGAGCATGATTAGAGTAAAGATAGGATTGGTGGTGGAAAGAGAGGGAGAACGATGAAACTACCATGAACCCGATTTGTCCGCAAAGTTCCACATCAATCGACTAAGATATGAACTACGGTACGTAGAGGTGAAAGAACTACGGTAGGTAAAAGCAGATGCCTTAGATGCTAAGCAACGGGTCGTCCACCTTTTGATGTCCCAACCTGGAAATTTCCACTCGCAGTGGTGAGGTGGTGGACCAATGCCTCCACTCCTCCTTAACGTTCAAGGCCAGTGTGGAGCAGCGCTGCAGGGCACGCGTTCATCCGGTGCGTTGGAGGCGATGGCGGCGGCGGCAACTATGGCGTAATCGCGGAGGCAACGGAACCGGGACTTACGAATACCAGCCTGCAGTACCAGCGACTCGCGAAATACTACGGATATGCGGAGCTTTTTAAGCACAATCAACAAATTCACTTGACTAGTTAATTTGACGATGGCTGAGTGATCACTTATATCCCATCAACTTCAGAATAAGGCCTGTTTGTGAACAAGAATCGGTCCTAATAAAAACATTAATTTTAAGCCTGCACTATAAATTCGTCTCTTAGAGATGAACATTGTTATGCCACTAGCTCATCACGATTGTTACCGTCACGGCTAAAATAGTTAAACAGTAATCAGATTTCCCGCATTGGAGATATTGATTGATATTGAGCGCTGAGTAGAGTCCCTATCTCACTTAAGTCTCTGAACTGTAGAAATTGAGGAAGACTTTCAGATTATAGGAGAGAGAGCGCAATGTTTTCTCTGGGGCCTTTTTTGGATAAAAGAACTATTTAAAATCATCAAATTCTCTCCTGCAAATAACTTTTGGGTACTTAAATTATGCCCATGATCCCACTAAAATTAATCAGATGAAAGACCCACACTTGCATTGTATTTTTTCCAATACTCCGTCCTTAATTAGAATCTTATGGAGGACTTGATTTTGTTTAGCTTCAATCCGATAACATTTCAAAAATCTGTCTTTTTTTCAATTCCATAATTCGGATAATTGCATTTTTATCTTTAAACAGAAAATGGGTGACAAGGGAGCTACGTTTTACTTTCTAGACTTTTTTGGACACACATCCATGCGCTTCATTCCTGGCTTATTTGTCAACTTCAGAGGAATCATCCAGTATGGCTCCCTTCTTTACCTTTTTCGCTTTGTTTGGCAGAATTGTGAGATAGATACCGTCCTTCTGTCTCTTCTACAAATCTTTGGAGGTTTTTCTCTTGGGCCAAAACCTATGTTTTGGCCCAAGTTGATCAACAAGGCACAGTACTAGCTGGTGGTGGCTCCATAATGATATAGGCGGCTTTCACGTGGATTGGACTGTATACTCTGGTCCAACTAAACTGATAATTAACTGGAGAGGATTATGTTCAGTTACTTGGAGACCAATTGCAACCATTCTAGGACTTCATGTTCTCAAACAACGATGAAATTTTAATGGATGACAATGCACCATGTTCCCGGGCCACAATAGTTCGTGGTTGGTTTGAAGAACATTCTCGACAATTTGAGTGAAAGATGTTACCACCCAGATCGCGCGACATAAATCCCATTGAAAATTTATGGGACGTAATCGAGTGGTGAGTTTGTGCACAAAATCCTGCACTGGCAAAACTTTCGCAATTATGGATTTCTACAGAGGTATCATTGGTCAATATTTAGGCAGGGGATGTCCAATGACTTGTTGAATCCATGCCACGTAGAGGTGCTGCACTTCGCCGGGCAAAACTAGGTCCGACACGAAATTAGGAGAAATCTGATGACTTTTGTCACCGTAGTGTACATCTTCTTCTTAGAAAATAATGTCAGTCAAATTTAGTTTTTCCAAGCATCCTTGGATAATTTAAGTTCTGACTAGAAAATATTAGTTTGCACGAAAGGAGATTTGTTATAACTAGTTTTCACACAGCAATTCCAGTTTTAACTGATATCGCTATTTTAATACAGTAATTAACTTTAATACAGTAATTGTCTGATTTTTGTGTAGTAGAGAACATTTAAGAAATCGTTTTTCGAAACTATTAGTTTCTCGTCAAATAATAGTTCAAGTTACATGCATTCGCAAGTACGTCATTTACTGAAGCGTAATATTACTTTTCGTTTAGGTCTAAAAAATTGTAACCTGTTTTACATTGGTCACATACTGTTTTTATTCTCATTTTATAACAAATTTATGATGATACGAGAAATGTAAACACCTCGAAGTGAATCTCTGGCAAACATTATCATCACACCACATAAAGATAAATGAAGATCTAGAAACATGACTTGATTTAATTCTCATGGTCTGGTAACACAGAAGGACAACCAAAGCACTACTATGCTTAACTTCTGAAACAGTTACAATTTGGATAATTTATAAAATTACACAGCCGAATACAATACACCTCAGTATTAGAATATATTTCTAAAAATCTAGTGGTGCGAAACAGCAAGTACTTTCTCGCCTGTATTTTCACGCAAAATTACTCAAAAGTACTCAAATTTTCGAAAAATTGTACATGATCTATTTCAAAATATATCTTTAAGGAACACATTTTAATTAGGGAAAATATTTTCATAATTGTAGTTGTAGGAAGACGCCGAAAAATTTTTGAATGTTTGGAATTTTCCAAAAATCAAAGTCTTGAACGAAAATAAGACCTGCACCATTCTCTTAAACGTCCTTCTCACAATACAACAACAACATTTAATGGAAAACGATGGACCTATTGTTTTTGAAAATTTGGAAAATGGCCCAGGGGCTTCATGCAAAGTACCCCCGGAATTGAAATATCGGTCTCAAAATGAAGGGGCCTCGACATCAGCCAGATCAATTGGGAAATATCAGTTTTGGAGAGAATTGCTGAGTAGTTTAGCCGGTAGAGTTGTTCATAGACGGACGGAGAGATATTTTGGCGTCTTTCTATTTTTCGCTATCAAGGACTCAGAAAATATGGATTCTGTCTACACGTGTTAGAGGATTCATTTTATAAATTTAGCAACTGGATTTATCCACTTTTTCGCTACCAGGGCCCTGCAAAAAAAGTTTTACTGCCGAAAATTCACCGCGTATTCACGCAGCATTACATAATTTTCTTTAAACTGCGTAAGCGGTAGCGAGAATGTAAAACATAAGTAAAATACTGTGCATTTTAGATTTATGTGCATACCCAATCAGTTAAAAAATAAGACAGAGGTAGTACTATACTAAGGCAACCCATTATAGTGACACTAGAACCATGATCTAGAGCCGAAGTGGGCGCAGAGTTTGCAATTGGAGCCACATGCCATAGTTCAAGGCTCAGTTCCGGGAAGAATATGTGCACAGGGGGAGGGCCAAACAAGATGTACTTGTCTCCAACTGATGTCATCTACGCAAAGAATACTTTTCTAATTAACAGATAATGTAGGCGACAAGATTGTTTCTAATAAAACTGACTCCCTTTTCTTCTAGCTACATTACAGGATATCCCCTACAATCGTTCAGCTTATTCTCGTGAACTCGCAGTGAATTCTCTGTGAATTGCGTGAGAAGTAGTGATTTCGATGAACGGTGATTCGTTGGGCAGGCTTGTACTGTTCTGTTACGAAATTTCAGACTAATTACAAATTCACGAAGACATCCAGTTTAGTGGAACTAGGAAATATACCGTTAATTTTGATTTCGCAAGCATTTCATTGGGTATCCAACATTCCTGCTTCCGGCTATAGCAGCATACTTTATCATTATACTATTTGCCCTGACTGCTTGAATAATTAATAAAGTCGTCACGGATGCAAATGAGGCGCAAACGAACAGTGAACAGCGTATGGTATGGAAATTAGTATCAATCAAAATCTTAATAATCAGAAGTCATTAAAATGAAAGCATATATCGTTCATTCCCATTAATATTATTCTATAATTTACATTATATGATGTGAGTTCGCACGCTAATGTGATAATTTACTGCACTCCACATCGCATGTAATGAAGACTTACTGTGTGTCTTAATATTGCTATTGAATTGAGCTGTGGTTTGCTCGATTTGTAGTTTCTGTCGCGTTAATATGACTGCGTTTAAGAGTGTATAAATGATTGTATTGAGTTGCATGTATTTATAATTTGATCTTTGATGGCAACTGTTGATATAACAAAGAAAGTATCAATCCACAACCGTTATTTCCGGTAAAAATGCGTTTTAGAGAAAAGTCAATTTATTTGTCACAATTAAACATTTGCAAAAAGACAAATCATACTTGTCACTAATAGACAATCCGTTTTCCACTTTTATTTTTCATCAGCTAGTGTGTTCGTACACCTATCCAGTGCACCCGTTTAAGTAACTGAACGAAAATAAAGGGAGGTCAGCTATGGGATCACTATTCATCCTACGTATAGTAGGACGCTACGCTTGCGTGAGTCCGTGCGTTCGGCCGGCTGTTACTCACGTTTAGACTTTTTCCTGTCACTAATTGAGAATATCCGAGGTGCCATTCGACGGATATCGGTCTACTAGTGTGGAACTGACCATTTCCCGCGGTCCTTGCTGAAAGTTCTTCCAGTGTTCTTTTATATAAAAAAAAGGTTTTTGGAGTTACAAGCAAGAAGATTTATGTAGGGGGGGGGTCGGGCGAATGTGATTAATGCACCTATAGAGGATATGAATATGCATTCGATTTCTCTCGACGAGAGGAACAGGTTGATACTATTTTGAGGCGAATCATTCAAGAATATTCTGTTATATTGTAAAAAACGTGTTTTGAAGGGGGTGAATTTTCACAAAAAATAAACTAAAACAGTATGTGTCGTGTGAGGGAGAAGTATAATCTGAGCACGTTTTCTTCAGCTCCAGCCTTGTATTTTCTTTAAACCCTTCCTCAGAGTTTTCTAGGACCCTAATTGTGAAACTGTATTACTGCAAAGCCCTTCTGGCATAAGATAAATAGACAGGGAGGACAGCGGGGAGTACGACGAGCCGGGGAGTTT